>MU225207.1:2158590-2195157 GCA_018584345.1 Thuja plicata | reverse complement strand
ATCCAGATAGTTCTCTCCATCGAACTTAGGGCTCTCTTTTCTGAAGTATGCCATCTGATCTACCTTAAGCTGTTAGGCTTTCTCTCCAAGGCACTTGGCTCTGATACCAATTGTTAGAATACTTTAGGGATAACTGAGAGGGGGGTGTGAATTAGTTATCAACACCTTGATGTTTATCTTATACTTATTAATCCAAATTGATACAAAGTAAATGCACATTTGGATAACACATTACACAAAACATCAATTTGGTTACGGGGAAAGCAAATGGTAAAAACCCCGGTGAGAATTAGTGCCCACAAAGAACTATACTGTTTATAGTGATCCCTGTTAAAAGATCTTCCAACCCTATTACGAGTTGTTCATTACAATGCAGTAGTATAGTGACTTGGTTAAGGGTCAGACCCTATTAGGAGTCTTTTACAATAACCCTATTATGGGTGGTGGACTCACTATCCAAGGACTCACTATCCAAATGGTGAAGGCTACAACCTTCTGGTTATTTGATACACACTGTATCAACAAGGTGAACTATTGTTTGTGACACTGCTTGTCTGATTAGTTCCTTTTGTGCACCGATGCTTTAACCTCTTGTAAAGCACTAAAAAAATCTTCTTTGTGTTCTAAAATCTTCTACTTCAATATCTATATTATCAACATATGATAAATATAGCTCTGCTGCTTTAACACTCTACTCTGCTTTTCTTATCTCTAGCTTTCACAACTCTTCTTATCACAAATGACCTTTTATAAGTACATACTCCAAGTATGAGATCATGGGACCTATAAGACAACTCTTCTTAACATCCTTTTTGGCTCTACTAAGTGCACAAGCATAATTACAACCTCACAAGTACTAACTGATTAGATGCGTCGCTTCACTAAGTCAGCTTCACCAATTTAACCATAACTTTGCAATCTTCTTGAAATACATTTGGCACCTTTAGATTAATATCAACAACTCATAACTCATCATTAATATACACACACATATCCTAAAGATAGGCACAACTCAATAAACACGTTACATACGTTGGCCTTAAACTATTATTCCTCCAGAACTGTAACCGTCAATAACAGAATTACATATCTTTACTGAAACATCATATCTGGGTCTACATGTATGAACATAGCATAATAAACATGTCAAAAACATGTATCTATCTACACAAGTATTCATGTCATCATATGGATAATTACATACAGAAGTGCTGCTGTGAATTATATGTTGTCATCAATGACAAACATACAATCAATCAACTATTCATAATCAAATCTCCAACAGTTTATAGGCTTGATATGAGAGAAAAAGGTTATTAGGTCGAGAAGAACATGAATTAGGTAATGAAGGTAAAAAGAAGTCAAGGGTAGCACAATCCCTAGGCCTAGAAGGTTGATATAAACTATGCTTAATCATTTTCACTTCTTCATCATGAATGAACTTAATACACTTATGGATAGGAGAAGCAATGACATGCATGGTAGTCAACCAAGGAAAACCAAGATTAACTTGAAATTGATCAAAAGTAGGGACAACAATGAAGGTAGAGTCCAAAAATTTATCACAAAGTTCAACAGGTAAGTTAATAGAACCAAATGATGGATAGAGAAAACCATTACAAGTTTGAATCCATACATCAGATGTATCATAATAATCACATTGTAAGTTCTTCATAAAAATATTTTCTTCAATGATGACATTGAATAGGGAAGTAGTGTCAACAAGACAATCACACGTAGGTATCTTAGCAATCCTGGCATAAATGTAGAGGGGACCATCAAGAGCTTTAATAGTATCAAATCATCAACAATGATCAAGAGTTCTTAGGTCTTTTGTCCTTAGGTTGTTTTAAAGGTTTAGATTGAGGTTTTGGTTTAGGTTGAGGTGGAACTTGAAGTTGAGGTTGAGATTAAGGCTGCAGTGGAGAGATAGGCTGAGGCAAAACAACATGGTCCACATGGTTAACAATATGATTGAGATCATCCATCTTTGAATCATAAACAATATCCATAGAAGATGGCTAAACAATAGTATTAGTATCATGTGTAGGCAACAAATTCGTATAGGTTTGAAGGTTTTGATTAGGAGGAGAGAAAAATTTGTTTCCACTACCATCAAAATTATCAATAGATAAAGCATTAGAATCAATTAAGTCTTGAACCTTATGTTTTAGATAATAACACTTCTCAGTATCATGACCATTCTGATGATGGTATTGACAAAAGGATTTGGGATCAAAAGATTTTGATGCCATCATAGTAGGAAGAAGAGGTAGAATAGGAGGTAAAGTAATCATATTAGTAGTCAAAAATGTACTCATAATAGAATTTAAAGATTCAAAAAGAGGAGTAAATGTATGATTTAAACGAAAAGCAGTGGATGCAAAAGTGGCATTGTTGGATGCAACATCAACTTGATCAACAACTGCATTTGCTTGTTTATTGATTTTGACATAGTTGTTAGGCTTCTTAAACTTGTTGGTATTAGGAGAAGCATCACCCTTATCAACTGGAATAGGAGCCATTGGAGTGTTTCTCTCAAATTGACTCACTTGTAATTGATAATGATGAAGTGCTCACAAAGTTGTTGAAAAGGGGTAAATTAAGTAAGCAAAATCTTATCTCTAATATCCTTTTGTAAATTTGAAATAAACATATGTAGAATATAAATATTAGGAATAGGATAAGAAATTTGAGCATAAAAATGCTAAAATATACCAATAAATTTAGTCAATTTTTCTTTAGTATTATGTTTGCAATGCATCAAATTAGTTAAGGACACTTGCAGACCAATGTTATTTTGGAACTATTGGATAAAGGTATTAGCAAGTTTTGGAAAAGAATCAATAGAATAAGGAGGCAAGGAGAATTACCATTGCAATGCCTTATCACAAAAACTTCTAGCAAACAACTTGGCTAAAATCCTATGGTCATGAGCATAGTCACTAAAAAGGATTTGAAATGTTTTAACATGAGTGACATGATCTCCCTTACCATTGTAATTCTCAAGACGAGGCATATTGGCTTGCTGAGGGATAGGAGCATGAATAATGTCTAGGGACAAAGGACCACCCATGTCACATGTAGGAATACTAAACTTAGATTGAGTTAAGGATGCAATTTGTTGTTGTAAAGAGGACACAATTTGAGCCAAACTAATGATTGTGGAATCATTAGAAGAAATAGGAGGCATAGAAACATTAGGAACACTAGGAAAAGAGTAGGAAGTGGTGGGAATAGAAGACACAACCAATGGAACACTTGGAACCACACTTGGAAGAGGATTGGAATAGGTAAAAGGAACACTATGGTAAGAAGGCTTTGAGGAAGGTAGATAAACTGGTGGAACACTCACAAGAAGAGATGGAAGTGGAATATTTGAAGCTAGAGGAATGGAAAATGTAAGAGATGTAGTCACTAAAGGAGGAGTATAAGTAGGATTTCTAGGTAAAGGAACGGAAGAAGGTTCCACACTAGTGATAGGAGGAGTAAATCCTAAATCTTGAGCTTCTTGAGCTAAAGGTTTAACATTTAAATGCACAAGATGAGTAATACCACACAAGGATTAACACCTTGATCACTATCATGAAGGACTTTCTTAAGAGACTCTATATCTTGAATAGAATCTTGATTAAGGTTTTCTTGAATAAGTCAATTTCCCATTTTATCAAGTTCAGTTGAAAATTTTTGGACTTGTTCATGAGGAACTCTTAAAGCATCATCCTCATCATGAGATGAGTGAGAATATTTATTCTCTATAGAAGGATTGGAATCATGAGTGATCAAATTGTAATCTGGGATCCTAAGGAAAGGAGAGGAAGACTCGGGATCAAAAGAAACCATAAGTCTGTGACTTCTTCTAACTGAGATATTATCGATAGGACTAGAGGTAATAAAGATCATACACCAATGCAATGTAAATGAACTAAACTAAGAACATGTAATTGAAAGAACATAAAATAAGGTTAATCTAATATTCATGCAAGATCTAACATGAAATGTAAATCTAACATGAAAAAGAAAGATTTGTGTATCGCGGGTTCACAAAAATGTAATAATAAAAATAATAATTGTTTGTTGATTGGATGTGAAATGTGTTATGTGATGTGTGATTTATTTAAAGGTTTTGGGGGAAGATAATATTCTCTTCCTAGCCCCAAATTTTACAAAGGAAAGATCCACTTTGATCAACCATAAGAAAATGTTTAATGCACAAATGCATCAATCGATTGGAAATAAGAAGAAAGAGGAAAGCCTTACATTCCCGAATAATGGATGAAGAGTATATAATAGATTTTAATTGATTAAAACCTTAATTCAAATGAATTGAAGACAAGTACTAACCTCAAAATATAGCAGATCTAGAAATTGTTATTTTCTGATGTCTGTGTTGAGTTTCTGGAAAGTCTGCAACTAGATCTGGAACAGAAACACAGAGACGGAGAAAACCCATAAATATTTTCCCTTTCTAAGTCAGGTTGAGCTTGACCCAAATGTAGGGGCACAATTTTACCCCAAAATGTCAACCTCAACCTGTACTACTTTGACAGAAAATCTATTCATGGATCCTGAAAGTTGGCTGAAAAGGGTATCCGAATCTGCTTTGTAATTCATTGTCCCGAACCTATACTTGCAAGAAAAATGGTTTTTTTTTTTGGGGGTGGTGGGAGGCGGGGAAGGGGTTTTCCTTGGTCAAACTTTGGTTTTGTAATTAACCTTCAAATATAATTGAAATTGCAGAGACAAACAAAGTAAATAAACAAATTCACCTTGCATGTATAGAAACCTTTGTGGAGGATTCGAATCCTTGGATCCCCAAGTATATATACACAAAATTAATGTAGAATGTATAATGTAGGATATAAGATATCTCAAATCAATTTATTTTAGATATTTAACACTAATATTGAATGGATCTTGGAATAGGAAGAGGCTTGCATGGATGTGGATGGAGAAATATTCAACAAGAGGGCTCCATAGAGCTTGAATCCTTCAATGACTACCAATGGATCTCCTTGATGAATTGAATGCTTGAATGTGCTTCAATGAATTAATTATTGAGATTATATGATTTCTTAAATATATTATCCTTCATGTGGAGAAGTGATCATGTTCTTTCTTGTGTATATCTTGTCTTAGCTTAGAGAAAATGAGAGGAGAAAGGATACCTTATATACAAATCTAGGGAATAATATTCTAGAGAGGCCTACATAGGAGAATTAAATTCCAATTAGACCTATAAACCTAAAATTGGACCTATATTAAATATAATTTCAAGAGTAGTTACTTTGGAGACTAAAACAGCCGACTTGGAAGCAAGAATTAAATCTTTCTGAAGCCCGACATTCAGAAACCCCAAAAACTTGAAATTTGGACCCAAGGTCAGGGTTGTGGTGAATGATGACCTAGGTTAGGGTTTAGGTTGACCTTGACCTAGGTTAGGGTCAAGGTTGACCTTGAACCAGAAGGTCAACCTTGACCCTGAGGTCAAGAACCTCAAATTTGCAGAGCAGGATGCCAGAAACAGGTTGGAGAGAAGTGAAAAATAGGGCAGAATAGGGGAAAAGCTAGATCCAAGTAAAAGACCCATTCAAGGCACTTGACATGACCCCAAACCACTTAATTGGAGGGCTATAATAGTCCAAAATGGAAGTGCTTCCATTTTCTGATGATACAAGACCATTTTTTACTCCTTTGAGTTGGGATCAGTTAGAGGACCAAGTAGTTTTGGGTCCAGAGATGCTTCAGGATATGGAGTAGTAGGGGGTTCATATTAGAGAGAATTTGGTTACTACTCAAGATCGACATAAGAAGTATGTTGATGTCCATAGGCTGGATCATCACTTTTCTATTGGGGACCAAGTGTTTTTGAGATTTGTTAGTGGAAGATCCCCATCCATCATATGAAAGGCTCTAAGTTAGCTCCGTGCTTTGTTGGACCTTTTGAGATCCTCGAGAGAATTGGTCCTATTGTTTATTGTTTGGTTTTTCCACCTAGCCTAATAAGAATCTATAATTTTTAATGTTTATGTGTTGAGAGAATATATTCTTGATGTGACCCACATTCTTAAATGGGATGCTTTTCAGGTAGAGGACATGCAACTTTCTTTGGATCCCATTCACATCCTTCAGCATCAGAAGCTGACCCTCAGAGTTTGGGACATAGAGTAGGTAAGGGTCCAATGAGACCCAAGTGATGAGACTTCTTCCACATGGGAGGATACTTTATGGTTGAGATATTTATACCCATACCTTTTTGCGGGCTTCCAGGAGTAAGCCTATGCCTAGTGGGGGAAGATGTAGTTCCTCCCATGTTTTGATTATGTCCCATGACTATTTTGACCCAAGAGACACTTTGATTATTACTAAATTATTTGCATGATTTAATGATTTGATGAATTTACATTATTTTGATTACTAGTGTGATAATTGTTAGATGTTAGATGGTGTTTCTATTTAGTTTGATCATATATGCATGATGATGACAGTGATGTGACATGATACTTTATGATGTGATGACATGTAACTGATTGGATGTTTGACAATGTTAAGTTGAAGATAATGTAAGGCATTAAATCAGTTAATGTATTGTATTGTCATTAATGTCAAATTGATATCATCTATACGGTCATATACATAATGCCAAAGACTTCAGAGAACCAAAGGGATAAAGGTTATGCTTCTAGAAATACATAAAAGTCAAGTATTCACTAAGTGACAATCAATACCGATGAAGTGCACACCATCGGTAAAGACAAAGAAGAAAAGTCACACTGATACCCGATGAATAGAAGTATAGTGTTACCCGATGATGCAAAACCATAGAGTGCATGACGAGCAAAGTCAGAAGGTTGCCCGACAAGCAATAACACAAGGTTTCCCGATGAGTAAAAATCCAATGAAGCTCGACGGATGGAGATCATGAAGCTAACTGGAGTCACAGCGATGGAACTGTCATTTTTCACTGACAACTAATTGCAAAGGTGACCGAAGGAACAGAGTGTTTATAAAATGACAAAATATCTAGTTGGAAAGAGCTAAAGATTGAATTAACTGGTTGTTTTCTTTGTTTTATTTGACCAGAGTTAAGTGATTGATTTAAAGATGATTTGTACAATTGGCAAGAAGATAATTATGAGACAAATCAGGAGTTATGCTTTAAATCTAATTGGATGGATTGTTTTTCATGCCAAGAATCAAGAATCAAGAAATAGTGAATATCATATCTATATAAGAGACAAGCTTAATTCATTTATGAATGAGATTAAGGGGAGAGAATAGAAAGAGGATGCTAAAGAGAAACTGATGAAGAACAACTTCATATAGTCCTGATCAATCAAGCTGAAGGAGAGCTAAGGAATTTTGTAGACACTGACGAACAGTGAGCACAATATCACAAAGCAAAAAGTGTGGAGCACAAAGAATTGAATTGATACATTGATCAGAGAGGTAATGTAATTAAATAGATCTAAAAATATACAATTCAAAGTGGCATCATGAACAGGTCATAGTGTTTCAGTTTAATCATTGAAGCATCAAGTCTCTTAACCGAGAAGGACTTAACAAGTCTTCTATATATTGAGGTACATCCCAAGGAGTGCCAAAAAGGTTGATTCATAAAAGTAGCATTGGATTTTCCCAATACCTATTGACAGTCTAAGAAGGAGGCTGATTCAAGGATGGTAGCAATAGATGCCTAATTCTAAGTGACAACCTCTATGTATAAAATCCTTTAACAAGGTCACACTTAACAGTGTGTTTATAACCTATAACAAGGTTGCTCCTAACAGGGCTCACTTCAGAAGAGTGAAAATTTGGGGTACTGGTCCCAGTGGTTTTTCCCTTAGCAGAATTTCCACATTAAAAATTCATGTGTTATGTGTGTATGAGTCATTTCTTTATTGTTTTGTATCTGACATAGTTAACACTGGATTGATCAGTATACTCTTCTTATTTAGTGAGTTTTGGTAAATAGTTATAGTGCTTATCGGTAATCAAGAAAGAATAAGGATTGGCAGAGAACATCGACAGACAGTTAATCATTATAAGTATTTCATGGAATGCATCTTGTAGGGACTTAATAATCTGAGGTTTATAGATTGGTGGTTAAGTTTGAAGGATAAATTTTTGAGGCCACTAATTCACCCCCCTCTTAGTTATTACTAACAATTGGTATCAGAGCTTGTGTGCTTAGAAAGGAAGTTTTCAAGACCTAAGTCAAGATCACAAGATGAACATACGAGATGTGCCCAAGTTGAAAAAAGACAAATTTACTTCATGGAAAAGCATGATAAGACTCCACTTATCAGGTATTGGTAATGATGTTACTCAATTCCTAGATACTGAATATGTGTTTCCCATAGGAGTATTGATAGTAAATCAATTGAGAGAGAAGCATGAGCACAACTACATGGTTATAAATCTTTCTTCCTCACTCTCTGATGCTGAATTTGAAGATGTCAAGGATTGCAAAACTACGAAGAAGATGTGGGACAAACTAAAGCTTGTACATGGAGGTGATACAAATGTTCTGAGAGCTAAGGCAGAAAGCCTTAGAGGAAAAATTTATGATCTTAGAATGAAAGAAGGAGAAAACATCACATAGTACAACACAAGAATCAAAGAAGTAGTCAATGATATACGAGGAGTTGGAGGTAAACTTGAAGAGGAGACAGTGGTAAGTAAAATATTAAGAACCTTACTGCCTATATATGCTATTAGAATTTATACTATTCAAGAAATGAGAGCAGTAGAAAACAATACAATTACTCTTGATAGTTTAATTGGTAGACTAATTTCATTTGAGATGAATAGCTTTGACAATAGTATCTTACCAAACTTAGAGTCTGCATTTAAGTCTTCTATGAGAATAAGCAAATCAAGCCATAAACACACATCTAGAAGAGATAGTGAAAGTCAAAGTGAAGAAGAAGATCTAGATGAAATAGAAGCACTTATGGCTAGAAGAATACAGAGAGGCAAAGGTAAATACAAAGGCAAGTTACCACTTGTATGCTTTGATTGTAAAGAGATTGGACACTTTGCTGCAAGATGTCCTAATAGAAGAAAAGATGACAGAAGTAATGATAGATCATTTGAGAATAAATCTGACAAAGGTGATAACAAATATTATAGAAGTTACCGACAATCAAAAAGAAGAGATACCCAATACTACAAGGACAAAGGCAAGAAAGCCATCTACCTAGCTACTTACAAAGATGAAGATACTGACACTAAACCTGATGAAGACATCAAAATGGTATTTGTGGCTGTGAAGGATGATTTAGATGAAGATGAAAGGTATGTAGAAATTTCACTCATATCTAAGGTTAGCAAGAATGACATCTAGATTATAGATAGTGGCTGCACTCACCACATGACCGGTGACAAAGAAAAGTTTAACACTTTTGAGTATTATAATGGTGGTACAGTAAGAATGGGTAATGATACACCTTGTCTAGTTGAAGGTAAAGGAACTATAATGTTGCGTAACATGATTAAATGTGAAAATTATTATTGGCTAAAAGGATTGAATTATAATCTGTTGAGTGCTTCTCAGCTGAATAATTCAGGTCATAGAGTAGCATTTGAGAATAAGAAGGAAAAGATCTTCAATGAATAAGGGAGAGTGATTGGTACCGATGAATAGACTAAATGTAACTTATTCTATCTGAATGATACTAACACCACTTTCTTAATAACTAGAAACAAAGACATATGGTTGTGGCACAAAAGATTGTGTCATGTAAATTTTGACAACATGATGAAAATAAGAAGGAGAAATGTAAGAGGCTTACCAGCAATGACAAAGCCAGACAACATCATGTGAAAGAACTATTAAAAAGGTAAAATGACAAAGTCTAGTTTCAAAAGTAAAACCCATACATCTGATGATATTATATAATTAATCCATACTGATCTATGTGGACCAATGAGGACAAAGAGTTACTATGGAGATAGGTATTTTATTCTCTTTGTTGATGATTACTCTAGAATGATGACAATTATGTTTCTAAAAGATAAATTTGAAGCATTCAAGATGTTTAAATGGTATAAGGATATGGTAGAGAAAAAAAGTGGTAAGGATCTAAAATGTTTGAGATCAGATAGAGGTGGAGAATTTATATTAGATGAATTCACTAATTTCTGTAATGAGCATGGTATAAAAAGACAGGTTTCTACACCAAGAACACCACAACAAAATGGGATTGCTGAGAGAAGGAATAGATTAATAGTTTATTATGCTAGAACACTGATGATAGAGAAAGACATCACCCAAGTTTTTTGGAGGGAAGTTGTTAGTACTGCTCTCAACACATTGAACATAGTACAATTGAAGGACACAAAGAAGACACCTTATGAGCTATGATATGGTAAAAAACCCAATGTAAGTTACTTCAAAATATTTGGTGGTCAATGATATATCTTAAAGGATGATAGAAATGGAAATATTGATGCCAAAAGTGATGAAGGTATCTTTCTAGGGTATTCCACCAAAAGCAAAGCTTATAAATGTCTTATCAAGGATTCTAACAAAATTGTTGAAAGTGCAAATGTAAAGATAGATGAATTTATAGAAAAGAATGAGCTAGAAAGCACAAAAGAACCAAAGGACTACAACAAGTTTGTATAATGTGAAGAACTCAACAATCTACCCAAGCAATAGTGCTTAATTCTACAACAATAGAATGTTGCAACCGACGGTCAGACTGCAATTACCGACGGTTAGGATAATGATCAAAATAATGTGCAAGGTGATGAAGAACAGTATGAAAATCAAAATGTTGATCAAGCTAATACACAAAGAGATATAAATATACCTGCAAGATATGTAACAAGGAACCATCCAGAGATCTAGATCATAGGAGATAAGAAAGATGGTACAAAAATAAGAAGTAAGTCCTTAAACTCAAATCGTTTACTTTGTGAGTTTGAGCCAAAATCTGTCAATGTTGCACTTGATAATGAAGAATGGATAAGTGCTATGAATGATGAGATAGAGCAGATTGAGAAGAACAAGACATGGTCACTTGTGCCAAGACCAGATGACAAGAATGTCATTGGTACAAAATGGATATTCAGGAATAAGCTGAATGAGAATGGAGAAGTCACAAGAAACAAAGCAAGGCTAGTATGCAAGGGGTACGCACAAGAGGAAGGTATAGACTATGGAGAGACCTTTGCACCCATTGCTAGGATATAAGGTGTAAGAATACTACTTTCTTATGTTGCATTCAAAGGATTCAAGGTATATCAAATGGATGTCAAGTCAGCATTCCTAAATGGAATATTTGAAGAAGAGGTATACATTGAGCAACTAGAAGGGTTTGTCGATCCAGACAAGAGAAACATGGTATGTAGACTTCACAAAGCCTTATATGGATTGAAACAAGCTCCTAGAGCCTGGTATGAATGAATTCATTCCTATCTTATAAGTATTGGATTTGTAAGGACTAGTGAAAACAATAATCTTTATTTGAAGAAGATACTGATGCTAACACTTTGATTTCTGAAATATTTGTTGATGACATCATATTTGGAGGCAATGATATGCTATGCAAATCATTTTATAATGAGATGAGAAAAGAGTTTGAGATGTCTATGTTTGGAAAGATCAAGTTCTTTCTTGGTCTATAGATCATTCAACAAACTGAAGGTATTTTTATTACACAGTCCAAACACATTAAAGAGGTCCTGAAAATATTCAAGATGGAAGATTCCAAACTAGTTGGAACACCGATGGCTACTGGATGTAAGTTGACAAAGGAGGACAAGACAATAGAGGTAAATCAGACTTTGTACAAATTAATGATTGGAAAACTCCTGTATGTTGTACACACTAGACTAGATATTGCACATGCAATAGGAATAGTTGCTAGATTTTCTGCTAACCCCAGGGAATCACATATGACTGCTGTGAAAAGGACTTTAAGATATCTGAAGAATACTGAGGAATTTGTCTTATGGTATAGAAGAGAAGGCATATTTGAACTTAAGGTGTTTACCGACGCTAATTGGGCTAGAAATCTTGATGACCAAAGGAGAACAACTGGAGGAGCATTCTTTATGGGTGATAGACTTGTCAAATGGATTAGCAAGAAGCAAGGATGCATCTTTCAATCTATTGTAGAAGCAGAGTATGTTGGTGCTACTGCAAATTTCTCAAATATTGCATGGATCAAACAGTTGCTAGAAGGTATGCATATAAAGATATTAGAACTAGTAATTATCTATTGTGATAACACCAGTGCAATAAAAATTTCCAAGAATCCAGTCATGCATTCCAAGACTAAACACATTTCTATCAAGTATCATTGTTTGAGAGAACAAGTTCAAGCAAAGGAAGTGATACTTGAGTATGTGCAATCCAAAGAACAATTAGCCGATATGTTCACCAAGCCACTGCCCAAGGATACATATGAGTACTTGAGAAAGAGAGTAGGGGTCAAACCCTTGTCTACCAGTCAGTAAAAGACTGAAGGTTGCATCAGCCTACATATTATCAGAATATCATTAATATTGATGCAAGAAAAAAGAGATGAACTTCAAAGCTACATCTATATACAAACATGTATATATTAGAACTGAGCACCATAGCATATTGTTGTATTGATGATGGATAAGGGAAATTCAAGGAATATATTATGGATGGAGAAAAAAAGATTGTTTGACATGAATGTTAGATATCTGTTAGATATATGTTTGACATTGTTGTCAAAGGGAGAGAGATTAGAAATATTATTCATTATCACATTCCTCCAGTAGGGAGAGATTATATCCTAAGGTAGAGAAATTGTATGGAAAGATTACACAAAAAGAGAGTTGCTAACAAGAGAAAAAGACATCAAAAGAGAAGAACAGTCAAGGGAGAGAAATTGACACAAGGAGGGGACACAACACATTAGAAGATAGAGAGCTGAAAGAATTAAATCTAAGCTAAAATAGATCTTACCAAAGGTCAGACATTTATCGGTTGACAGAACAAAAACATTGGTAGTTGATGAATCTCAACTATTGTATTTAATATTTTATTAGAAATAGTATAGTGTGATAATATAGTATGTTTCCATCAATGCCAAAGGGAGATATTGATGACATGTAACTGATTGGATGTTTGAAAATGTTAAGTTGAAGATAATCCAAGGCATTAAATTAGTTAATGTATTATATTTTCATTGATGTCAACTTGATATCATCTGTACGGTCATGTACATAATGCCAAATACTTTAGAGAACCAAAGGAATAAAGGTTATGCTTCCAGCAATACGTAAAATTCAAGTATTCACTAAGTGACAAACAACACCGACGGAGTGCACACCATCAGTAAAGACAAAGAAGAAAAATCATAGTGATACCTAACGAACAAAAGTATAGTGTTTCCCAACAAAGAAAAACTGCAGAGTGCCCGACGAGCGAAGTCAGAAGGTTGCCCAATGAGAAATAACATAAGGTTGCTCGATGAGTAAAAATCCAATGATGCCCAATGGATGGAGATCATGAAGCTAACTAGAGTCACAATGATAGAACTGTTAGTTTACACCGACAACTAACTGCAAAGGTGACCGATGGAACAGAGAGTTCAAAAAATGACAAAATCTCTAGCTGGCAAGAGCTAAAGATAGACTTAACTAGTTGTTTTCTTTTTTTTATTCAACTAGAGTTAAGTGATTGATTTAAAGTTGATTTGTATAGTTGGCAAGAAGATAATTATGAGACAAATCAGGAGTTATGCTTTAAATCTAATTGGCTGGATTATTTTTCACGCCAAGAATCAAGAATCAAGAAATAGTGAATATCATGTCTATATAAGAGACAAGATTTATTCATTTACAAATGGGATTAAGGGGAGAGAATATAAAGAGGATGCTAAAGAGAACCTGATGAAGAACAAATTCATACAGTCCTGATCAATCAAGCTGAAGGAGAGCTAAGGAATTCTGCAGACACCAATGAACAGTGAGCACAACATCATAGAGCAGAAACTGTGGAGCACAAAGAATTGAATTGATACATTAATCAGAGAGGTAATGTACTTAAATAGATCTGAAAATCTGCAATTCAAAGTTGCATCATGAATAGGTCATAGTGTTTCAGTTTAACCATTGAAGCATCAAGTCTCTTAACCGAGCAGGACTTAACAAGTCTTCTATATATTGATGTACATCCCAAGGAGTGCTAAAAAGGTTGATTTATGAAAGTAGAATTGGATTTTCCCGATACCTATTGACAGTCTAAGAAGGAGGCAGATTCAAGGATGGTAGAAATAGATGCCTGATACTAAGTGACAACCTCTATGGATAAAATTCTCTAACAAGGTTGCACTTAACAGTGTGTTTTTAACCTTTAACAGGGTTGTCTCCTAACAGGGCCCACTTCAGAAGAGTGAAAATTTGGGGTACCAGTCCTAGTGGTTTTTCTCTTAACAGGGTTTCCACTTTAAAAATTCACGTGTTATGTGTGTATGATTCATTTCTTTATTATTTTGTATCTGACATAGTTAACACTGGATTGATTGGTATACTCTGCTTATTTACTCAGTTTTGGTAAATAGTTATAGTGCTTATCAGTAATCAAGAAAGAATAAGGATTGACATAGAACACCGACAGACAGTTGATCATTATAAGTATTTCATGGCTTGCATCTTGTAGGGACTTAATAATCTAAGGTTTATAGATTGGTGGTTAAGTTTGAAGGGTAAATTTTTGAGGCCACTGATTCACCCCCCTCTTAGTTATTACTAATAATGATGATGTCTAGTTTATTTTGTATTCAAACTTGGACTGAGGAGTATATTTGTATTGTATGGATGTTATTGGACTCCTTGTTATGGTTTATTTATGTTGTGGATATCTGTCTTTTATTTTCAGTAGATATATGCTTAGATAACTGTTAATGACTATTTAAATACTTTAATTTTAATGAGTTATCATGTGGTTATATATATAGTGATGTTTACTACACCACCGTTATGCATTTTTTGTATTGGTGCTAGTGCAAAGTGAGACAAAGTCATAGTCACTTGCTTGCGAGATCTACACGATGTCCCATTCTCCTTCACTGTGATTATGTGTTGTTTGTGCTTTGGCTGTTTATATGATTGGGCAGATACACTTGATGTTTGTTTGTTTTTTTACTAAATAAGTACTAGGTATATTCATCATGAGTACATGATTTGAGTGTGTACCTATATCCCCAATAGTGGCACCAAGAGATAGTGACCTTGGCCATTCATGCTGAGCTAGTCATCCCTATATGGGTGACGTATCTATAGTATTGATATTATTATTATGCCCCTAGTTATTGTGGTAAATCTAGATTCATAATGCATTATGTGAATTGACCAGTAAGCATTTCTATGCATTTAGGGTTCCGCAGTTGTCACAAAAATTATTATTAATGCTTATTTAATTGCTTGTTTGGGGATTTTAATGTTCGATTTTATTTTAATTATTTTCTCGCTAATTTTCCGTAGTTGAATTCCAAATGCCTAGGATTATTTTAATTAATTTTGGGAATTTTCCAATTAGTTTATTAAGTTCCTTATTACCCTAATTTATAAGTTACTTTTATAAAAGTGCTTATATAAGTCAATTCCTTCAATTGTTAAATGTTTTGGGGTTGAGAACTAGTGTTTCCCTTCGTTTTTATGCATTTTGTATGAGAGAACAGTACGAGGTCTCCCACCGGAGTTGATTGACTATACCACATATCACTTGGGCTAGTATGAGCCAAGTGATGATAATCCATTAGAGTCCCTACATAGTATCCTTAGTGTGTTCTGAGTAGTGACCTGAAATACTACATTTACTATTCATGTTCATATGTGTACCTTGCATATGATACATTAATTGGCATGTGTGTATCCTCTTGCATGTGTGTTCTCCTTGTGTGAATATAGTCAGATCATTATCTCCATTAACATGATGGAGTAGGCCTATGGGTAACAGATGGTTGGGTGGAATTGCTAACCTAGACCACTACTAGGGATCGATGTATAGAGATGATCTTCTTCCAGATACAGGATTGAATCTTTTTGATCACTTGTTCCTTTTGGAATTTGTAGTAAATTATGTAGTTTCTTATATCTATGTATATTTAACTATGATAGATGATCTAGATGCTTAGCTCTTTCATTTATGATGTATTCTTATTTTTGGGGCAATCGAGTGTTTACCTCCTCGATTTGTCTGCTTTCAACACTCTCTGGTGTGGAGATATTCCTTTTATTTTTTCTTAAATTTCTCTTTTCTTTACCTTTGAGCTGGAGATTTAGCTACTCATACAAGTAGCTATAGGCTCTCGTACGAGTTATTATAGGGCCTCATATGGGTTCTTGCAGGGTCTCTTATGAGTTCCTGCTACTCGTATTGGGATTTTGTAGTTTCTTGTATGACTACCTAGGGATACTCATATGGTATCATGTACATACTCATATGAATTTCCACTAGTGTTACTTGTATCATGGGCAGAGGCCATTTTCATCCTCAATCAGAAGATGTAAGTTGGTTTCCCAAATACCATTTTTAGCGATACACCTTCCCCTATCAGAACAGTTTGAGTATCATATGTTTTTGCGTAAGTGAATGTTATCTGTGGTTGTCTTACATTTTAATTTGGTAAATGAACTTGTATGACTTAAACATGGTAGGAATTTTTCTTTGGGCTTAAAAATTATCATTGTGGAATAACATGGTATTTTGTATGAACCTTGTATGTTAATCATATAGTCGGTAAATGAATTATTGTGATGGTTAGTGCTTGGGAATTCTTAGTGTTGTGTTAGTCTTCCACTTTTGCACTGTGTTGTGCGTTGTTTATTCCTTAAAAAAATAAAAAATATTGTTACCTTAGTTATTGTTATCCTTGTGTCCAAGGATTCTCGAGTGGGGCATTACAGACTGGCTCAATATTGTAGACACAAAATCTATTCAATAGTCCATTGTAATGTGTTGAAAATGACTATGCAATTATGGAAGATGAATGCAAGGTCTAGGAAACAATATGACATAATGATGACTTTTAGCATGCATGGATGAATAGAAAAAAAACTTGTAAAATTTGGTAGAAGACTGGGAAAGTATAGATAGATACAAACATGTGGTTAAAATTTGAAGTAGAATTAGAGGGACTTAGATGATTAGGGTATTTGGTTGTTACCTATTTTAGATGTACAAATATGCATTTTGTATCTCTTTTGATGCTCATTTTGTACCTAACTCGATGTGTTTTCCACCTATTACCTGCACACATAAAATAAAGAAAATATTGGGTTGAAAGGGGTTCGCCTAGGTAAAATCCTAATTTAGGAATTGACCTTGAAATTGGAATGAATTGAAAGCATATTGTTAAGTAATAAAGGATAGATTTGAGAATTAAAATGTCTTATACCATTTTGATAGAAATCTAGCTTTGAGTGTGACCACACATGTTGATACAATAACATTAGTACACAATAGCTAGAAGGAAAATCATGAACACATGCTTGCAACAATGCTAAATCTAAAGAAGGATACCTTGGATGTTTGATTATTGAATTCTTGAGTGCTTAATTTGGAGTGAATTAATGGATCAAGGGTGATGGATGTGTTATCATAACTGATGCAGTGATGCTAAGTGTTGCATTGATGAAGATTGGTACAAATTCAATGAAAGTTGAATCAGTTATTTGGTTGTCATTGATGTCAACTAATTAACTTAGTGTTTTCAGTATGTTACCTGATACTGTGTAAGTGAAACATGAGTTGCAGTATATTTATGAAGTTACTATTCTTATGGAAGTATATGTCATGTATTGTGATGTTAAATTTTCCATTGCGACTCTTGATATGGAGAATTGAGTTGGTTATGTTTGATTGGAATCAAACTAGGTAACTGCTAAAACAATTAGTGACATACAATAAGTTATTTAAATGTTATTTCAAATTGGTTAAGTATTTGATGGAGCTGTCATAGAATATGATTGTAAACAATGTCAAGATAATATTTTTGCAAGCATGACTCGTAGTGTTGATCAGTACTACTAGTTCAATTGACTGGAAGTGGTGTTAACATAATGAACATGTAAAGAAGATAGAGTTCTTGAATAGGCTATGAAGATTTGTAGATCGGTGAAGGAATTCAATGTGGCAATAGGTCCAGTGATGATTTTTGTAAAGTAGTAAGTTAGTTCTATGATTTGTGGGACTTACTTGACATCACATTGATTGAGCTATGCATTTGGGGTGGATTCTTCAAGAAGTTTCTTTTGGTCAAACAAGTTTTTGAAATGGATCAACTACCAAGGTAAAATCTATGTGTAAGCCAGAGTGGTCAGAGGAAAATGTTTTATGAGAGAATAGATACATTGTATATTACCTAAGATGATATGGATCATTCATATCTCAGATCTATGATTCATTGTAAGTCGGTGCAAGTAAATCTATATATTGGAAAGTTGAAGAAGAAGTTATTTGTTGATTGCAAATTGTAGAAGGATTTGGTGACAAAGAAAGTCAAGGAATCAAGTGTGATCAAGACAAGGAAGAATATACAGTATGATGATGTGTTTTAGAGCTTAATAGGATCTGATCTTGTAGAGGTAGTGCAAATTACATAGATCATTTTATATGTTTCTTTCTAATCATTGTAATAGTGAAATACCTTAACATGATGGATCCTAACATATATTTATTGTAAAATCTCTGAAAAGGTGATACATTAGATTATGTTTTGAGTCCTCTAACAAGGTTGCTCCTAATAGGGAAAAGATCCTCATAGATCTAAAGGCAAATCCCTTAACCATTTAACACCTAACAATGATTTATAAACCTTTAACATGGTAAGCTCCAAACATGATGTATTCTAGAAGAGTACAAATTTTATGGGTGTCATCTCACACTGTGGTTTTTTCCCATTTGGGTTTCCAGGAGATAAATATAGTGTTTACATTGTGTGGTTGATTACTTTTGGATGTATACATTGAAATTTTTACTTATGTTAAATTATATTAAATATTTTGGTGCATTGAGTTTAAAGAAGTTGAATTAGATGAATTTGTGGATTAATGATTCACCCCTCCCCTCTTAGTAATCAGACTTGTATTAATAATTGGTATCAGATCTTTGGTTCCCTAATTGTGAAGGCTTAACAACTTAGGGAAAATATATAAAATGTATAAGAAGGAAGCACCTAAGTTCTCTAAGGAAAATTTGTCTACATGGGTAATTCAGATGAAGTTGCATCTGTCAGGTATTAGAGAGAAAGCATTGGATCATCTCACAACCAAGTATGTTTAACCTTCTGGCATCCTAACTCCTGATCAAATAAAGAGAAATCTTGAACATAAATCTATAATGATATAAATTGTAAGTGCTCTATCTGATGCTGATTTTGTAGATATCAAGGAAATGGAATATGTTGAAGATATTATGGATAAGTTGGTAGCAGTCCATGGTGGTGACATTAATGTTCAAAAGGAAAAAGGTAGACAGTCTCAGAGGAAAGTATGATGAAATGAGAATGCAGGAAGGAGAGAAATTTTCTAAATACAAAAATAGGATAAAGCAAGTTATTTCTTCTATCAAAGGAGATGGTGGTCAACTTGAAGAAGATGACATGGTAAGTAAAATCTTGAGAACCCTTTTACTATAGTATGCTATTAGAGTCTCCGCTATACAAGAACTGAGATTATTTTAGTGCTACAAATGTGACTCTAGATTCTTTGGTTGCAAAGCTTACTACTTTTGAGTTAAGTAATTTTGATAATAATATGCCTAGAATACAATCAACATTCAAAGCTTCCCTAACCGTTAGTTCATCAAAGAAAGGAAAATAATTCTCTAACAGTTCTGAAGGAAATCATGACTATGACTCTATCTTATATGAGGAAAGAGAATAAGAAGTGTTGGAAGAACTTATAGAAAGAGGATTACCTAGAGGAAAAGGAAAGTACAAAGGTAAAATTCCCTTAAAATGCTTTTTATATAAATAAATTGGTCATATTGCATCTAGATGTCCTGATAATGATCATAGGAAGGAAAATTTCAAGAAATTCAAGAACTTCAAAGACAAGATAAACAAAGCATGTTACCTAGAAGAAGATGGAGTAACTAATGAAGAATCACATGGCAGAGATAATGAGGAAGAGATAGTTTTTGTTCCAGTAAAAGAAGAACCCTCAACTAGTATAGATGGAGATAATGAGGAGAAATCATTGATTTCAAGCATGAATTACAATGGTAACTGGATAATAGACAGTGGGTGTACACATCACATGACCAGTGACAAAAGAAAACTTATTTTAATGGATGGATGTGATGGAGGTGCAATAAGATTTGGTAATGGTTCTCTTTATGTAGTAAGAGGTGAAGGTTCAATTGCACTTAATGATAACACTAATTGTGATGATGTTTATTGGGCTGAAAGATTAAAGTATAACTTGTTAAGTGTTGCTCTGCTGAATAACAAAGGTTTCAGATTGGAATATAGTAATGGTGTTTGAAAGATCTTAGGAACACTTGGAGATTTGATTACTACTGGTAAACAGAGTAGAGGTAACCTATTCTGATTGAACTCTACTAATAAACACTACTTGTTTGATAAAGTTGAAGACTACTGGCTATGGCATAAAATATTTTTTCATGTTAATTTTGATAATCTAGTAAAGGTCAGTAAGCATAAATGTGTTAGAGGTTTTCCTAATATAGCTAAGCCTAAAAAATTCTATGTGTAAGGAGTGTCAATAGGTAAAGCTAACTAGATCTAGCTTTACTAGTAAATTCTATCCATCTAAGAACATTCTTGACGTTGTACACACTAATTTGTGTGGACCGATGAGAACAAAGAGCTACTATAGGGATAAGTACTTTATCTTGTTTGTTGATGATTACTCAAGAATGATGTATATTATGTTTTGAAGGATAAATATGATGCGTTCTATATGATTAAGGTATATAAAGAAAGAGTTGAAAAAGAAATCGATAAAGATCTTAAGTGTCTTAGATCTGATAGAGGAGGTGATTTTACTTCACATGAGTTCACAACAATTTGTGAAGAACATGGAATCAAGATAAAATGTAAGCACCGAGAACACCACAAAAAAATGGAATTGCAAAGAGAATGAACATATCCATAATTGATTGTGCAAGGTCACTTTTGATACAAAAGGGAGTGGCTCAAATATTTTGGAGAGAAGTTGTAAGTATCATCGTTTATACTTTGAACCGGGAACAACTTAAGAAAGGTACAAAAAAAACCTTATGAGATATGGTATATTCATACTCCTAGTGTCAATTACTTCAAAAATTTTGGAAGAACATGCTACATAAAGAAGGATGATCAAAATGGTAAATTTAATTCTAAGAGTGATGAAGGAATATTTCTTGTCTATTCTACTAGAAGTAAATATTATAAGTGTTTGAACAAGTGTACTAACAAGATGATTGAAAGTGAAAATATTAGAATTGATGAATTTTATAAGAAAAATGAGAAAGATAGAAAGAAGGAACCATAGGGTAAGTGCAAGAAGTTGAGTCCATTTCTAGAGGAACTTTTTGCACGCGAAACCCACTTTTAGAAAAAGGTGTTTTCTAAAGAATTTTTTTCACCAAATTAAAACCCATTTTAGATATGATTACATATATTATAAATACATTTTTTATTTTTAAATTGGACTATTTTTTAATTTTTAAATAATTTCTAATAAAATAGATCAATAAGTGTGAAATAAAATGTTTCCTTATTTTTATAACACTAATTTATTTTCATATTTTTTGAAAAAATAAATTATCTAAAATCAAACTAGAGACAATTATTTTCACTTTGAAAAAAGAAAAACTCAAAAATGATGAGTTTAGGTCAACTTATGCTTGTTGTACACGAGAGGTTTTCAAAATAAAAACTACGCCCAATAAAATATAGTAGAAAAATATATTTCTATAAAAAATTACAAAAAAAAAATGCTCATCAATCTTGCGTGTCTTAAAAGTGATATCCCAAAAGGATTCAAAAAATACTTTCATTAGGTCAAATTATGGTTGCCATACACAGGCATGGAAGGTCCCAAAAAGGTGATTTTTTAATAGTTATTTTTGTTAAACACCTAGTGAAATCCAATTTTTATTATCTGGGTATCAATCTTTAAGTGCTTCAACTTTTTTGATTAATTGGGATGAATTTTGAAAAATAGGGAAAAGAATTCCACTTTTTGGCCAAAAAGTGGACTCAACTTCTTGCTGGCACCCCCTAAGACTATGATAGGTTTGTTTATGTTCAACTGGTGGAGCTAGATACAGTACCACAGGTGACTGAAGTGACAAATGATGCACAACTGGTGAATGATGATGAAGGTAACCAAATAATAGAACTAATACTCCAAAGGTATGTGAAACTTAACCATACAAAAGATTAGATTATTATAAATAAAAATGTTGGAGTGATGACAAGGAGCAAGGTAAGAGAAATCACTTTTTTTCTATTTGAATTAGAACCTAAAATTGTTAAAGATGATTTGGAAAATGATGATTGGTTTAAGGCTATGAAAGAAGAATTAGATCAAATGGAGAAGAATAACACTTAGAATTTAGTACCCAAACATATTGACAAGAATTTTATAGGTACTAAATGAATTTTTCAGAAATAAGTTGAATGAGAAAGGAGATGTGGTTAGAAACAAGGCAAGGCTAGTTCGCAAAGGGTATGCACAAGAAGGACTAGACTATGGTGAAACTGTTTCACCTATTTCTAGACTTGAAGGTGTAAGGATACTTTTAGCATATGTTTCTTATAAAGGTTTTAAGGTATATCAAATGGATGTAAAATCTACTTTTCTGAATTGTGTGTTAGAATAAGAAGTATACATTGAACAACTTGAATGATTTGTAACTGAAAAAGGTAAATACATGGTATGTAAATTGCATAAAGAATTGTATGCATTGAAGAAAGCTCCAAGAGAATGGTATGAAAGGTTGCATGCATATCTTATTCATATTGGTTTTACAAGAAATAGTGACAATAGAAATGTATATCTAAAATCTGAAAGTGAAGACATAACATTGACTTCTAAAATTTTTGTTGATGAAATAATATTTGGTGGAAATGAAGCATTGAGTAGGTCATTTGCATAATAAATAAGGAGGGAATTTGAAATGTTCATGATAGGATAAATCAATTTCTTTATTGGACATCGAGTACAACAGATAAATAAAGGAATATACATAAGTCAATCAAAATATGTGAAGGAGATTCTGAATTTTTTTGGCATGGAAATAGATTGAAAATTATCTAAGGAGGATGAATCCAAAGAGGTAAATATAACTCTATATAGATCCATGATCTGTAAATTGTAGTATCTTGTGCACAAAAGACCCAATATTGCACATGCTATTGGTATTGTTGCAAGGTTTTCATCAAACCAAAAGGACTCACATTTGGTTGTAGTAAAGAGAATATTCATATATCTCAAAGGAACTAAAGATTATGGCTTATGGTATGGTAAGGATGGATATTTTTCTTTGAATGTGTTTGCTGATGCAGATTGGGCAAGAAATGTTGATGATAGGAAGAGAACAAGTGGAGGAGCATTATTTCATGGTTAGTCTCCTAGACTAGTAAAAAGAAGATTTGTATTTCTCAATCTACTATAGAGGAAGAATATGTTGCTGCTACTCTTAACTGTCAGCAATCAGTATGGGTAAAATAGATTCTTGAGGGAATTTATGAGAAGGTCACAGAACCAATTATTATCTATTGTGATAACACTAGTGCAATAAATATTTTTGATAATCCAATGATTCACTCGAAGACAAAACATATTGCAATAAAATATCATTTTATAAGAGAGAAGGTACAAGAGAAGGAGGTAAGGCTTGACTATATGTCTTCTAAAGAAAAAGTTACTGATATATTCACCATGCCACTACCAAAGGATACATTTGAATATATTAGAGGTAGGTTAGGGGTTATTCCCCTATCTAAAGTTAATTAGAGGATGATGTTGATTTATGATATATAACTGATTGAATGTTTGAAGATGTTAAGTGATCACCAAAATGCAGAAAGATAATGCAAAAAATTAAATCAGTTAATGGATTGTATTGTCATTGATGTCAACTTGATATAATCTGATCATCTATATACAAAGTTTCAAAAGACTTCAGAGAATCAGAGAGATAAATATTATGCTTTCATTAATGCATAAAGGATCAACATTCACTAAGTGATAACAAACACCGATGGTTAGTAGAACCCGACAGACAGAGAAAACTAAAATTAAAAGTCACAGTGTTGCCCGAGAAAGAAAAATGACAAGCATTACTGACAAGAAGAATCACAAGCATAGTTGACAAGAAGAACTTCATAGTGATGCCTGACGAACAAACAGCCCCGACGGAGATGCCTAAGGAGAAATGAAGTGTTAATCGAAGCTAACAAAGAGTTAAAACACTGAAAGGAACTAAAGTTCAGAAATGACAAAATACTTAGCTAGAAAAAGCTAAAGATAGATTTAACTAGTTGTTAACATTATTTTCATTGACAAGATAAAGCCAAAGATAAGTAAAATATTTAAAGTTTTTTTATCTAGTTGTCAAGGAGAAATCTAAGAGATAAAACTGAAGTAAATCTTTAAAGAAAGATTGGGTAAGATTTTGGATCATGCCAAGAAAAAAAAAATTAAGAAGTGAGAAATGGTGATATCATGTCTATTAAGAGACAATATAATTTATTATGTATTAGGGGAGTGAATAGAGAAATAGGATGCTAAAGAGAAATTAATGAAGAACAACTTCATACAGTCCTAATCAATCAAGCTGAGGAAAGAGCTAAAGATTTATGCAAACACTGAGCAACAGAGAAGCACAACATCACCGAGAAGAAAGAAGTGGATAAAAGGTATTAAAAAGATACATTGATCAGAAAGGTATAATGATCTTACAATAGATCTGAAAATATGCAAGTCTAATGTGTATGTATGAACAAATCATTCACAATTTTAGTTTAACCATTGATTCAGAAAGTCTCTTAATCGAGAAGGATTTAAATATCCTTTCTATATTGAGATACATCCCAAGGAGTATAAAAAAATTTAATCATGAAGATAGCATGAGATGCCAGATACCATTTGAAAAACTACACTGGGTTTGGTCATAGAAGGTAGCATAGAGATACCCGACATCAACTGACAAACTATTCTATTTAAATCCTCTAACAAGGTCACACCTAACAGTGTGTTTGTAACCTTTAAGAGGGTTGGCTCTTCACCGAGCTCACTTCAGAGGAGTGAAAATTTTGGGTTACCGGTCCCAAGTGGTTTTTTCCTTTATAGGGTTTCCATGTTAAAAATCCATGTGTTTATGAGTAATTACTTTAGTGTTTTTCATGACACATAACTAATTTTGGATTGATCATTATACACTAAGAAATTTACCATATTTTGGTAAATGAAAGACTGCTAATCGGTAAACAGTAAGAATAAGGTTTAACAGTGAACTCTGAGAAGTAGTTATTTGTTAATATTGTTTAAAGGCATTCATCTTGTAGGAATGAAGATAACTAGAGGCCTAATATTAAGGTACTAAGTTTTTAGGTTGATTTATTAGAATATTTTTGAGGCCACTGATTCACTCCCCCACTCAGTTATTTTAACAATTGATATCAGAGCTTGTGTGCTTAGAAAGGGATTTTAACAGCTCAAGAAAAAGATGACAAGATGAACAAACAAGATGAATAAAGACAACTTTGCATCATGGCAAAGTAGAATAAGACTCCACCTATTAGGTATTGGTAACGATGTTACTCAACACCTTGATATTGAATATGTGTTTCCTACAAGACCTCACACCCTTGACCAATTAAGAGAAAAGCATGAGCATAATTGCATAATGATAGAACTATCTTCCTCACTCTCCGATGTTGAGTTTGAAGATGTCAAAACCTGTACCTCTACAAAGAAAATGTGGGATAAATTGAAGCTGGTAGATGGAAGAGATTCTAATGTACTAAGACCCAAGGCAAAAATCCTAAGAGGGAGGTTTGATGACCTAAGGATGAAAGAAGGATAAAATATCACTTAGTATAGCTGCAAAATCAAAGAGGTAGTCAACGCTATCCAAGGAGTTGGAGGTGTACTTGAAGAAGAGATAGTGGTAAGTAAAATCATAATAATCTTACTGCCTATTTATGATATTAGAGTATCTGTTATATAAGAAATGAGAGCAGTTGCAAACAATACTATTACTCTAAATAGTCTGATTGGTAGACTGATTTCATTTGAGATGAATAACTTTGATAATAGTGTCTTACCATCTATAGAGTCTGCATTCAAATATTCTTTGAAAATAAGTAAGTCAAGTCATAAACACACCATGAGGAATGATAGTGAAAGTGATAATATGGATCAAGGACTTGATGAGATTGAAGCACTAATGGAAAGAAGATTGCAGAGAGGCAAAGGTAGATACAAAGGTAAATTACCACTTGTATTTTTTAATTTTAAAGAGGATGGATACTTTGCTGCAAGATGTCCTAACGTAAGAAAATATGACATAATTAATGATAGAACATATGAAAAGAAGTTTGACTGAGGTGATAGCAGAGATTACCGAAGCCAAAAAAAATATGACAGAAGAGATACCCGAGACTACAATGACAAAGGAAAGAAAGCTTGTTACTAGGTTGAGAATAGATATGATGATACTGACACTGAATCTAAAGAAGACATTGAGATGGTATTTGTAGCCATGAAGGATGATTCAGATGAAGAAGAAGAAAGGTATGTAGAGACTACACTCATATCTAAGGTTAGTAAGAATGATCTCTAGATTATAGATAGTGGCTTCACTCACCACATGACCAGTGATAAACAAAAGTTTAAAAATTTTGAATATTATAATGGTGGATTAGTAAGAATGGGAAATGAAACACCTTGTCCATTTGAAGATAAAGAAATCATAATGTAGAATAACCTGATTAAATGTGAAAATGCTTACTGGGTAAAAGGATTGAATTATAATCTGTTAAGTGTTTCATAGCTGAATAACACAGGTCACCGAGTAGCATTTGAAAAAAAGAAGGAAAAGATCTTCAATGAATCAAGAAGGTTGATCGGAACTGGTGAACAAACCAAAGGTAACCTATTCTATCTTGATGATATTAACACTACTTGTTTGATAGATAGAAATGAAGACATATGGTTGTGGCATAAGAGATTATGTCATGTGAATTTTGACAACATGATAAAGATAAGCAATAAAAGGAAGGTAAGTGGCTTACTGAGCATGACAAAGCCCGAACATATCATGTGCAAGAATTGTCAAAAAGGTAAAATAAAAAAGTCTAGTTTCAAGAGAAATACCCACACATCTAATGCAATTCTAGAATTAGTCCATACCGATCTATGTGGACCCATGAGGAAAAACATTTACTATGGAGATAGGTATTTCACTCTCTCTATAGATGATTATTCTAGAATGATGATAGTTATGTTCTTAAAAGATAAATCAAAAGCATTCAATAAGTTTAAATGGTATAAGGCTATGGTAGAAAAAAAAAGTGGTAAGGAATTGAAATGCTTAAGATTAGATAGAGGAGGGGAATTTATTTCTGATGAATTCACTAACTATTGTAATGAGTATGGAATTAACAGACATGTCTTTGCACCAAGAACACCACAACAAAATGGAATTACTGAAAGGAGAAACAAATCAATTGTTGATTGTGCAAGAACACTGATGATTGAGAAAAGAATCACTCAAAATTTCTAGAGGGAAGTTGTCAGTACTGCTGTCTACACATTGAACAAAGTACGATTGAAGAAGGACACAAAGAATACACCCTATGAGCTTTGGTATGGTTACACACCCAATGTAAGTTACTTCATATTTTTTGGTAGTCAATGTTATATTTTGAAAGATGAAAGAAATGAAAATCTTGACTCCAAAAATCATGAAGGTATCTTTCTAGGGTATTCCACCAAAATAAAGGCTTATCAATGTCTTAACAAGTCCTCTAACAAGATCATTGAAAGGGAAAATGTAAAGATAAATGAATTTGCAGAGAATAATGATAAGGAAAGCATAAAAGAAGCATAAGAATACAACAGGTTTGTTTACAATGAAGAAACTGACACTCTACCTAAGCAACAGTGTATCACTCTCGAGCAACAAGACATTGCACTTGAGCATCAAGCTGTAATTACTGAAAATAAGGAAAATCCTCAAGATGATGTACCGAGTGATGGAGATCAGAATGAAGATCAAGATGATGATAAAAATGCTGGACAAAGAGCTGAATCAAAACTTTCCAAGTATGTCAGAAGAAATCATCCATAGAATCAAATGATAGGAGACAAGAAGGCTGGAACGAAAACAAGACGTAAGTCACTAAACACTAGATGTTTACTTTGTGATTTTGACCATAAATATGTTAATACTGCACTTGAAAATGAGGAATGCGTTAGTGATATGAATGAAGAGATAGAACAAATTAAGAAGAACAATACATGGACACTAGTACCAAGACCTAATGAGAAGAATGTCATCGGTACCAAATGGATATTCAGAAACAAGCTGAATGAGAATGGAGAAGTCACAAGAAACAAAGCAAGGTTAGTATACAAGGAGTATGAAAAAGAAGAAGGTATTGACTATGGTGAAACCTTTGCAGCCATTGCTAGACTAGAAGGAGTTAGAATTACTTTTTCTTATGCTGCATTCAAAGGATTCAAAGTATACCAGATGGATGTCAAATCCGCATTGCTAAATGGAATAATGGAAGAAGAGGTATACATTGAACAACTAGAAGGTTTTGTTGATCCAGACAAGAGGAACATGGTATTTAAACTACATAAATCCTTGTATGGATTGAAACAAGCACCTAGAGCCTGGTATAAAAGACTTCACTCCTATCTCATAAGTATTGAATTTGTAAGAACAAGTGAAAATAGCAATCTATACTTAAAAAAAGATACCGATGGTAATATTCTAATTGCTTAAATATTTGTTGATGATATCATTTTTGGGGGAAATGAAATGTTATGTAAATCCTATTATGCCCTGCATACCCATCCCTACATTTTGTGTGCAAAATGTTGGGTCCCCCTTTTCGCTTTGGCTCTTGCCTTTTTTCCTTGTTTTTTTTGTTTCTTCTCCGGGTTTTTCCTCCCGTGAGGTTTGTTTTATTTTTGATTTTTTCTTTCATGTCTCTAGGACCCAGTCCTAGAGTTTTTTGTTCTTTCCAGAGCCAAATACCAGACTTTGGGATTCTCTGCCATGATGTCTCCTTCTCACAAGAAGGTATGGTCACATGGAATCCCCAAGCCCAAAGTCTGGAGGTTTTCCTGTTCTAGATTTTATGGGAAAAGAGGTAAGTTGCTTTTACCTTGGGTATAAATATAAATTACATGCCACTTTTATAGTTACCGCGATTAAAACACTTGTGTATTCAAAGAGATTCTTAGGTGACTAAACTGCGATTAAGCTGTGATTACTCTATGCCATGTGGGTTGTTGCCAGCTGATTCGAGGTACTTGTTCATGGTAATTTGAAGGTAGAACCTGTTATGGGAGCATTCCTAGTGTGCTCTTTCCCTTCTCTTCTGCAGATCTCTAGGTAGGTTCTCTAGTTTCTCATTGTTTTCGTGTTTTCCTTATTATTCCCTTTTGTTCTTTGGTCTTCGTTTGTTTCGCTGGTTTTCTGTTTCATGTTTTGCTCTGGTTTGCCTCCCATTGGTGGGTTGGCTCTGCCAGAGGGTTGTCTGCCATCTACGTAGTTGTAGATTAATGTTTATAGTGTGTGTTATCTTAGTTTAGTTTGTGTATATATGTGTATAGTTGTGTAAATTTGTAAAAGCTTGTAAATGTTGTATATCTTATGTATATGCATTTCGGCCCTTGACCCTCTATATTTTTATGTATGTATATATCCTATATATCCTTTTGAATTTGTGAGTTCCTTGTGCTCTATCATTCATTTTCACCCATGATACTAAGCTCGTCAATATGGAGTCACCACGGTTTGAAATCAACACCTCATTGGTTTGAGCCATGGCAGCTTTCTCTCTCCTCCATCTCATCACTTTAATGGTAGGATTAATTTCCCACAAGTGGACATTCAAACTGTGTCCCATATAGCATTTATTTTACCCCATGTTAGCCCACTTTTCACCATTAATGCCTTTACATCGCCTGCCACCTGACCACGTGCCAACCCACGTCAGCCGAATATGACTTCTTACTGGTCACATCAACATGACAACGGCTAGATTATCTAGGCTCCGTGTCTTAGGCAATTCCTTGTTCTGTGTTTCCCCTTGTCATTTGGTTTGATTCCCCCAGAGTCCTATTCATGTCTATTACAAGTATTCCAGGACTTTTTTGATATATGCTAACACTTGTTGAACAGATGCAGGGTGGTGACAATTTCTCCAGAGTTCTAATATTATTTTATATATATCAAGTTCTAATGGTTTTCTGGTCTTGCAGGGTGCAGATAAGTTGATCGAAGATGTCTGAAGTGATCACCCCTCCTTCCAACCTAGAGCTACCTACCACGTCCACCCGAGAGGCCACCAAAACTAAGGCTGAAAGGTTGTTGGAAAAGCTTCCCTTGACCTCCAAATATCCAAAGGAGGGTGCCCTCGTGGGATCGAAGATAGAGTCTAGAGTTTAGGAAGTAACAAACACAGGGCCTAGACCTTGGGTGGAAATGCAAGGCTTAATTCAAGCCATTTACAGGTTGAAGGCCACCAGAGATAATCTAGCCACTCAGATTGCTGCCTCCAGTATCATCAAGGAGGCAAACTTTCCTTGTTCAGTGCAATTACTAGAGTTAATACTCCAACTAGCAACATTGTACAATGAACCAACTTAGACCATCTTACTTTTGGATCCCTGGCCACTACAGTACCCAAAAATGATCATCACCTTGGACACAACAACTTTCACCTCGGGGCTAGGGATCCCACAATTCAATGGGTCCATTATCCAGAATCAACTCCATACATTGCACTAAACTTATCTCCTGGCAACATATCAATAGCCACTGGCTAAAAATCCCAAAGAGGGACTGTAGGAGGATGAAGTTGGAAATTCCCCATGGGGATTTCAAAGAGCCCATTCAGGTAGGAATTGTATTTTTATTTAAGATCTATGGATTTCCCCATGCTCGAGATTTCTCGGCATGGATGTATTAATTTCTCTACTACATCACCACTTGCAGTCAGACTCTCAAAGCTCTGCCAGGTAAATGATGATTTCATTTACGAAAACATTCTAACACTTACTTGGGATTTTGGGTACTGATTATCACAAGAAGAGATGACTTTGGTCAACACCTATGCCCACTACTTTATTCAATTCCAACATCACACCTACATTCGGGTGACAAGCTTCAACGGGAAGCCCCATCTTCTTCCTCGATATTGCAGGGACAAAATTATTCTTTTAGAGTTTTCCCAAAATATAATGGATATGCACACCTTATTTACATTGAAGAAGGTCATCAACGCCCCATTCCCATTCTCATGCAGGAATTATACATGCAGCCTCACTGCAGCCTGGGAGATAGACAGTGAATTGAAGCACCTGGGGCTGGTAGAATTCCACCACACTCAGAAGAATTATGATCCTCTCAGCAAGATTTCCATAGCAGTTCCCTAGGCATCCCCACCTCACAAAGAAGACATTGAAGATTTTTTGGCGGACTGCCAAGATAGTTTTGATCTCCGGGCCTGAAAACATTCGAGGATGAGAAAAGGGCTCATGAAAACACTTGACCTCCAGAATTTTCTGAAAGGTTTTTGAGATGATGGGCCGCTGGAGGATCTAGCATACAAGGGTCAAGGGCTGGAAAAATTAGATCTCATACCGATGTACTGGGCCACCCCTAAGGAATTGACAATTAAGGGGGGTATGTCACCCCATTATGGAAGCAAGTCACCAATATTTTTCCTGGGCCTGTCCCAAGAGCACCCAAAAGAAACCAACGATAAAAAAAGTCATTCCTTCCAGCCAAGGTGCCTCCCCAAGTTCCTACCCTCCAAATGGAACAACTGAAACAACAAATTGAGTCAGTAAGATTATCCATCCATCAATTAAGTACGAAAATATCCTCTGGCCTCCAAGTAACTCCAATGACTTCTTCTCGCCTGATGGGATGTCTGTCATTGGCTGTGATGATGAGAAGACAAGCCTTTGCTAAGGTGGAGTCCACTATCATTCTGGATACCATGGTCCCACTAACAAGAAATAAGAAGAGAAAGGTGACCCCTACACCAAGTGCAGTCACTAGTCCCGGTATGCCAGATGTGCCCCCAGTTGAAGTGAGTTTAGAATCTCCTAAACTATAAGATATTTCAGACTCCTCACCCCCGCACAATGAATTTGATGACACTTTCTCAGAGGAGGAGATCATGGACCTCCAACAAGGTATAGGTCATGCAGTGGAGGAGATTGTGGCTCAGGATAAAGGAGAGGCCCCCATAGAAAAAGAAATCCCAGAAGAGAAGGATACATCAGAGCAAGAGGCCCAGGAAGAAGTACAAATGGGGCCTAAACATGAGAAGATATCGGTCTAGGAGACCGAAAACACACCAAGGAAACCCATAGATGAGCAGCTGATGGTGGGGGAACCCAGACCCATGGGATTAATCATACCCTCCATCATCACACTCCAAATGCCTTTGGTTACTCCAGGTGAAAAAGTGCCTCAGAGCACATTTGGTGAGGTAGTAACGATGGCTGCCTTATTAAATTTTGGCTAGAGACCTCATCCATCTCTAGAGGATGTTTTGGTGGAGGAGAATATTCTAACAGATAAGGCCAATAAGGCCCAAGAACAACAACAACAATAGATTAATCAAGAAGTCCCAGACAATGAAAATGTAGAATCAGCTAACACCAGGAGGGATGAGGTCCCTAAAAATACAGAAGATATTAAGATCGGAGAAAAGGTTCCAGATAGTACAATAGAAGATGCCACCATGGCATAAAATATTGAAGGTTCTGGAGAATAAGAAAAGGAATGAAAATAAGAAAAGGAATAAGAGAGGGAGAAAGAGCCCAAAGACAATGTACATTCTGGGGATTTACCACCAAATTTTGGAAGGAATCCCAACGAATAGGTTTTAATGGTGAAGCTACCCTAGCCACCCCAATGGTTGTTCAAATCAAAGAAAATAAAGGCCCCAGAGGTGACCTCAGGTGCTACACTCTCATTGGCCAAGATGATGGCCAGGAATGTAGAGGCTAAAAATCCTAAGAAAGCACATATAGTCCATACTCTCCAGACTAGTTTGACAAGTAGCACAGTTGTGACCATCACAACACCCCCATTAGGTGTAGATGTAGTGGTCATAAGGCCTGAAGACTATAACATAAAATAAGTAGCGCTGGGGAGGAGAGACAAGCAAGGTGAATTGGACTTGCTAAAAGAGGCCACAAAAGCAACAGAGGCTAGATACATCAAGGAGGGCCAAAAGATAAAGGAGGAAAGAGAGACAAATGCTAATATCCTCACACTTCTAGCAGAGCTTACATAGCCTTTGGCTGAGATCCACCCTGAAACCCCTTCCTCCAAATTGCCACTTGTGCAGGGCGATGTGGATTGTCTATGTATCATGAAGAAAAAGGTATAGGCTATAGATGGGTGGGCCGCTGAGCAAGTGGCCACCATGAGAAAATTTCTAGTGGTGTCCCTCTCAGACCTTTATTGGGTTGACATTCTTCTCAGCCAGGCAAAGGGCTTCTCTCTTATATGGGAACAATATTTATCAAAGTATGAAAAATGGAAGGTCGGACTAGAAGAAATCTATAACATAGAAGAAGAAGTCACCACAAAGGTGGGGATTTTGGGAGATGAATCATATGATTCCCTCCAGGCCTAGTACTCCAAACTTTTCCTCATGGGTGAGGTAAGGAAGGAACTGGTTAAGGCCTTGAAAGAGAAAGTGGAAGCTGCCCAATACCCCTTGGGTTTGTTTCAAGCATTCATGCCTAGAGTATCGCAAGTTGATCCCTTCACCACCAGAATGTGTACCCCAGAGGACTATGTCCTTAGAAAGTTTGATGAATGAATGGAGTCCCTATATTTTCCTGACAGAGATTTTGACCGGGGCAGGCTACCCAGATTGTCTAAGATAATGATCTGATTGCATGATGCCATCATGATGGTGGATGAATTCTAGAATGGGGCCAAGGATGTTTAGGAGGCATTGGAGGTTGTTCATAGCTGGTGGGATAGCATCAGAGATGTAGATGAGGAAAGCATAGGCCAAGTGTTGCAAGCTTGGGAAAAATCATAATGAACAATAAAGTTCTCCGGAGTCCAAAGAATCTCGCCCACCATGTATCAGTTGTATTCATTCATTCTTTCAGAACATAAGTTCCCAAATCCTAGAATTTCAGATCCCACATATTTGTATTCTATAAGTGACCTGTGTCCCAGTTCCCAAGGCCGACCGGTCACTTTCAAGGTAGTTAATAAAGGTTTTTAGAAGGTAGGTAACTGCAACAAGGCACGTCAGCTTGACAAGGGGTTTTTAATAGATGGTCTTCTCGAGGTGCCACTCCAACGTTACACCTAGTGCATTAGAGAGTGAGCCACCCTCCCATTTATGAGGCATGTAGCCTCAATCCCTAAGGATTGGATTTCTTCTTTCTCCTCCTAGCTCTCTTCTCGAGGCCAATTCTTCCACTCCTCTTTTCTTGTCTTATTCTTCTAACATGTTAGACCTTCTCTGTCTTGAGGTCTTTTGTAGCATGGTGCAGGTAGTACCGGCCACCGAAAATAGTATTATATTGTAAAGTGTAAAATAAGTTAGATTAATTTTTTAGGTCAAAGTTTGTGTATAAATAATAAGTCCAACCTCATTTCAAGGGTCGGTGAAATTGATGATTTTGCAGTCCATAGATAATAGCAATTTGGTTTTCTCAGTTCTTAGTTGTAGAGCTCAATGCTCCATAGTTTCTAAGCTTTCAGTAGTTAAATGCTCCCTTGGAGCCACCATTGTAATATGCACCAGTGCTTGTTGGAGATATGTTAATGAAGAAGGAGGGGTTCTATCAATGACATTGTTAGCATTCTAACTTTTGGGTTAATGGTATTTTATTCTTTGTGTTCTTTATGTCCTTTGCTTTGATACTTCAAGTAGATTAATGACCTCCTTTCCCTTTGCTACTGATCAAATATGAGTTGATGGTTCTATATTTCTTAGGTATTTAGTGTAGTGTGTTAGAGCATTGTCAATGTTTTGAATGTTTAGTATAACTATAGGTAGATGAAGTATTTCTAACTCTACAATATCTTTTGAAGTTTATTTTTTAAATGAATGCACACTTACAGGAAACCCCACTTACTTGAATCCCCAGAGAAGATGAGTTAAGATAACTAGCTATCCCCCTCAAACAAAATAGTTACATTTCCCAACTGAGCCCCCGCACTGTTGAGACCTAACTCTCACATGCTTGGAGGCTCAGGGATTCTCATTTCCCTAAACAACCTTTACAGGTGAAGTTGGCTGGAACCTCGGTACTTGGTGACAACTTACATCTATTGGCGGACCCGGTCACAAAGTCCCATCAACAAAAACTAGTGCTAGAAGGAGGGCATGAACTCGTCCCCCTTTGAGGATTCATATTTTACACCACTCGAGAGTTTCCCAAGCCATATTTTTAGGAGTCAAGCCTTCAGTGGGATTGGATCATTTTCACCAACAAGATTTGAAAGAGTCCTTAGATTAACCCCCAATCACAGAAGGTTTGTCAAACTCGAGCCTCCCGCTTGAAATAAACAGACCTCAAAATCCAAGCTTGCTACCATTGTCTACGGATATAGCACATCCCACAATACCCAAGTCCCCCAGATGATCCCAAGAATTAGCGCTCATCCTATTAAAAATCCAACACCCCCAATGGCTGGGTATTTTGGAAATATCGAGTCCCCAATGGGAACTTTTCCAAGTGCATCCAACAATTTACCTTCGCACCCAGAAAATATTTGTCCTCGATATGAGCACTTAGGCTCATGAACTACAGAAGAGAATCTGCAGGCATACAAAGATGCCATGAACTGAAACCAGATCCAACATCAAGACATTGTGACCTGAATGTTCCCTCTATCCCTGGGACAAAATTAATTGAACTGGTACCTTAACCTTCTTGCCAATTCCATCAACAGTTGGCAGGACATGGAGGATGCCTTCCTGGCTGCCTTCCACATACACGTGGACCCAACATGGTCCCACAACAAGTTCATTTCTATCAGGAAGGAACCGAATGAGCCCCTTGCAACATTCAACCACTGGTTCCAATGCGCCTTGAAGTGGTGCACAGGTCCCTTCATCTCATCCATGGATGTAACTATCCAGACCTATCTTAACGTGATGGACCCCTTCATTTCCACTCTCCTTTGGAGAACTACTGCCCTTGGCGACTGGGAAACTTTGGCGAAGGTTTACTGTAGACACCTTAAATTTACCAGGTGTATCTCAAATATTCCAAATTATAAATCTCAGCCAAATGCTTCAAAATATCATCAAATGGACATTAAATCAAGGCAAATCAAATGGACAAAATTCAAATCAATTTAAAAGATCA
>MU225207.1:2102673-2153803 GCA_018584345.1 Thuja plicata | reverse complement strand
GAAAAGGGAGAATCTTCTAATTCCAACAATGGAGGAAATAATGCAAACAATGTAAAAAGCGGTCATAATGTCAACTTTGCCCATACTTATGACAATACCATCAATGTTGTTGTGATTAAAGACCAACATATTCAAGGATCTGCTAATGCCATCACAAGGGGGCAAGCCTCAAAGGTTACCTTAAAAGGGGTTACTCCTATTACCATTGGTCCTAAAGCATCAACTATTATGGCTAAACAAAAACCATCCACCGCAAAGCCTTATAGTTTGGTAGATCAATTACAAAAGACTCCCACCCAAATATCAATTTTGGAATTGTTAAAACTATCTCCTAATCACAAATAGATTTTGGAAAAGGCCTTATGGGAGACCACGGTTCCTATAAACTTGGAAGAAGAAAAATTTTAGAACATGGTAGGACACCTCATAGCCCCTCATTACCTTTCCTTTTCAGAACAAGATGACATGTCTATCACACATCCTCAAAACTTACCCTTGCACATAGAGGTATTAATCCAAAGACATAGGGTTAAGAGAGTTCTCATAGATGGTGGGGCTGGTCTAAATATTTGCACTTTAAACCTGGTCAAGTCATTAGGTTTATCCGAATCTTCCATTGATCCAAAAAAGCAAATAACTATTAAGGCTTATGATGAAGAGGAAAGATCTTCAAAGGGTATGATCATTCTTCCAATTCAAGTGGGACCTATCAAAAAGGACACTATATGTTAGGTCCTTGACATGAAATTGACCTAAAACATCTTAATAGGAAGGCCTTGGATACATGAGATGCAAGCGGTACCTTCTACATATCACCAATGCATGAAATTTCCATACCTAGGAGAGGAGATCACAATCGGAGGAGATTCAAACCCATTCCAATATTGCAATGCTTTGAAGCCAAATCATGAATTGTATATTCCTCACAATAGGGAAAGAGTTATCCTTGATATTATCATGGAAGAAGCCAAAGAATAAAAGCCAGAACAAACATCTAATGTCACATCTCCTCGTAATCCTATTCAAACTAACTCAACTACATCGACTAAGGGAAAAGAAAAGATGAGTTATGAGGGTTCAAATTCAAAGGATACTTTAGTTTAGGATTCAACAGTGAGATTGGAATCTTCTAAACCCACTAAGGAAGAAAGAGATAAAATTAATAAGGATCACTATGACAAGATGAAGGACCTCATGCATCAATTTGAGAAACAATGTAAGATTAACTCAAAAGGAGTAGGGGAATATTCTGTTTCCCTCTTTGACTTACCTACATCTCCAAGAACAAATGGGAAACCATCCAAAGATCATCAACCTCATACATACAATGCCCATTTTGTGAGGGAATGTGACAAACAATAATTAGAGAAAGAAGATGATGAAGTATTATAATGGCTCTATAAAGAGGATGATAATCCAGCTAATCCAAATGAAAGGGTATAACATATTGATATCCAAACTGATCAATATTGAAAAGGATTTGATATCATGAAGAAAATGGGGTATAAAGGAAGAGGACCCTTAGGAGTTTGACATATAGGGTTGTTAGAACCTATTGAACCTGTTTGGAGAGACAAAGAAGAGAAAGTCGACATAGGTTTTCAACATAAAGGAGAAAGTTCAAGTCCCATGCATGATTTCCATGCACATATCCATATGATAGGTTTTGAAAGTGAAGATGATTCTAGAGACTATGAGTGGGATTCCTTGTCCAAATAATCTTGTCATGACATAGAGGTTGATACCATTCACACTTATGCAATTCCCCCTAAAGTTAAGAATGAAGAACATAGGGCTCAAGGTTCGAATTCAATTCAAATAGAAAGTGAACCTCAACAAGTTAACATAGGACAAGCACCTCCTTTCACTCAATGGGTAGGTGAACCTTGGGTACCTTCGTGGGTGGGAGATTCTACCCTAGTGTTTAATCCACATGCTTTTTATCCCATAGAAACCTTAGAGGACTCTGATGGAGAGGATTTCAATCCTTCTTCCATGGAACATCTAGAAGAGGCACATGTCATAGACCTTGATGATACAATGTACGAACCATCTAATGAAGTCATTTCCTTAACTCCTTCAAATGAGAACCCATTCAATGATTCTTTGTCCCTCATACATCCCAAACTTATTGATTGGGATCTATCTGAGTCAAATGACTTACTCTACTTCCCAAATGAGAATTCAATGGCCTTATACCTCAATGCGGTTGAACCCAATTCTTCCACCAATTAATTCACTCCATACATGAAGATAGGGGTAGGTGTTCAACCTTTTAATCCAAATAATGAAGAGAAAATATACAAAAAAATGAGAAGGTCTAGAGGTGAAAACCACCATGTGGTAGTGCTAGACCCAAAAAAAGTAAAAATAAAGGATGTTTCCGAAGGTGAAAACCCAACTGTGGCACCTAAGGGAGAAACGTTGGACACCTTGCTAGCTCATGAAGATGAAAGGTCACATATACTTATTGAACCTACAGAAAAAGTCAACATTGGCACATAAAAGGATCCTAAATTCATTCACTTAGCAACATCTTTGAGTCCTTTGGAAACAGAAGAGTTCATTGCATTCTTTCAAGAAAAACAAATCAAATTTGCATGGTCATATGCTAACATGCCCATATTAGATCCAAGTTTCATTATGCATCACTTAAATATGAAACCAGGGGTTAAGCCTGTAAAGTAGAAGTTGAGAAAAATGCATCCACACATAGCCATTTTAGTCAAAGCTGAATTGGAGAAATTGCTCAAAGCAAGATTTATAAGAGTAATAGCATATGCCGAATGGATCTCCAATATTGTACCTATTACTAAGCATGATAAAACAATAAGAGTTTGCATAGATTTCAGAGATTTAAACCTTGCTTGTCCAAAAGATGACTTTCCCTTACCTAGCATAGATGCTATTGTAGACCTCACCATAGGTCATGCTATGCTTTCACTTATGGATGGATTTAGTGGGTATAATAAAATTTTCATAGCACCTAAGGATCAAGAGAAGAAAACTTTTACATGCCCATGGGGTACTTTTTTTTGGAATGCAATGCCTTTTGGTCTGAAAAATGCCGGAACCACTTACCAAAGAGCCATGACTACCATTTTCCATGACATGATGCACACTTTCATGGAATATTATGTGGATGAAATTTTAGCTAAGTCACATACAAGAAAATATCATTTATCCACACTAGACAAGATTTTTACAAGGCTAGAGAAGTTCAAGGTGAGACTTAACCCAAATAAATGCGCTTTTGGGGTACAATCTAGAAAACTCCTAGGATACATTGTTTCAGCAAAAGGCATTGAAGTTGATCCTGAAAAGGTACAAGAAATAATGGACATGGACATTCCAAAGAACATTATTTAAATGAGGTCACTTCAAGGAAGGCTTCAATCTATAAGAAGGTTCATTTCTCAATTGGCGGAAAAATGTCATTCATTCACCATATTACTACATAAAGAAACCATCTTCAAATGGGATAAGGAGTGTGACAAAGCCTTTTTATTGTTGAAAACATACTTGATGAATCCTCCCATATTAATGTCACCAATTCAAGGGAAACCTTTATTACTCTACATTTCAGCTATAGCAAAATCTTTAGGAGTCTTATTGGCACAAGAAGATGAGGAAGGGAAAGAAAGAGCTATCTACTATTTGAGTAGAACCTTGATCAAATATGAGTTAAATTATAGCTTCATGCAAAGGGCTTGCCTAGCAGTGGTATTTGCCTCTCAAAATTTAAGACACTATATGTTGTTACATAAGGTGAAACTCATAGCTAAAATTGATCCCTTAAAATACTTACTCAGCAAAATAGCTTTAACTGGAAGGATTGCAAAATGGGTCATGGTACTTAGTGAATTTGACATTGAATATGTTGAGAGGAAAGCAAACAAAGGTCAAGTGATAGCCAATCAATTGGCTGAATATCCTCAAGATTCTACACACCCTATACAAGTGGAATTCCTAGATTCTACTATTATAAATATTGAAGCTAAGATATGGACTTTATATTTTGATGGATCATATACCAAAAATGGCAGTGGATTAGGCATTCTTTTGATTACACCACAAGGTTACACAATCCCAAAATCTTACAAGTTATTGTTCCCTTCCACCAATAACATCGCAGAGTATGAAGCTTTGGTCATCGGCACCAAGATAGCTTTGGAATGGAATGTCAAAAAATTACAAGTTTATGGGGACTCTCAATTAGTCATTAATCAAGTTAATGATGAATATAATAATAAAGATGAAAAATTGTTACCATACAAGAACTTAGTGGACAGCTGGAAAAAGTACTTTGCCTTGATTACTTTTACACAAATTACAAGAGATAAGAATAGAGCAGCCGATACAATGGCCACTTTGGCATCTTTACTTCAGCTACCCGATCAAAATGAAAAGTATGAGTTCTTGGTGGAAGAAATGGTGAAACCAATATTTGACCTACCTAAAACCCAAATTGTTGCCCTTTTAGATGGACATGACTCTCCATGGTATGGACCTATCTATGCTTACCTCAAAAATAAAACCTTACCTATAGACCAAACCCATGCTCAAAAGCAAAACTTCATAAGACAAGCAGCCCATTATACTATCCTTTCTGACACATTGTATTGTAAAGGTCTTGACGGAACACTCCTTAGATGTCTAGAGGAAGAGGAATTGAAATTAGCTTTAAAAGATGTCCACGAGGGGATTTGTGGGTCACATTCAAATGGTTTAAACCTAGCTAAGAAAATCTTACATATGGGGTACTTTTGGAAAACCTTAGAAAGAGACGCTTGTCAATATGTTAAAGTTTGCAAGAAATGTCAATACCATGGAAACTTGATTCATGCACCAGCACAAGAATTAAATCCTTTTGTCACACCATGGCCATTATATCAATGGGGTTTTGACTTGATTGGCATGATTTATCCACCTTCTTCAAATGGACACAAGTATATAATCACAGCCACAAAATACTTTACCAAATGAGTTGAAGCCGTTCCTTTATCAACTGCAACAGGAAAAAAAATTTCCATGTTTATCCTAAATCATATCATTTGTAGATATGGCATTCCTCATGCTATCATCATGGATAATGGAAAATAGTTTAAGAACAAAGATATTGATGAACTTTGTCACACATTCCACATTACACATCACTCTTCATCCATTTACTATCCCCAAGGTAATGGAAAAGAAGAAGCAACCAACAAGAACATCCTTAAAATTCTCAAGAGATCAGTTGGAAAATCTAGAAAGGATTGGCATCTTCAAATCAATCTAGCATTATGGCCCTATAGGACTAGTATTCGAACCCCGATAGGAGCTACACCTTTTTCTTTGGTTTATGGGACTGAAGCTATTCTCCCTTTAGAAGTTGAAATACCATCCCTTAGAGTTTCATTGCATGGATAGATAACGGATGAGGATTATAGAGTGACCCGCCTTCAACAATTGGAATTATTGGAGGAACATCAGACTCAAGCTTATGATCATTTGAAAGTGTATCAGAATTGCATTTCCAAGAGCTATAACAAACATGTCAAGCCAATAAACTTTCAAATAGGAGATCTAGTGTTGAGAGAAAATCCCAAAAATCAGGCTGATAGAGAAAAGAAAGGAAAGTGGGAAGCAAATTGGCTTGGGCATTTTGTCATTGTTTCTTCATTTAGGATAGGGACCTACAAATTGGCTAATTGTGATGGTGATGAATTGGTAGAACCTATCAATAGCATTCATCTTAAGAGGTTCCACACTTGATTTAGAGAATAGAGTATCAAAATAAAGAGTATAAGTTCAAGAGTATCAGATGAGTCAAGCATCACCCTTGTACATGAGAAAATTCAAAAATACAAAAACAATTGAAAAATCAAAAAAGCCAAAAAAATTTGAAAAAGAAAAAAAGTGAATTGGTGAAAACGTAGCATTAGGCACCTTGGTAGAAAAAACAGCTAAAAAGAGAAAAAAGAGCAATAATCCCAAAAGGTGAAAACCTGGACACAGGCACCTTTTGTCCCTCAGGTGTTTCTTAGTTGTATTTGTACATATTGTGGTTTCCTCATCTCATTTTTCCATATCTCCTCATTGCATCTGTCATTCGTACATTGCCCTCAGAGTCTCAGAGCAGCATTTTGTCTCATGCTAGGTTCAGTTTCCCTAAGTATCACATTGGTCACATTTATCACTCGGGGGCAAACATCAAAGATTTTGATACCAATCAGATTCAATAGTACAACATTTTGGTCACCCATCAGACGTAGATTTTTCTGATTCAGAAGAGAGACATTTCAAACCTTTGATAACTATCATTGTTCAACCCAAACATAGTTTGATCGCATAACATAATCCTTGAACACCATTTGACTTATTTTATTAGGATTAAAATTTGACACACTTTAACTGATCAGATTGTTTGGAATTCTTATTTGAAAATCTTGATACATTTCACAAACACTTGGAATTTTGGTGAGTTTTTCATTTAAATTTTTGAGTCATGTCTTTTTAGCGAATCCATGATGTTTCAACTATATTGGCAATGATAAGAGACATGATGTTTTCTTGAGCTTCTGAGTGACTATTTTGAGGAAGATTCTTTAACTCATGGGAATTAGTCTAAAGACATGGTCATTAAAGAACCATAGAGGACATTCATATAAGATGAAGGGTTAACCTTTGTTTGTTTACACAAAAGGATACCTTGGTTATTTGGATTTTCCATATCTTAATACCAACATCCACTTGCAACATTGAATCCGATTAAACTGGTATTCATACTCCCATAGTTGGGCGCCCAACTAGTGAGGGTTGTACCTGGTTTTGTAAGAAGGGGTTGCCACACATGAGAAATTTATATTCATATTCTTATGGTTGCAGTGGCACCGGTAAGGATTGTATCAACTCCTAGTTCAACAATGCTCTATGATGAAAATATATCTCAGTTTGCATTACTTTCACAAACCTCAAGGACAATTAGTTGCATTGCATTGCATGTTAGATTAAGTTGCATTGCATGTTATATTTAAGTTGTATTTATGTTAGATTAATTGCATGTTTCTCTTGCTTAGCTCTCCAATGCTTAAATTCTCAAAATGGCTTGTCTTTCTAGTATCTTTCCAAGTTCAAGGGGGTAGACAAAGGGTTGATAGCGTTTCATCAAATATTATGGGTTTCATAGTCATTCAAAAAATGTGATTATCCTTTGCATTCATAATAATTAATCATTACTCATTATACATTCAGAAAAGAAAAAAAGATTCATTATTCATTAGCCATTATCCATCTCATCATTTAGAACTGCATATCATAAAGTAAATTGCATACATTCAAAAATACAAAAAGATAGATGCATTTTATTTATCATAAGCACTAAGTATTGTCTTCATTGCATTGCATAATCCATACATTGTTAAATAAACAAAACATATAGCTATAAAATTGCATCCACATCATTTGCATCCATTTATCTATGTCCTACTCTAAGACATTTTGAATCCATTGCACAATAGAAATAATTGCATCATAGAAACATATAGACATGCATCAAAGGAAATCACATAAACATCATCAAAGGAGAAACCAAAGATCATCATCAGATAAAAGTCCATCAAATGTCTAGAGCATAATCTGTACATCAAAGGTACATCAATAACAATGATACATCACTAGTACATCAAAGTCCAGATCTACAAATACATATGATACACAATCCTGGGTCCATATCTGTCTCATGACCTAGTAGGGGCACTTGATACATCCAAACTTGTGCCTAACCCACTTGCGCCATCAAAACCTCTATTATCTGCTCTATCCTGCATACCAGGAGGTGCCTGACTAGTGCTCACACTGGTCGGTAGCTGAGCCAGAGTGGCCAAAAACTGCTGCAACATAGTAGTGACCTGATCTAAGCTGGCTGTCACTATCATCATACCAGCCTATAACCCCTGCACATCATGCACTATCTGATCTATAACTGGAGCCTATGTTGCTGGAGGACCTTGTGGTGCCTACGGAGCTAAAGGAACCTGTGGAATAACGGGTGTGGTGCTAACTTGTGGTATCTGCCCAGGAACCTGTCTAGCATCCTGAACCCATCTAAGCCTCCACCTAGCCCAATCAACATCTACTCTCAAAGGAGCCTGACCCTGAGGTCCCTGTGCCACTACTACTCTCTGCCTAGGCTATCTAAAGCCACCACCTCAGCCTCTTACATGGCCACCTCTCATCCAAGGGCCTTCTCTCTGAACTTGTGATGCTCTAGGAGGTCTCTACACTCTGTGCTGATGTGGTCTACCACCATCATCACCATCATCTCCATCTCCATCATCCTTAGAAAGCTCATCAACATCTGGGATAGGCTCTACTAGATCTGTAAACCTCATAAACTGATGTCACATAAACCACTCTCTATACTCTACGGACATCCCTGCATTAGCAACCTGTGGTAGTAAATCCCAAACTCTGAATCCTAGCTGATCTATCTGAAGATAGGCTGACTGGTAGTCAACCTGTGCACTCCACATCAATCTCTCTACCTGCACCCTGGCATATAAGGCCATACCTTGTGGCATGTCATGCATCTGACCAAACTGGAGTAATACTCTGCCAAAGCAAAATCTCTCGATCACCAAAGAGGACTGGTCTATCATCCAGTGAGGTGAAAACATGTATGGTAACTCATCATCATCCTCTCTCCACCTCTCACACTATAAGTTTGGTCGCCATACCACCTGATCAATATCATCGATCGCGTGTCTCCAATAATCCACCTTGCCCAGATGATGCTAGACAATCATTCCATCATATAAAAATGCATATGGATAATCCCAAGCTCGGATCTGTGCTGACACTAGCCTCATGATAGGGATATGCTCCCATGTCCATAACTGTAGTAACACTGCACCTGCAGAAATCACTGCACTGCACCAATAAACAATCTCATGCAAATCATGATATAACTGTGCTAGCACACAGGAACCCCAATCCATCCTCCAAGGATGCACAATAAACTCCTTAATAATTTGTCCCCATCTGACCACAAAACCATACCCTTTCCTATCTAGTAGCAATAACCCTCCTATCACAGCTCCTAATAATGCTGGTAGGGTAGGGAATGAAGCAAACTGCAACCAAGTGATACAATCATCTACTATGGTGTTATCTCCAAACACCCATCTACATACACTGTTGTCATAAATAGAATCATAATATACCTGCTCTCCATGAGTTGGGATCCTCAAAAGTCTATATACATTCTCTAGTGTAATCATCATCTTGCTGAGAGGTAGATGGAATGTGTTATGGTCATAGTGCCAACGCTCTGCCATAGCTGTCAGTAAACCTTGATTCAGCTAAAACTGAGGGAGATCTAATAGAAAACTGATACCACAAGTCTCAATGGTACACTGCTCTAGTGGCATCAGCTCATCTACTAAATCAAAGATCCACATCATGACTCCTCACACCTGCAACTTGCGGTAATGCTCCTACATTTTGAAACAAAGTGCATCATGTTAGTTTTTCTCTTGATGAACCATTCTAAGTCAATCACAACAAATTAAATCTATCTTTGCTCTAACTTGAGTGTATCAGCTTATTGTTCCTAACCTCTAAATCATGAGACACAAGGACAATTTGTAATCATTTTTAATCATACCTGATTGACCTATCAAACATTCATCATTATAACTTTTCTATCATCCTAAACACTACGTGACATTCTGGATGAATGTTTTCTAGCTTGGAACCTACTTAAGTCATCTGGATGATCAATCGAATTGAGTTCAATTTTCCTCTTTCTGATAAGTGGCACTTAACTAAGTGTACACGGCTTTTAAAGCTAGGTGGCTTTTAAATCTTTGAAAGTGGCTCTATACCATGCGTAGGCGGTGCTTTACCTTTTAGGTAGCTTTTTATCAGCCTACGTGGCTTTTTGATCCTCATACGCGGATTTTAAAAAATGGACCTTTTAGGCGGTATATACCCTATTTTTGGATGCATTTTAGCCCTAACTCCTATGTGGCTAAATATTTCATGTACGTGGCTCTTCGTAGTGTAGACACGGCTTTTGGCATGCCTATGCGGCACTTAATATATCATACGCGGCATTTGGCTAAAAATTATTCTAAAAAGTAGTAAAAGATGCAATAAATGTTATTTTTCAAAGCAATAAATGCACTGAGAAGGTTAGAACCACTCACCAAAGGCCTGTAATCAGGTGGTCTCTGATATCGACATGCTTGCTCAAATCTGTGCTCTCAAATCGAGACCACCATCGCTATCAATCGTCAGAGGCTCAGAGAAAAATCTCAATAGTGAAAAGTGAAAATGAATAGTAATTTTAGGTTTTTCAACCTATTTAAGCTATTTTAACCTATTTTATGAGATTTTTGACCCAATCAACCCTAATTCACTTATTCTACTCACTGGGGCATTTAGTCGACATTTGTTCACATCATTTATCTGAAATGTTATCATCTTTGATCTATCTTATTCACTTTCTTCATCACAAATCTTTTACCTATGATCAAGATGATTCCATTTCTGAGGGGGCATCATCATACCATCAAACGGGGATTATGCATCAGTTTCATATCCAATCTGGGGCATTAACATTTCAAACTTAATCAGCTGGGTTCCATATCGAGTTCCATATCAGATTTTCATATCAAGTTTCATATCAGATTTCATATCAAAGTTTCATATCAGGGTTTCATATTAGGTTTTCATACCGGCATTCCATATCAGGGTTTTATACTGGAGTTTCATATCAGAGATATCATATCAGGGTTTCATATCAGGTTTTCATATTAGCTCATTAGTATCAGCTCAATGATCAGGACAATCAAGCTTTCTTTGAATCAATGTGCTTCGCACATTACTTCAAAGAGGGGCATTTGTAGACAACTAAAATTTACCAGGTGTATCTCAAATATTTTAAATTATAAATCTCAGCCAAATGCTTCAAAATATCATCAAATGGAAATTAAATCAAGGCAAATCAAATGGACAAAATTCAAATCAATTTAAAAGATCAATTAAATCATGAAATCAATTAATTAAATTCAAGCCTAAAGGGATTAATCAAATTATGCAATTGATTTTTCAATTGTATAAATCAAATCAAAAGGGATCAAATCCAACCTAATCACCCTTCCATGGCTAATTTAATTAAAAGATGGAGTTATTTAATTCCTAATTTCTTTGAGACAACCAACAAACTTTCCCTCCATTTGAAGATGCCTCAAATCTTTTGACTTAACCAAGCTTTGATCATGATCAACTCACTCTACCCCCTACCCTTGGGAAAATGCTATAAATACAAGCAATTTCCTTTGTATTAGATCCAAGATTTCAAGAGCCAAAGCATCCTTATTATAGGCATATTGATAGCAATATTGAGAGCATATTGAGGAGCATTTGAGATATTTGAGAGAGTTTTTAGCATTTGCATTATCATTTAGTATCATGTTTAGAAGTATTTGCTAATTTTCTTTCATGATCTTGGAGCATTTCTAAGCATTTTAAGCATTCTAGCTAGATTTGAGCATTGAAATTCATATATATATCTCGTTCTAGGATTTTCCTTGAGAGAGATTAAGCCTAAGAGCTCTCTTAACAAAGCATGGATAGAGAACCATGAGATGATATAGATTTAGCTTCAATTCTTTAGATTAGTTTTGTATTATCTTCCATAGAATTGTTATCTTTTATCTTAATTTCATGAAGGTGTATTTTCTTACACACATTTACAACCTAGCCTTGGAATCGTCCCATGGCCTTAAAAAATCCCCGGGCGAGATTGGGTAGACCATGCCATTTAATATGATACCCAATGAGACTTCTTATGCCAGGGGATATAACCCCAATCAGGCAATGGGTGCGCCCGCGATGGTCATGAATCCCCCACCACTGTCGATAGACCAGTAGGCCCGGTACGTATATCCATCTCAGACTCAGAAAACATCGAGTCTAGAATATTTTACCTGGAACCAGCCACAACAAATGCAATAGCCATAGACACAACCACCTGAAGTGCCTTTCTTTCAATCATCTATGACTAGAGGATTGCTGCCCTCAACTCCGGTGAATGCTATCGCTTTCCCAGTGAACCAACAACAACAACCATCACAATGTGACATAAATACCTAGTTGACCACCAAGGTTGAATCCCTCTAGCGAATGTTATCTACATTGACTGTAGACATGGGTCAACAGAAGGTGGGGTCCTTTGCACCCCACAACACCAATTTCTAGAGAGGGAATATTTTCTTCGGCCAACGAAACAACAATGCCGGAGGAAGAAATTATAACAATGGGCCTCGGCCCAACCAACAACAATGGAATAATAGTGCCAATACTAGAGGTCTTCCTCTAAACTAAAATGCCAATCAAGGTGGCGTTGGACCTTCCCATTTCAAGCTAGTTGCAGACTTCCAGCCCATAACCAATAGGTGTAGATTGCATGACACCAAATCCCACAATGAGGTAAATTGTGCCACACTGGAGAAAGTCATCATGATTTCCTAGCTAGATAGACAACAAGCTTCTGATCCTACTCCCTCAAAGCCTCCTATACAAGAGCCCACTCACGGTGCATTCACCTATGAGACCGTCTTCTTCAGAATAGACAAGGAAGATGAAGAGGAACCCAAACTACAGGGATTCTTTAATGAATCTTTTTTGGCCATGAATATATTCTGGCCTTTAAGGCCAATGCCTTTATCAACCCACAGACCCCCTACAACACTCAGAGTCAGGTTGGTAAGGGACCAGTTTACTCACCCACACCTCCCAAGGACAGTCCTCCCTGGGACAACATGACCGACTGGTCTGCCCCTCCAAAAGGCCCTAGCTCTAACCAAGCAAAGGACCCGGCTGAGGGAAGTCACCAATTCCTAGGGGAAGGTTCGACATAAAGAAGGTGTTAGAACAAACCACCACCTCCATGACCTTGATGGAGGTTTTGCTGAACTATCCCGAGTAGAAGAAGTCTCTTTTGAAGCTCTTGGGAAACCTGGAAGCCGTCATTCACCCACCCAAGACTGTCTCTTTTGAGGACGCCAACGTGGCTATCTTCTAGAGAAATACTGAAGATCCTCCCTTCCTGCTAGGCTTGAACATACAAGCGAAAAACATACACAATTTCCTAGTAGACTTTGGGGCTTCAGGAAACATCATGCCTTTATCTATATGCCAGAATCTTGAATTTTGACCCACCCCGTCAAACGGTACAGTAATCCAGCTGGATAAAACTGCTGTGAAAATGGTGGGTAAAATGAACAATGTCTAGATTCAACTCATCTAGGACCCTAGGATAGCCAATACAATTGACATCCAAGTGGTAGACATCCCAGAGACTTATTTCATGTTTCTAAGTTGGAATTGGTCCAAGTCCTTGAACAGATACTTCTCGACCGACTTCTCCCACTTATGGCTCCCTTGGGAAGGAGAATCTAACAAGACCCAGGTTGAAAGTGAACCCCGGATGAGACAAGCCCTCACCAAAGTTGAAAAGGTGAATGAGGTTTTATTCTTTGAGACTTCCCCCAGGGTGTACCAACCCCTTGAGATCTTAACATTTGATTTCACCCCCGGGGAGGATCCCATAGTTCTGCAGAGAACAGAGGACCTAGAAGAAAAATTAAGGATTGAGGTTAACTCTCAAGGTGCCACAATGACTCCTACCACACTCTTGTCTGACACTTGGTGCCGGGTGCATTTCTAGAAACATTCAGAGCTAGAGTGTGAACCTTGCCTCGCCATTGCTACCCAACATATCAATGCACTCCGGAAGAAAGAACACATAGTTGATTCCTCGGGACCCAGTGCTCCTACTGGGGGTGCCTTTTTGGTACCACATGTCTAGGGATCTCAATCCAAAATCTCTCCAAAGGAAAACCTCACGCACATACCATCAGTGCCAGAGGAAACTCCTCCCAATCCCCCTCAAACAAAACAGTCACATTTCCCAACTGAACCCCTGCACTATCGAAACCTGACTCTCACGTGCTTGGAGGCCCAGGGAATCTCATTTCCCTAGGCAACCTTTATAGGAGAATTTGGCCGGTACCCCAGTACCTGGTGACAACTTACATCTGTTGGCAGACCCGGTCATAAAGTCCCATTAAAAAATCCTTTGCTAATCAAATGAGAAAAGTGTTTTAAATGTCTATGTTTGGGGATATCAAATTCTTTCTTGGTCTGTAGATTCTTTAACAAGATGCAGAAATTTATATCACTCAGTCCAAATACATCAAGGAAGTGCTAAATATATTCAAGATGGAAGATTCCAAACTAGTTGGAACACCTATGGAAACTAGATGTAAGCTGACAAAAGAAGATAAGTCAAAAGAGGTAAATCAGACCATGTATAGATCAATGATTGGAAAACTAATGTATGTTGTTCATACTAGACTATATATAGCACATGCAGTTGGAATAGCTTCAAGATTCTCTGCTAATCCCAAAGAATCACATATGAATGCTATCAAGAGAATTATGAGATATCTAAAGAACACCAAGGACTATGGCTTATGGTATAAAAGAGAAGGAAAATTTGAGCTACAATTCTATATAGATGTCGATTGGGCTAGAAACATTGATGACCGAAAGAGAACAATGGGAGGAGCATTATTCATGGGTGGCAGACTTGTCATAGGGATCAACAAGAAGCAAGGATGCATCTCTCAATCTATTGCAGAAGCATAATATATGGCTGCTACTGCAATTTTTTCTAATATTTCATGGATCAAATAGTTGTTAGAAGGTATGAATATGAATATTCTTGAACCAGTGATTATCTATTGTGATAATACTAGTGTAATTAACATATCAAAGAATCCAGTCATGGATGCTAAGACTAAGCATATTGCTATCAAGTATCATTATTTAAGAGAACAAGTTCAAGAAAAAGAGGTGATACTAGAATATGTTCAATCAAATGAATAATTAGCTGACATATTCACCAAGCCATTACCGAAAGATACATTTGAGTACCTATGAAAGAGACTAGGGGTCCAAACCTTGTCTATCGATCAGTAAGCTGACTAGGAGGTTGCATCAGCCTATACACAAATCAGAAGATCATTCATGTTGATACAAACTGAAAGATGGACAAGAAAGATACATCTGTACACAGCAAGGTACATACATACATCGAACACTAGAGTCACTGTATTGCTAATGGATAGGGAAATTCAAGGAGTATATTATAAAAAGGATGGAAGATGATATGGAAGAATTATTTAGCATTGTTGTCAAAGGGAGAGATTATCTCATTATTAGGGAGATGTTATATCATTATCCATTCATTATCCAAAGGGAGAGAATATCCAAAGGGAGAGATTGATTACATATTAAATATCCATCAAAGGGAGAGAAGTAACATGCTGGAGAGAATACATACTAAGGGAGAGATTTTTGTCAAAGGAAAAAGAGATGATCAAGGAGTGGAATAGTCAAGGGAGAGCACATATCAGAAATAGAATCAGAATCTGATACATCTATCTTGTAAAGGGATTGAAGATTGAAGAACACACTCTGCAAGAAACAAATCTAAGTTATTTGAGCTTACCGAGAGCCAGAAATTTGTATTGGTTATAAAATATAAATATTTGGGAGAGATGGATGAAATACACTTGATATATTTCATATTTTATTAGTAATAATATAGTGTGATGATGTAGTGTGTTTCCATCAATGCCAAAAGGAGAGATTGATGACATATAACTGATTGAATGTTTGAAGATGTTAAGTTGATCACTGAAATGTAGAAATATAATGCAAGATATTAAATAAATTAATGGATTGTATTGTCATTGATGTCAACTTGATATAATCTGATCGGTTATATACAAAGTGTTAAAAGACTTCAAAGAATCAGAGAGAAAGATTATGCTTTCAGTAATGCATAAAAGATCAACATTCACTAAGTGAAAAAAAACACCGATGGTTACTGGAACTTGACGGACAGAGAAAAAAAAAATTAAAAGTCACAGTGTTGCTCGAGCAAGAAAACTGACAAGTATTACTGATGAGCAGAATCAAAAGCATAATCAACAAGAAGAAATTCATAGTGATGCCTGACGAACAGACAACCCTGATGGACAAACAACCTCGATGGAGCTGCCCGAGGAGAACTAAAGTGTTGACCGAAGCTAACAAATAGCTAAAACACCGAAAGGAATTGAAGTTCAGAAACAACAAAATACTTAGTTGCAAAAAGCTAAAGATAGACTTAACTGGTTGTTAACATTGTTTTCATCGACAAGATAAAGCTAGAGATAAGTAAAAGATATAAAGATATTTTATCCAATTTTTAGGGAGAAATCTAAGGCATAAAACTGAAGTAAAGCTTTAAAGCAAGATTGGCTAAGATTTTGGATCACACCAAGAACAAGAAAACCAAGAAGTGAGAAATGGTGATATCATGTCTATAAAGAGACAATCTAATTCATTATGAATTAGGGGAGTGAATAGAGGAAGAAGATGCTGAAGAGAAAATAATGAAGAACAACTTCACACAATCCTGATCAATCAAGCTAAGGAAAGAGCTAAAGATTTCTGAGGACACCGAGAAACATAGAAGCACAACATCACCGAGCATAAAAAAGTGGAGAAAAGGTATTGAAAAGATACATTGATCATAAAGGTATAATGAGATTCTGAAAATATGTAAGTCTAAGTTGTATGTGTGAACAGATCATTTACTATTTCAGTTTAACCATTGATTCAGAAAGTCTCTTAATCAAGAAAGATTTAAAGATCCTTTCTATATTGAGATACATCCCAAGAAGTATCAAAAATTTTGATCATGAAGATAGCATGAGATGATAGATACCATTTGAAAAACTACACTAGGTTTGGTCATAGAAGGTAGCATAGAGATGCCCGATATCAAGTGACAAACTATTCTATTTAAATCCTCTAACAAGGTCACATCTAAGAGTGTGTTTGTAACCTTTAACATGGTTGGCTCTTCACTGAGCTCACTTGAGAAGAGTGAAAATTTTGGGTTACTAGTTCCAAGTGGTCTTTTCCCTTAATAGGGTTTCCACGTTAAAAATACATGTGTTAAATGTATTTATCAGTCATTACTTTAGTGTATTTCATTACACATAAATAATTATGGATTGATCGGTATACACTAAGCAATTTACTATATTTTGGTAAATGAAAGACTGCTAATCGGTAAACAGTAAGAATAAGGTTTAACAGTGAACTCTGAGCAGTAGTTATTTGCTAAGATTGTTTAAAGGCATTCATCTTGTAGGACTGAAGATAAATAGAGGCTTAATATTGTGGTACTAAGTTTTTGGGTTGATTTATTAGAATATTTTTTGAGGCTACTGATTCACCCCCCCTCTTAGTTATTCTAATAGATGCTTGCATCAGTGCATATGTGTCTATCAAAAAATCATATGTATGAATTGATGTAGTGGTGGGAAACTCCATGGGGGAGAAGTCTTAAGTATGATACTATAATGAAGTGATAAGGAAAGAACATGAAAGAATCAGTAAAATATACTCAAAGAAGAATGAATGATTTGACAAATTTGGCATTGCTGTCAAAGGGGGAGAATATGTATTTCCTACAGATGGAGAATATGTATTTCATTGATAATAGGGGAGAATATGTATGCAAGAAAGAGAAGAACATAAAAGATGATAAAAAGATGAAGATGAAAGGGGGAGTATATGAAGATGATGAATCAATATGTCAGAATGAGTAGATGTATGATCAGAGGTAAAGACAGAAGTGGAAATCAGAGGTAAAGACAAAAGTGGAAATTTTTTGTAGAAGTCAGTAAGTGGATTGATATATAAGAAGATGAGAAGATAAGAGTGTTTCCAAGGACACAACTAATGTGTTATGAAGATAAGGATAATGTTTCCATCAATACCAAAGGATGATATTTTAGCATAACTAATGCAGTGATGCTAAGTGTTGCATTAATGAATATTGGTACGGATTTGATGAGAGGTGAATCAATTATTTGGTTGTCATTGATGTTAACTAATTAGCTTAGTGTTTTCAGTTTGTTACCTGATATTGTGTAAGTGAATCATGAGTTGTAGTATATTTTTGAAGTTTCTATTCTTATGGAAGTATATGTCATGTGTTTTGATGTTAAATTTTCCATCGCGACTCTTGATATGGAGAATTGAGTTGGTTATATTTGATTGGACTCAAACTAGGTAACTGCTAAAACAATCAATGACATACAGTAAGTGATTTGAATGTTGTCTCAAATTGGTAAAGTATTTCATGGAGATATCATAGGATATTATTGTAAAAAATGTCAAGATACTATGTTTGTGAGAGTGGCTCATAATGTTGATCGGTACTACTAGTTTAATTGACTTGAAGCGGTGTTAACAAAATGAATAGGTAAACAAGACAAAGTTCTTGAACAGGCTATGAAGATTTATAGATTGATGAAGGAACTCGATGTGAAAATAGGATCCATGATGATTTTAATAATTTAGAAAGTTATTTCCATGATTTGTGGGACTTACTTGACATCACATTGATTAAGGTATGTGTTTGAGGTAGATTCTTCAAGAAGTTTCTTTTGGTCAAACAAGTTTTTGAAATGGCTCAACTACCAAGGTAAAATCTACGTGTAAGCTGACATGGTCAGAGGAAAATGTTTTATGAGTGACTAGATATATTGTATCTTACCTAAGATGATCTAGATCATTCATATCTCAGATCTAGGGCTTATTGTAAGTCGGTGCAAGTAAATCTATATATTGGAAAGTTGAAGAAGAAGTTATTTGCTAATTGAGAATTGAAAAAGGATTGAGTGACAAAGAAAGAGAAGGAATCAAGTTCTGTAAATCCAAGGAAGAGTATATAGTATGATGATATGTATTAGAGCTTAATAGGATCTGATCATGTAGAGGTAATGCAAATTACAAAGATCATTTTATCTGTTGCTTTCTAATCATTGTAGCAGTGAAATCTCTTAATAGGGTGGATCCTAACAGATGTTTATTGTAAATCCTCTAAAAAGGTGACACATTAGATTGTGTTTTAATTCCTCTAAAAAGGCTTCTCCTAATAGGGAAAATATCATAAAAGATCTAATGAAAAATCTCTTAACTGGGTAACACCTAATGCTGTTTTGTAAACCTTTAATAGGGTTATCTCCGAACATGGCGTATTCTAGAAGAGTACAAATTTTGTGGGTATCCTCTCAAATCATGGTTTTTTCCCATTTTGGTTTCCAAGAGATAAATATGGTGTTTACATTGTGTGGTTGATTACTTGTGGATGTATGCATTGAAAGTTTTACTTCTGTTAGATGATATTGAATGTTTTGGTGCATTGAGTTTAAAGAAGTTGAATTAGGTGAATTTGTGGATTACTGATTCACCCCTCCCCTCTTAGTAATCATACCTGTATTAACAGGATGTTCAAAATGAGGGATGGTAACTTCATTTTTTTTTACCTCTCTTTACTATTCTAGGGCATGAATTTTGAAGCAATCTAACACATGCCTTAATTTATCGCTCTTGCAAGATGACCATTAAATATTTTGAATTTGAGGTCTAATTAGTTGGACCACGATGCCCCAAACATCCGTGTCCTCCCAATGCAGGCCTAAATTGGGACTAGAGGTATAGAATTCTAGGAAAATTAATTTTTTTATCATAATTGAGCTATAATAATAGGACCGAGTATGAGATACCAAACATGCTAAAATAGAGCCTAGGTGAGCAAGAAATTGCATAAAGATGCAATTTGTGATGCTACACCACCTTATACACAGACAAAAATCCATTCCTCCACCCTTGCTAGAAGGATTTGGAAAAATGTAGATCAAAACATGATGTTTCTCCATAAAGGGAGTGACCCCACTCGTATAGAGGTTACCCAAAACCAAGGGTCTACACAAAATACAATAGGCACAAAAAGAAAGGAAACAAATAAATTAGTTAAACTAGAATTACCAACACTAGTGGAAAATGAGAGAAAATACATAAGCTCAAAATACCCATAAAATATTGGCATAAATGATACAAATATTCTTGAGTATTTATTGGTACTAGTTTGATGATAGGAAGATCAATTATGTGCTATCATTAATGTCAAGTTGGTGTTGTAATTGTTGACAGTGTTTCTGATGTGTTGCTAAGTATTTGTGCAGATGAATTCTATGTTGCAGTAGGAATTGGAGTGTGCAATCATGGTTGGAGACTCATGGATGTCTCTAGATGCATTTTTTATGATCACATGATGGGAACAAACATGGAGAAATTTATGATTGATTGAAGATCAACATGTAATACATAAGGACAAACAATGAATGATTTGATTGTTCTATCAAATCAGTATGAATTCAAGTGTTGTGCTCATGATATGTCTACCATTACTAAGCTATGTTGTTGATCCTATGATCACAAAAGGATTGGAGTACCAGAAGGCATCATTTTAATTAACATAAGATCATTATGTGTCTAATAGCTAAATGTTTTGAACTAGTTTGAGCAGTTGGTATTAGATCGATGTGTGATGGTGATGCGATCAATTACAGTGGATGTTTTTATGTTCCAAGTGTCAAGGTGATGTGTCATAACAGATTTTTAATGATTAATTACTATTACATTTCTTGAGGTGATCATATTTAATCAAGTTTTGGAAGTTTATTGAGAAAGTAAAAATTGTTTGACTATTCTTGATTTAATTCGATGTGCAATGAATTTGAAGGCTGACTTGAAGTTGTAATTGAATGTTCTAGATTGGTAATAAATTTTAGTGTTTAAGGATTGAGAAGGACAGATTGTAATATGTTTTTTAAGGTGGTTTAATTCCCTAATGGACATATAATATATGTATGTATATCAATGCTTTATGCAAGTGTAGATCGTGGATGCCAAGGTGCGGTCGAGTGAAGAGAGAAGACTGTCAGCAAGAAGCAGAAGTATTGTGATTAATTGGATATGAAAAAATAGATGAGGCATGATAAAACTAGATCATTGTACTTGTTGGTTCCTAATAGTTTATGCAAGAAAATCCCTCAATCAGGTGGACTTTAACATGTATTATTTATAAATCCTTTAACCAGGTGACTCTTTAACTAGGGTTTAAATCCTTTAACAAGGTTAATCCTAATAGGGTAAATATCCTAAAATGGCCAAAGGTAAATCCCTTAACTTAGTGACTCCAACAAAGTCTTCTCCTAAGACGACATCATTGTAAGCTCCGAATAGGGCTAGGCCTTTAACATGGCACATTTCAGAAGAGTGCAAATATTTGTGGGTGTTAATCACCACCATGGTTATCACCCTTAGGGTTTCTACAATAAAATAATGGTTTTACTTTGTTACATGTATGGATGATTGTTTGGTTACTTTTTTTATTGCATGCATAAGGTTTAAAGTTGATGAATGTGGTTTATGGTGTTGAATAAATTGTGAAAAGTATCAAATCTGATTGATTACTAATTCATCCCCCTCTCAATAATATTGGACCTTATAGTATTAATAATTGGTATCAGAGCCTAGGTCCTCTTTGTGGTAAAATATTAACAACTTGAGGAAAAGATCTAATGATGAAGAAGGAAGGTCCTAAGTTCACAAGAGACAACTACACAATATGGTACAACATGATGAAGATCTATCTGAAAGGCATGGGGCCAAAATTTTGAAATCATGTGGAAACAAGATATATAGTTCCTTCCAGGATTCTTGATGCAAATAAATTGAAGGAGCAACAGGAGAAAATACAAGCACTGGGAGCAATTGTAAGTACCTTGTCCGATACTAAGTATGTTGACATTCATGGACTTGAGACTGCCTTTGATGTTAATGAAAAGTTGAAGCTAATATATAGTGGAGATAGAAATGTGCAAAAAGATAGGGTAGATAGCTTGAAGGGAAAATATAATGACATAAAAATGGTGGAAGGTGAGAACATTGCTTAATATGGTGAAAGGATAAAAAAAGTAGTCGGTGCTATCAAAGCTACCCATGATAACATTGAAGAAAGTGACATGGTATGTAAAATTTTGAGAGCCTTGCTACCACTTTCTCCATTAGAGCTTATTCTATATAAGAATTGAGAACATTTGATACTATTTCCGTTGATGGGTTGATTGGTAAGCTCACTGCTTTTGAATTAAGTAACTATGACAAAAGTATGCCTAAAGTTAAAGTATCTTTTAAGGAATCTTTTTAATTAGCATCAGAGAAGAAGGGAAAATATATAAGCCATGAAAGTGATTCTAGGGGACTTCAATCTATCTTGGATGAAGAAAATAAACAAGAAGAACTTGAAGCATTACTTGCAAGAAGACTACCTAGAGGTATTGGTAAGTATAAAGGAACACTACCTTTGAAATGTTTTTCATACATAACAAGATAGGAAATTTTTCTTCCAAGTGTCTTGATGGTGAACATAAAGAGAATATTAAAATATTCAAGGGAAAAGGAAAGAAACAATGCTACATTGCAGTAGACAAAGGTGTGACTAATGAAGAATCTGATGACAATGATGAAGAAGTAGTGTTTGTTGCAATTAAAGAAGAAAATTTTGAAGATGAGATGGCACTAGTCTCTCATAAGGAATATGGTAATAAATGGGTCATTGAGAGTGGGTTCTCACATCACATGAATGCTGATAAAATTAAGTTCATAAAGATTGATAAATTTGATGGTGGTGTGGTCAGGTTTGGAAACAATACACCATGCATGGTAAGAGGTAAAGGTTCAATATATATGAATGGTAAAAGAAATATTGATGATGTATATTGGGTTGAAGGTCTTACATATAAATTTTTGAGTGTTGATCAATTGAATAAAAAAGACTATCATTTAGAGTTCAAAGGAGGTATGTGCAGGATATGTGGAAGCTCATGAGGTCTGATTGCTACTAGAAAACAAAATAAAGGTAACTTATTCCATCTGAATAATACTATGAATAGGTGCTTAGCTTCTAAGGTTGAAGATAGTTGTCTATGACATAGAAGGTGTTAGTAATAATTGAGAGGGGGGGGGGGTGAATCAGTGGCCTAAAAAATATTCTAATTAATCAACCCAAAAACTTAGTACCACAATATTAAGCCTCTAGTTATCTTCAGGCCTACAAGATGTATGCCTTCAAATATAATTATCAAATAACTATTTCTTAGAGTGCTTTTTTAAACCTCATTCTTTATGTTTACCGAACAACAATCCTTCAATTTACTGAAAAATAGTAAATATCTTAGTGTATACCAATCAATCCAAATTAGTTGTGTAATAAAAAATGCTAAATTAATGACTCATAAACACATTGACACATGGATTTTTAACATGGAAACCCTATTAAGGGAAAAACCACTTGGGACCAGTAACCCAAAATTTTTACTCTTCTAAAGTGATCTCGGTGAAAATCCAACCATGTTAAAGGTTACAAATGCACTGTTAGGTGTGACCTTGTTAGAGGATTTAAAAGTTTATTTTTTCACTTGATATCAGGAATCTCTATACTACCTTCCTTGTCCAAAATCTTATGGTTTGTCAAATAGTATCTGGAATCTCATGCTATCTTCATGATCAAACTTTTTGATACTCCTTGGGATGTATCTCAATATAGAAAGGATCTTTAAATCCTGCTCAGTTAAGAGAATTTCTAAATCAATGGTTAAACTGAAACAGTATGATCTGTTCACATATACAACTTATACTTGCAGATTTTCACATCTATTGTAAGCTCATAAAAACCAATCCCATCAATATATCTTTTCAATACCTTTTCTCCACTTTTGTTTCTGCTTGGTGATGCTGTTCTCTATTGCTTGGTGTCTATAGAAATCTATATCTCTTTCTTCAGCTTGATTGATTAGGATTGTATGAAGTTGTTCTTAGTTAGTTTCTCTTCAACATCCTCTTTTTCATTCACTCCCCTTAATTCATAATGAATTAAGTTGTCTCTTTATAGACATGATATCACTATTTCTCTCTTCTTAATTTTCTTGTTCTTGGCATGATCCACAATCTTAGCAATCCCGATTTAAAGAAAAACTCTTGTTTTATCTCGTAGAGATCTTCTTGTCAATTGGATAAAATACCTTTAAATCCTTTACTTATCTTTGGCTTTATCTTGTCGATGAAAATAATGATAAAAACTAGTTAAGTCTATTTTTAGCTCTACCACCTAAGTATTTTTTGCTTCTGAACTCCAGTTAACTTTATTTTTTAACTCTTTGATAGCTTTGGTCAACACTTCAGTTCTCCTCAGGCTTCTCCGTCGGGGTTGTCTATCCTTCGCGCTTCACTGCAAAGTTTTGTTCATTGGTTAACACTGTAATTTTGGCCGTTGGTAATGCTTGTGAATATTCTCTTTGGTAATGCTCATCGGTTTCTTAGCTTGGGCATTACTTTGACTTAACTTTTGGTTATCTCTGTCCATTGGGTTCCACTAGTCGTCGGTGTTTGAAGTCACTTAGTGAATGCTTGTATTTTATGCATTACTAAAAGCATAATCTTTCTCTCTATGATTCTCTGAAGTCTTTGAAACTTTTATTATAATCGATTAGATTATATCAAGTTGACATCAATGAAAATACAATCCATTAACTAATTTAATGTCTTGCATTATCTTTCTGCATTTCGGTGATCAAATTAACATCTTCAAGCATTCAATTAGTTACATTTCATCAATATCTCCCTTTGGTATTGATGGAAACACACAACTTTATCACACTATATTATTACTAACACAATATAAAATATAACATTTTCATCAATCTCTCCTATTGTAACTATTACAAATGTCTGGCTCTCGGTAAGCTCATATAGCTTAGATTTGTTTCTTGCAGAGTGGGTTCTTCAATCTTCAATCCCTTAACTAGATAGATGTAGTAGCTTCTGTCTTTGTTTCTGATATGTGCTCTACCTTGACTATTCCTCTTCTTAATAATCTCTTTTTCCTTTGATAGAAATGAGTCATCTCTTCCTTAGTATGTACTATCTCCCTTTGTTACTTCTCTCCCTTAGATGGATATTCCATATATAATCAATCTCTCCCTTAGATATTGATTAACTCTTCCTTTTGATTCCTAGGAACTTCTCTTCATGGATAATGATATAATCTTTTCCTAATAATAATGATAATCTCTTTCCCTTATGATAATGAGGATCTCTCTCCCTCATTATTCCTGATAATGAGATTGGTGCAGGAGTACCTCAAGGTCTTTGATAGATCTTTAGAAAATTTTGGCTTGTAGGTTGGTTTGGAAAACCACTAGTTAATAAGGACTAAAATATAAATTACCAAGTGAGTTTTGTGTTTTTCTAGAGTCAATAGAGATTAGGGTTTATTGTTTGATGAGATCAAGTTGTATCTAGAGGTCTATGTCCTTAAAAGTCAACCAAAAGGTCAAGGGGTTGACAAAAAATCCAAAATGGAGTAGCATTCATTTTTTTGTTGTTTTTGAATGTTTTAAGGTCCTATTATAAGGTTTAGGACCAAGTTGGGTCATTGGAAGTGAAAATTGGTCATTTGTGCAAAAGATGTAAATGTTGTCATGACAACTTTTGCAACTTTGCAAAGTTGTCATGACAATATTTACTAAAAACTAGGAAAGGGCATTAATGGTGCCCAAATCCTGGCATGAGGGTCCAAACATGTTCGAATCTGATATATAAGGTGTATTAAACCCTAATCTAGGATTTGGTTGTCATTTGGTATGAAATGTGTGTTGAGGAGTGAATTACACTATAATTTTACAACAGAGCCATCATCTAATACTTTAATGGATTGAATGGAGTAAACTAATGCATTGAGAGTGTGTTTTGTGTCATGTAATTGATTCTTGTACCTTTGGTTTTTTCATTTAGTCTTTCTAATGAACATCTTGAAAATTCTTTAAGTTTCATTGGTTCTCTGTCCAGTTTTGAACCAGTCATGTAAATAATGGCTTTTCTTGAAGTTCCAGTGGTCCAAAACCCTATGATCACTTGGAATCAAGTAAGGCCTTGTATATATGTTGTAAATATGGTGTGTGGAGTTTGTGTGTGTAGGGAAGCCATGAGAACAATCAGGCCCCAAGCGAGTATTGTGTATTCTAGTTAGGCAGTCTGAACAGTGCAGAGACAATAAGTTTTGCTTATTGATTGGTGTGTGACAATCATTGATAGAGGAGTGTAGGGGAATGTATCAAAGACATGTGGATGCAATGAGAAGAGTAGAGGAGGTTGTTAATGTACCTATTTAAATCCAAGAAGCCAAACCAATATACATGCCCTAGAAGCCCTTAAGAGTAGGGGTTTGGTGGAAGTCCAGTGTACGGACAAAGTGGGGACCTAAAATTTTGAAAATCCTAGAGCCTAGGATAGACCCACAAAGAATCCATAATTGGTTCATAGGGGTATTAAGGGGTTTTGTGAGAAAACCCAAACTAACAGTGTGTAGGAGGGCTAATTAGGCCTAAAAGGATACAAGGCCTTAAAAATTGAAAATCAAGAACCCGATTGGAACAAAGATGGAAGGTCCATCAAATTGGATCAAGTGTAGTTGAAAGAGACCTAGGAAGGGTTAGGAATCCTATCACTATTGGGGTAGGAAAATTTGTGAAGAAGATGGTCAGGACAAGTCATGGATGCATAGGAGTATGGGAAAGGAATTGGAGATGGTTTGAAGTTGTTGGAGAGCTCCAAGGGAGATAGGGGATCAGGGAGTTGTCCTATAGTTAGGGTAGTGATAGAAACCCTAGGAAGACCAAAGAAGGTCTTGGAAAGAGATAGAAAGCTCTAGGAGTTAGAGCTTCCCATCAGATTGGTATCAGAGCCATTGAAAGGCTTAGGAGTTTCTTTGTATATGTCAAAGAGGGATGAATCCATATGAGAAAGCACTATGGTGACCAATGTAGAATTGGAAAGGGACTTGTTAGAGAAACAAGTCAAGATTAGGCTTCTTGAAGAAGCTATGGAAGAAATGAAGTTGAAGATGACAGAGGTTGTAAAGAAAGCCAGCAAGATGAGAAAATAGATGAGTGAAGATAAAGATAAAGGGAAGAAACCAGTAGAGGAGGAGATAGAACTAGAGCCTGACCCTCCTCTGCCCAAGGAACCATTCCTCAAAGCCCTCAAGGAATTGAGTGGAAAGGCTCTAGAAGGCATTCCATTATTCTCTGGTAAGATGGATGCAGCGATTGTGGTGGAATGGATTAAAGGCATGGAGAACCACTTTGAATGTGATGGGATCATAGAAGCACATAAGGTAAAGATAGCCAAGTCAAGGCTAAGAGGACAAGCACTCACATGGTATAATTTTTTGCAAGAAGAAATGGAGAAAGAAGGGAAGAAGCCCATACAAAATATGAAAACTATGGTAGCTAAGGTACAAGAAAACTACCTTCCAGAAGGCTATGATATCCAGCTACATAAGAGAAGATAAAACCTTAGAAACAAGGACCTAGATGTACCATCCTATACAGAAGAGTTCTAGAAGCTTTGTCTTAGATCTAGGGTGCAGGATACAAACAACATCAAGTTTTATAGATACCTTAATGGATTAAGGTGGAATATACAAGAAGAGCTAATCCTCTTTACTCTAACCTTCGTTCATATTTATTTTCAAATGGCTCTAAAAGTGGAAGAGAAACTTAAAAAGAGACAAGACTCTAGCTCTAGAGGAAGAGGAAGAGGTAGAGACACTAGAGGTGGCCATAGAGGTGGTTCAAGTGGAAGAGGCAATGACAGTAGGAGCCAAGGTGACTCCAAATTTGTAGAACAAGGACATGAGTCAAATAATAGAGGTGGATATAGTAGAGGTAGAGGTTTTTATAATGGTGGGAGAGGAAGATAAGGGGTTTTTGGAAGGAGTTCTCATTTTTCTTCCATGAAATTCTATAACTGTGGACAATTGGGGCACCCTGCATATAGATTCCTTGAAAAAACCCTCAGCTTCACAAGGAGAGAAAAATATTGCCTATGTCCATGAAAAGGAATGTTCTAAACAATCAGAGGTGAGTCTAGATTCAAAGAAGGGAGAGAATCTCATGTTGAGAAGAATCTTGATCAAAACACCCACTTAAGATGAACATAAGAAGAGAAGGGCTCTTTTTAGAGTCAAATGCAAGATATTGGGAAAAGTGTGCAAAGTCATCATTGATTTAGGGTCCACAGATAATGTTATATCTGAGGAGGTAGTAGAGAAGTTGAAACTCACCAAGATTCCACATGTGTGTCCCTATTAAGTTACCTGGTTAAACAAGGGGAAAAAATCTTGGTAAATGAGCAAGTGTGGGTAGAGTTCACTATTGGAAAGTATCAAGATAAAATACTTTGTGATGTGTTGCCAATGGATGCATGCCATCTATTGCTTGGAATACCATGGTAGTATGAAAGAAAAGCAGCCCATCATGGAAAGGAGAACAAGTACCCATTCAAGAAGAATGGAGTAACTTTCAAAATACAGTCTTTAATAGAGGAAGACATAGTGGAGAAGACATAATCCAATACACTATTGATGAGTGGGAAGGAATTCCTAAAGGACATAAAAAGGAATAAGGAGTTGGTTATGTCATCATGTTGAAGCCAAGGGAGGAGGAGATACTATTGGAAATTTGAATCCTAGAGGATACATGACTTATTTTGTGTTGTCATCATGGCAAAAAAGTCATATTAAGTTTCCATCAAAGATAACTTAAAAGATAAATGACTAAGTATGAAATACAGGGTAGACAAAGATATACAATGACCAACACATCAGTGCACATGTGAGAGATTAGATCAGAGTATGCACATTCAGATATATGTTCTATGTGATGTCTACATACTAAGTCCAGACATGCATGGTACGACATGATAGTACAGAGAAGTTATAGATAGATCAGTAGACCAGCAGTCCAGAAGATAGAGCATGAAAGCCGACTAAGTGTTTTGATCAACATATATTATTTTGTTGTGTGACAGCCAAGTTCCTTTGATTATATGTTTTTAATTATGTATTTATTATTTTTTTAAACATTCTTAAGCTGACTTTCTCTGAAGCGTTGTGTATTATGTTTTAGGGCTGACCATAAGTCTTGTTTTGGGTCGCATCTATTCAGGTTTGAACATATAAGTATGTAATGTAAAGTTATGTTACAAGTGTTGAATAATATGCATGAGGAAGATATAGAAGAGTAGTATGGTGAAGTTAGTATGAGATAAAGATCTTTAAGAGAGTAAGAGCATCTACGCATACATGAAACTGATCAGACAACAGTATCATCACAGTAGTTCACTTTTGATATAGTGTATATCAACTATTAGAAGGTTGTAGCCTTCATCTTATTGGGTAGTGAGCTCAGGTAGTGAGCCATATACCTTTAATAGGGTTTTTTAATAGACTCCTAATAGGGTCTAAGACTCCTAACAGGGTCATTATACTTGGATTGTAAAGACTGCTCCTAACAGGGAAAATGAACTTTAACAGGTTCATTATACTAGTGCAATATTTGTGGGTACTAATTCCCACCAAGGTTTTTCTCTGATCAAGGTTTCCCTGTAAACATATCATGTGTTATTTATTCTTGTATTAATCTTCATTGGATGTATGTTTTATTTATGTTTACATTTCTAAAATATAATAAATAGACAAACACTGATTCACCCCCCCTCTTAGTGTTTCTAACAATTGGTATCAGAGCTCTGGTCCTCTGAAATAAATTTTAACCACTGAAGGAGATCATGGACTTAGTAGAAGAAAAACATTTGAAAAAGAATCTTGAAGAAGATCTTGAAGCTCTAGATAGATCTAAAAAAGAAAATGAAGAACTTAGACTAAAAGTTGATGGATCACAAATGCTTATCAAGAAATTGAGAAAATATTTGAAAGATTTTTCTACAAGTGATTTAGGGAAAATGGTCAAAAAGATAAATGAAGAGAACATGTCTCTGAAAGATAAAATTGAAAATCTATATGAAAAGCTAATAGACAATCAAATTTCTATTGAAGAAAAGATCAAAGAAAGAAAACAATTAGAAGATGAACTTTTGAAAGCAAATATGAAAGTCTTGGAATTGGAGAACATAAAGAAGAAGATGGAATCTGAATTAACAGAAGCAAAGGATAAGATTGATAAACTCCACACAAGTTTTGATTCTCTTCAATCTCAGCTCAATGCACAAAAGAAAAAAGGTGACACTACTTGTCTTGGATACAGTGTAGCATAAATTGAAATCAATTCTTTAGAAGAAAGAAAGAAAGCACATGAAGCATCTTCAGAAGAAAAGAAAATTAAAAATGTTGCAGAGATTAAAATAGATCCACCTAAAGGAGAAATCAAGCAAGTTAATAGAACTTGTTATGCATGTAATAAACATGGTCATTTGGAAAGAGATTGTAAAGAGGTAAGATCTTTTAATGGTTATTATTACTCCTATAATAAGTTTGGTCACAGGGCTATACATTGCATAACAAATCAAATAAATCAGTCACAAAAGAATCAAAGAAGAATAAATCAAAACAATCAGAGAAATCAGCCTCAAAGAAATTTGCATAACATTACATGTCAGATCTGTAATTACAATGGACACATAGCAAAGTAGTGTAGCATGATGAACAAGAACATCAGACCTCCTATCATTTGTCACACATGTGGAAAGGCTAGACACATCTCAAGGTTCTGTAGATCCAAAACTCAAAAACAAGAGGATCCTAAGAAATCACTATTTGAAGAAGAAGGAGAAGTCAAGTTTGTTCAAGAAAAAGAAGATTCAAGCAAAATTTGGGTTGAAATAAAGAAGGACAATGATGTTGACAAAGTAGTTGATGCATCCACAGTGGACGCATGCTCTATTTCTGGTTGAATAGACCTTCTTGGTCTTAGGGGGAGCTATTTTGGCTTGGAACCCCTGCATGGCTGGTATACTCACCTCCGAGTATGCACTTATGGATTCATGCTTATGATCACATGTTATAGAAGTAGGCATACATGCACTATCTATAGTGCATTTAGAACAAAGTTTGATATTCTTTGTGAAAACCATGTATGGTTACAAACCTGTACCTGGACAGAAGCAAACCTACAATGTCGCAAATTTCACTTAAAGCCACATCAGAGAGTAGTGAAAAAGATTCTATGGACATGGACATCAAAACCTTCAGGATCAAGATGTAGAAGAGGTTCAGGATACCTAAGAAGATTGTTGAAAAGTATAAAGAAACCATATGCTTCATGGTAGAGACTGATTGCACTTGCATGGAGGCAGTTGAGCCTAGAACTAAATGGATTCATCCACTTGGGTGTGAAGTGGAGGAACATGTATTAGAAGGATATGCATAGGTCCTTTTGTCTATGCCCAAAGATCCCAATGAGCCCAGATGGGGCACTTACAAAGAGAAGACTAATACAATTGATTCTGTATTATATAATGTTGATAACAAAATAAAAGCATCTAAGATTACATCTAGTATTCTAAAAGTTCATGGTGTCACCCAAGATCTTGACAAAGCTAGAGAAGCCAAGATAGCCAAAGAACTTAAGAAGACTGATGATATCCATAAGAGGAAGAAAGTAGAGAGTACCTCTGCGCCCTCTACCACCATTGACCTAGACTCGTCTCCACCTTCTATACCAAGAAAGAATTCTAGAGGAAGGAAGCAAGCGCCCGCAAATCACCTATCCTCAAGGAACACATGGAGCATAGCAAGGAACACTCAAGATCCTCCTGAGGTAGGATTCAGACCTAGTCTTAATGTCTTGAAGAACAGGATTGTTAATGAAGGTAGACTAGACACACTTGCTAAGGTTTATGACAAGTATCAAGAGATAGATAAAACTGAGATAAATTCTATGATCATCTCTCACATGATCAAGTTTAAGAAGTCAGTTCTTGAACTCAAAATAGTGATACCTGATAAGTTATGGAACTTACTGGAAATAATGAAGAGACATGCAATTGAGGAAGACATGAGGACAAGAGAAGAAACATTTGATAATCTTCTCACTATATGATCACATGATGAGAAGGCAATTCTTTTAGATCTGGTGAAGCCTCATCTCAGAACCAAAACAAGGACTCTTCAGATTATGAACAAAGAGTATGAGAAGATAGGAAAAGAAACTAAAAAGGAATTTGCACAAGTGTTTATAGATAGACACATGTATCCATAAATGATGCCTACAACTAAGGTAACTCCAGCTCCTCCCAAGCAGGTTACAGAACTAGTAATTCAAAATGCACCTATGACAGGTCCATAGGTTTCAACGCCCTCAGTGACAATAACATCTGATACAAGAAAAGACTCAGAAGATACTATAATGGTTGATAATATCAAGATATCCATGACAACATCAGAAAATGACATGGACAAAGTTGATAAAGCATTTGTAAGCACTGAAGAGATGTGCACTAATGGTACATCTATATAGCAGGATGAAGTTCCCTCCAATGATCCAATAGACTTGAATGAAGAAAAAGATATGCAAGATAATGAGACACCAATCAAGGAGATTCTAGTAAAGAGTGAATGCATGGATACCAGTCAAAATACTATATTCACTCCATCCACTTTACCATCTACCTCATTGTTGTCAAGGTTAATTCTTGATTCAGCAAGTCTAGATGCATGGGGAGAAGAAGACTTAATAAAGATCACCATGTTAGCTATGGAAAAGGCAAAAGAAAAATAGGTTATGAGGAACCCTCTTTTCTTGGAATCATTTAACATTCTAAATGATTTAGTACCTGCAGACAAGAAAGTAGCCAAGATTCAATCAGTTGAAGATGTTGACAACATTCTAACAAGCTTCAAAGCACACTTTACAGACCTAGTAGACTCTGCTACTAGAATTGCTGAAGATGAGTGCAAAAAGGAAAGGTTGATTGAATTGGTAAATAATTTTACCTTAGACCTAAAATATTTAAAGATTGGGCAATCCATATTGAAAGAATTGGCAGCTAAGGGTAAGAAAGTCATAGCAAACTACATGGACAAAGTAAAGTTCACCTCAGAACATATCAAGAAGATAGAAGAGGTTGAGATCATGGTGGAAACTATCAGAAAATTAGTTGAGACATCTACCCAGGACATGAACATATGTAAAAATTCCTATCAAGGTCAGTTAGACAAAATTGAAAAGGCTAAGTTGGAGATCAACAAGATAAGAGTCAGACAAACTCAGTTGAGAAATGCACTTGCACCCTCTCTAGAAATTCTGAATGAGAACATCAAACAAATTGATGCCACCATTGTGACATATGATCAAGTTCCTTGCATGGATTTGATGAATATGGAGAAGCTGACATATGCCTTATGTGCGCATCTTCAGACAGTTGATGCCATGAAGATATTCTGGCAGAAAGAGATCCAATCTCTTCAGATTGTGTACCCAGCTGTTTACATGGAGTAAGTATCTAGAAGACTTACAAGTTTTGTATACCTTTGTCATTAATGTCAAAGGGGGAGTAATAGAGAATGTGTATTTATGGGGAGCAATATATATATCTTAAGAGATGCAATGGTATACAATTATTTTGTGTGTTAAGTCATTTTGAGAAAGTTGGCCACATTCCTTTGTTACCATAAATAACAAAGGGGGAGATTGTTGGCAAGTTGACTCCTAGAGGATACATGACTTATTTTTTGTTGTCATCATGGAAATAAAGTCATATTAAGTTTGTGTCAAAGATAACTTAGAAGATAAATGACTAAGTATGGAATATAGGGCAGACAAAGATATACAGAGATCAGCACATCAACGCACATGTGAGAGATCAGATTAGAGTATGCGTGTTTAGATATATGTTCTATGTGATGTCTACATACTAAGTCTAGACACACATGGTATGACATGATAGTACAGAGAAGTTATAGATAGATTAGTAGACCAGCAGTCCAGAAGACAGAACATGAAAGCCGACTAAGTTTTTTGATCAGCATATATTATTTTGTTGTGTAATAGCCAAGCACCTTTGATTATATGTTTGTAATTGTGTATTTAGTATTTTTTTAAACATGCTTAAGCCAAATTTCTCAGAAGCATTGTGTATTATGTTTTAGGGCCGACCATAAGTCTTATTTTGGGTTGCGTCTATTCAGGTTTGAACATATAAGTATGTAATGTAAAGTTATGTTACAAGTGTTGAATAATATGCATGAGGAAGATATAGAAGAGAAGTATGATGAAGCCAGTAGGAGATAAAGATCTTTAAGAGAGTTAGAGCATCCACGCATACACAGAACTGATTAGACAACATTATCATCAAAATAGTTCACTTTTGATATAGTATATATCAACTATCAGAAGGTTGTAGCCTTCATCTTATTGGGTAGTGAGCTCAAGAAGTGAGACATATACCTTTATTAGGGTTTTTTAATAGACTCCTAACAGGGTCTAATACTCCTAACAGGGTCATTGTACTTGGATTGTAAAGACTGCTTCTAACAGGGAAAAAGAACTTTAATAGGTTCATTATACTAGTGCAATATTTGTGGGTACTAATTCCCACCGGGGTTTTCCTCTAATCAAGGTTTCCCCATAAACATATCATGTGTTATGTTTTATTGTATTAAGCTTCATTGGATGTATGTTTGATTTATGTTTAAGTTTCTGAAATGTAATAAATAGATAAACACTGATTCACCCCCCCCCAAGTGTTTCTAACAGATACATAAGAAAGAACCTATGCCAAAAGAAGTGAAACAACTGTTGGATCAGTTTAAGGAAATAATATGTGAGGGTACACCAGCTAAACTACCACCAAAGAGGGAGATAAGTCATCAGATTGACTTTGTTCTAGGATCCTTATTGCCAAACATGGCTGCATACAAAATGACACAAGAGCAAAATAAGGAGATAGCTAGATAAGTACAAGAACTTTTGAACCAAGGGTTGATTAGAAAGAGCATAAGCCCATGTGCTTTCCTAGTGGTGTTGGATTATAAGAAGGGAGATAAGTGGAGAATGTGCACTAATTCAAGGGAAATTAATAGGATAACTATTAGATACAGATTTAATCTATTCCTAGAATAGAAGATTTAATGGATTGTTTGGGGTGTGCTAAGTACTTCTCTAAAATTGATTTGAAAAGTAGTTATTATCAAATTAGAATGAAAGAAGGTGATGAGTGTGTTGGTACATAGATTTTTATTTTTACTTTAACTCTTAAATTCTCAAATATTAAAGAAATAATTGAATACAACAGTTGGGAAATGTAACTGAATAACTATTTTCCCTCTGAATTTGCAGGTAAAACTTCCTTAAGTGATTGATTTTAAATGAATTTTGTTCTTTCCTAAATTAATAGGGGTGTGTTCTTGACCCAAGAATAGAAGAGGTAATCCAATCTAGGCCTAGATAGGAACTAGCTCAGGCGAATAGATTCAACTCTAAATCTAGTCAATCTCAAGACCTTATCAATCATATAAGTTCCTAAAACTTGTAATGCAATGGTAGATAAAGATGATACAAATGAAAAAATATAAGACCAATGATAACCCAATAATGATGATTTAATCTAATTCACAAGAACATTGATCATGATTTTGAATAACACTCATATTTTACCTCAATTAATTGCATTAAACTTAATAAAAAACCTCAGTTTGATCATGAACCGAAAATCCAATATAAAGAAATGTTCAAATCAATTGGAAAGATAATGCAATGGAATAGTTAAAACATTAGCTTTCAAACATAAACAACTTTGACTCAGCAAAACAAAGTCTTTACGCAAAAATTTAGTTGACCTTTTTATTGATTTTCAAATAGTACATATAGATTTCAGAGCTTGACTGTTACAAAATATGTAACTGAAATGGTTCAACCTTTCTAACCACAAATGATAAATGATAAGTAAACATTCAACAATTACAAAATCTATCAAAATTTAGTATAAGGGGGGAATATATTTATGTCCTTGTTTTATTCCCCTTATCTAAATTTTCCTTATAGGTGTTAATAGCTATAATGATCTGAACTAGCTCCTCATGTTTATTAACATTGACATTAGTATACCTGATGAACCATCGGGAATGATATTTGGCTATATCCTTAACTCCATCTACCCGATATTGAAATTCCTCCATGGCTTTATATATGCACCCGCTCAATTGTTGAAGCTCCGGTACTTTATCCAAGTGACTAGAAGACTGCTCTGCTAGCTTATCTATATAATCAGAGAAACATTTTTGCATGTTAACCACTTTGATTAGTTCTTTTCCTTGGCCAATTATATGTGACTCTATGTGAAGACCTTTTAGAAGTCCAAAACCTCTATTATGTTCTTCTTTGATTTTGGTTTCAGTTTTCTATAACCCTTCTTCAGCTTGGATGATCATCTCAGCTTTAAATTGTAGGCTTTGAAGCCATTCGATTAAGGGTTCATCTCCCTTCTTCAAGATTTTGGCCTTTATTACCTCTTTAGATTTCATTTTGACTACCATGTGAAACATCACTATGCAGTCTTCACACTTTTCCCTTTCTCATGTGAGAGTCTGTAAGTTCTCATGAACATGGTTTCTCTCCTTTTCTAGCTTTAGGATAACATCACCGAGTTGTTCAACAACCACGAGCCCTTCAGATTTGAGTCTCTTGACCCACCTTTTTCTGACTTGCCCAAAGTGTCTATCTTCCTACAACTTGGTAATGATGGCTTGATTCTCTGCAGTATTGGGGTCAAAAGTGGTTTGGGAGCTAGGAATACTTGTAACTGGAGTATTCAACTGCCTGATGAAATTAGTCAATTCATTAACTTCCACTTTGAGTTGCACCTTAGCAACCTTAAGATCCTCTAGTTCTTCTTTAATCACTACATTAGTTGATCTCCACCAATCCACCTTGGTATCATGATGGGATAACCCCATATCAAATGATTTTAGCTAAAAATCAAAACCAATCAAATCTTCCAACCTACCTTCCTTTGTGGGATTTGCTACCTCCATGGTGAAGTGCCCGGTTTCTAAATCTAGACCTAAGGTAGACAACATCTTTGATTTCTTCACCTTCCTCATGATGGAAATTGATTGTTAGGCCTGCAAAAGAGTATCCTTGTTGGGATATCCTTCTTCGATCCTCTTTCTTTTACACTCTAGGGTGTTCTCGATCCAAGACTCAGTGCTGGTAACTTTGGTCACAGAGACCAATTCATCTATAATCAACTTCTTGATAACTGAGGGAGTAGACTCTGGTCTGGAGGCAAATGGATTTACTAGATTCGAAGAAGAGGAGACTACCTTAGTGGCCTGAGTAACCTTTGGTTTCTTTTTGGCCTCTTCATCCAATTCAGTAGCTAAAGTGCTAGAACTTTCTTCACCCACCTCCACTATAATTGGGGAGTCTTTCTTTGGGGTGTCACCCTACACATCCAAAGTTCTATCTTGAGCTATTTTTTTTTGTTTCCATAGTCTCAACGGGCTCAGTTGTAGGCTTTACTGGATCTGTGGCAACTACTCCTTATGTCGAACCAATGATATGAAATGAGCCATCTCTGCATGTCTTTTCTAATGAGACTGCGTTCTTAGGAGGCTCATTGCCTCTGCCCACTGGTTGAGCTAGTTGCTTAGCCACGGTTGGGATAGTCATTGAAGAAGATGTAGGAGTGACCACTATCACTATTGCGATAGTTTTTTGGGGAGAAGGTATCTTTTCCAACTTCTTCCTTCTGCCCATCATCCATTGGGCCCATTGCTCTATTCTTTTGTAGATTCCATCCATTAAGGTTTGCAAATCATTAATGGCTTGACCTAGCATGGGCTCAGACCTTATAAGGAGGGGTTTAATCTTCTATGTGTACATATCATCATACATATACCCCCCATCATCTATGATGCCTTCAACTACAATGTTAACTTTGAAGTTTTTGGTTTGTTCAATAGTTTGTGAGGCCTCACCCTGACCCATCACAACCTTACTGCTCGATCACACTTTGATACTTTATGTTTTGATACATTGATACACTTTATGATTATCCTGATAGAGACTTGAGATATTATGTTATGATGATGATTATATTGTGTAGAATACATTTTGATATGGATTAGACCTAGAAAAGATGGTTGTTTTGATTATATATGTTTAGATAAGTGAATTGATGAGAAGATCGAATCATGATTGGACTTTATTATTTTATGGATGTTATGTCATGATGATTATGGAATTATTATGTTTTAAACATTTCTGTATGAAAATTACAATTAGAAATTTAATTCTACTATTGATTGATGTTGCTAATTATAAATTGAAAATGTATATTGCATGTGATTTTATTATCTTGGACTACTGATGCTCGAGTTTAGTGTGCAGGAAAGAGAACCATGGAATTATTCAGAGAATTAGGGATAAACACATATGAATTGAGTAAGCCAAGGTTTAATCCAATAAGGGATTGAAACCTTGTTGTAATGTGATTCTTATTGTAAACGTAATCTGAATGTGTGTTAATAGTTTAAAATTCATTTTTTTTTTGGACATGTCATTGTGAATGTGATGTGCATTTTGTTTTGGTGTCACTTGACACTTGTGTTCTCCATGTGGATGGTGACATGTCAAATTAGGTCTTGAGAAAGAATAACCAAACTTTATAGGATGTTATATTAATCCCACTTGCATAGAAATGTCTTGTAGGGATCACATCAAGTTGGAACTCGGATTTGAACTTTAGGGGTACTTGGGAAGGGTCAAAAGTGACCCTAGAGTGTATTTTTAGCCAAAATTAGTTAACCCTAAGGGGTTACCTTGGGTTAGGGCTAGTTTTTACCTATGGGGTAAACCTAGATCATCATTATGGCTCACCAAAATGCCTACCTTTCAAAAGTGGCGAAAATAAAGATGGCCACATGCATATAACTTGACCCACACTCCTTAATAAACTCACAATTAAGAGGGGAGACAAGAGGTAAGACAAAAGGACTAGAGGGCATGTCTCATTAATTGCTAAGTCTTGAGTACACTTCTAGGGATCTTTTTAGAGGATTTGGAGAAACTTAGTGAGTGTTCACCCACTCTCCAATTTTGGAGACAATTAGAGTTGGAGGAAGAAAAGGAAAAAGGGATAAGGGCTTCTACTCAACCATATTATTGCCATTTTTATTGGACCAAGGTTGGTGGATTCTTTCCATGGAGGAATTCTCTTGCATTCAAGGTTTGCATGTTATTGTTTGAACAAATATGTAAATCTTGTATGGATTCATATATGTAATCTTATAAATTGTTGTTGTATGTAGATGTTAATGTTATGTGTTGGGTTGGGGATGCATTTGAATTTTGTTTCATCTTCTATTCTTTTTGATTTGGGAGTATTTTTCATGGGAGTTTAAGGAATTACTCACCCTTTGGAAAGGAAAGAAGTGGCCTTGGGTGAATGGGTTTGTTGGGCTCTCCATTGTAGTGAGAGTCTTTTCTCTTGGAGAAGAGGGATATTTTCATGGAGTATGGGCTCCATGAAGCCATGTGGAAAATATCGTATTGGTATAGAAATGACCAAATGTGTATATAGAAGAATATCAATTTAGCCTTGGAAAGGCATGAGAGAAAAATCTTGTTGAGAAATTTGAATGCAATGACATTATCCTCCTTGGAAAAGCCCACCTTCACCCTACTTCAATGGGTTTGAAAAACCTATTTGTGAAACCTTGGTTGGGAGTAAATTGTTGTGTATTTATGTTAATTGTAAAAATTAGAATGTGCTAACTTGATTAGTTTTGGTTCTCCAAGCTCGGGGGTGGTCTCTTTGAGGCCTTGGTTGGGAGGTTAGCTCCCATGGTTCCCTTCATGTTTTATTGTAGGTTTTTGAAATCAAGTTAGATGTGGAAAAGTTTGGAAGAATTATTCATTTTGGTATTGTTGTAAGAGCAACTTTATAGTTGCATGATTACTCCTTATGATTGAGGATCATTTTTATTTAGTGTTGTAAGTCTATTTTGTAAGCTTGTTGAGAAAAATGTGAAAAGCTCTTATTCCTTTTTATAATAATATTCATAGCATGTAAACCTTGTGAATTGTTAAATCTTGAAACCTCTATTGTATGTGATTTTAAATTTCCAAGTCAAGAACACTACATGTTTCCCTTGAAATTCTAAAATTTTATCTTAATTAGATCATACCTCATCTTCAAAAATCATTGCATTTCCAACTATCAAAAAGAAGAGATTAGCTTACTAACTATAGTAAGTCAAAGAGATTAATATAATAATGAAAACAATCACCTAATATTAGTGATCAAATTCTAGTTGCATAATGTTTGGCAAACAAAAATAAAATAATCAAATTCATGCATGTATCTTAAAAAAAAAAAAGAATTCAATAATATCAATGTGTAGAAAATACAACCAAAACTACCATGTCATTTTTCAGAATTATAGAGCAAAAATCTCTCTAGAAAATATATGGGGACGAATTTAATTCCCTCCCCTTACACAGAGAATATTCTATAAAAGATTCCCTCTCTAATACCTCCTTTATCAATTCCTTAAACACCTCTCTAAACTACCCTCTTTATGCTAATACATAATATTTATTTGGGAAGGCTTTATCTTTCTCACCCACCCTCACGGGCCCCACAATAACTTTCCCCCTTACCTCTCCTTTCCCATGCAAAATTTTTGAGGCTGTCATGAAATTAGTTCTTACAAAAAAAATAAATAAATCCCTTTCCATTCGTTGCAGATTGAGTTGACATATGATTATGGTACATCCCTAGGAAAAAGGGTTAAACATAGTCTAACATATGTGATAGTGCGTGGGCCCCACCTCAGCTTGAAGGAATTCGCATGCTTCCTTTCTCCCTTGGTTTTGCTGCCATATACTCTTCTCCCCATGTGAAATTATAGGTTGACTTCACCTTAGGAAATTCCCCACTTGGGAGAGTAGACAATGCATTGGCCCCCACCCTCCTTGGTCCATGCACAAGCTTTCCAAAGGCTCTTCTCCTTATAAAATTTGTAGGTTATGGATGGGTTTTTGGATTTGACACCCTCCCCACCCACTTAGGAGATGATGTGACTTTTGATAGGCTAGGGTAGATAGGTTGCTAGGTAGATAGGTAGGTTAGGTTATAGGTAGTTATAGGTAGTTAGTTGGTAATTACTAGATTTAATAGCATAATTAGACTTAATTTAGTATTGTACAATGTATTTAAATATTATTCTATTCTATCTATTGGGAACATAATTAAAATAGATTATTATATTGAGATAGCTTAATTTAGTTTAAATAGACTTAATTCTTATTGTGTTATTTAAATTATGTAGTCATATTTAATAGATGTATTTTCTATTTAAATTGAGTAATTTAATTACTAGATTCGAACCTTAGTTTTTATATGAAAAATATATAGAATGGCTAATATGTTATGGATGTAATTCCTCATTGTTTTAATTATAACCATGTAAATTAGTTTAGATATAGTTTATTTAATTATGTAGTTAATCATTGATTAATAGATGTAGTTTTTATGTAAAAGAAAAATATAGATAGATGTTAATTTAATAACGATAAATTGAAGTATGTTGCCTATGTGTTCCAAGAAGTTAGAGGTCTATGTAAATTTTTTATTTGAGATTAATTTAATATTCTATTAAGGAATTTAAAGACTATAGTTGCATAAAATTTTTTAAGGGAGGATTCGAATTGTTAGGATTATATTAGGTTTTGACTATTGAATTAAAACTAGTGGTTAATGGTCGAAAGAGAATTGGGACTAGAACTAAATGAATAAGTTGTAACCAAGGTTAGAAATAAAGTGATTACCAGAGAAATATAATTCAATGTATGACTCTTAACAATAGACTATCATCATGATACTATACATAGATTAAAACTTAAAACCAGAGTTAAATCAACTTTACCCAGGTGTTCACATAAACTGTATGACTAGTTGATGCTCTAATTCTGTATCTGTATGTGGTGTGACCCTAATCGAACCTATGTATATAGCTTGCAAATTGAAGACTAACCTCACCTTATATCACATTACCTCAAATACATCCTTGTTAGTGGTTTACACTTGCGTTTTAAAAAAAAAATTTGTATGTGTGTTTTGTCCTAGTTTTGGGCATGACATTTTTGTATTAGAGTCATGTTTTGACACTAGGAACCTAACCCATTATGTTTCAACTCATTAAAACTTAAATCATTGTGTAGGATGCCTGCAGTCACTAGAAATAACTGATGAGGCAAAGGTCGTAGAGGTCCCTATGCAGGGGCAGGACAGGAGGATCCACCACCTCGACCACCACCACCTCCACCACCACCGAACCCTAACTAGGCTATTTTGGATGTTCTCTAGAATCTAACTGGGGAAATTCAGTAGAGGCTACCACCCATAGTTCAGTAGGAGATTCTGGAAAGGGAAGTACATATTTCAGGAAATGATAGAGTAGTCAGCAGATAGAGAAGTAGGAGTCCCCTACCCAGGTCTGTTGAGGGTCATGATGATCAGGAGGGTGAGTCAGTTCATTGGGTTGTACTACCATGCAAGCATGATATATGTGCTAGGGAGAGACCCCCTAGAGATGTTGGAGATGAGATCCAAGAGTTATTACGACTCTAGCCACCCTTATTTTTGGGATCCACAGATGGGTTAGTAGCAGAAGCCTGGTTATAGAGTTTACAGCGATGTTTTGGATTACGCCCTTATGGGAGTAATCTAAAGGCATGACTTACAGTCCATCTCCTATGGGAGAAGGATTCCACTTGGTGGGATCAGGAGGTGTCCATAGGTGGAGTGAGTATTAACATGCTCACTTGGGAGAATTTTGTGGCCCATTTTTGAGAGAGGTATCTCTCTGAGCATTTCAGAGAGAGACAGATAGAGGAGTTCCATGACCTCCAGCAGAGAGGCCTCACAGTGGCCTAGTATGAGAGTCATTTTCTTGAGCTCCTTCCCTATGTTGATTACATGAGGGATGAGAAACTCCATATTCACCATTTCATTAAGGGACTTAATATGTCTCTTCAGAGCATAGTATGCCTAGCATTCCCTACCACATTCAGAGGGGCAGTTGAGATGACACTTGTAGCCAAGGATAGCCGTACTAGACAGGAATCCTAAGATTGATCCCAACACCAAGACCCCTCTTCCCAGCAGTCAGGACAATAAAGACTCCCTTGGAAAGGGAAACATAATCACTCAACAGGATCCTTTAAGTGTCAATAGTCTCAGTAGCAGAGATCTCAATAGGATTCTAGACAGAGGCATTCACAGTGTTATTAGGGCTCTAAGCCCAAACAGTGGGAGTCTCAGGGTCCTAGACAAGATTAGAGGACACAGACCCCTCAGGCACAGCCAGTTAGGACTCATCAGTCCTCTAGGGGTGGATACAGTGGTTCTAGTAGGACCAGAGGGTCATAGCAGCCCAGGACATAGGGAGTGAAGATTCAAACCTGAGGACCATGTTACACTTGCGGTGGTATGGGTCATTTAGTGAGAGAGTGCCCATAGGGATAGTCAGCTAGTGGTCAGAGAGGGGATACTTCAGAGCCTACAGTTGGAGATATGGGTAGATCCCATAGAGTTTTTGTAGTGGTTGATAACCACCAGGCCACGATCATAGAGGCCACATGTATGATTCAGGGTATTAGTGTTTCTATCTTATTTGATTTAGGAGTCACAAACTCTTTTATATCTCCCTATGTAGTGGAGCATTGCGGGCTGGTGGTAGTTAAATAGGATGTCAGTTGGGAGGTTGAGTTAGCTTCAGGAGCTAGGGTGTCTATTAGTTCCTTAGTTCATAGTTGTTACGTTTAGATTGGAGACTTAATCATGATGAATGATCTCTGCATTACCCCTCTAGGTTCTTATGATGTAGTCCTTGGCATGGATTGGCTATATGCCCATAGAGCCAAGATGGATTGTCTTCAGAAGAGGGTTGAGTGTGTTGATGATCATGGTACTCCTATGATGATATTTGGGGTACAATGACCTGTATCCCTTTGCATGATTTTTGCTATGTAGCTTAGGCGGTGCATGTGGAAGGGATGTCAGTTATTTTCCATCACCATTAGTGATAGAGAGGAGGATTCAGAGGGGGAGCCTTCGCTTGAGGATTATCCTATTCTTCAAGAGTTTGCAGATGTATTTCCTACTGAGCTACCTAGTATGCCTCCACCTAGGGCAATTGATTTTCACATAGATCTTGTATGAGGAGCTGAGCTAGTATCTAGATCACCATACAAGATGACCACACTTGAGCTCAATGAGCTCAAGATTCAGTTAGAAGAGCTCTTGGAGAAGGGGCATATCTGACCTAGTGTATCACCTTGGGGTGCACCAGTAATTTTTGTGAAGAAGAAGAATGGATCACTTAGATTGTGCATTGATTATCGACAGTTGAATAAAGTAACAATTAAGAACCGATACCCACTTCCCAGGATCAATGATTTGTTTGATTAGTTGTAGGGTGCCTGAGTGTTCTTGCAGATAGATCTGAAGTCGGGGTACCATCAGTTACAGATTGTGGAAAGTGATATCCACAAGACTGCCTTTCGCATGAGGTATGGTCACTATGAGTTCACAGTAGTACTATTTGGCCTCATGAATGCTTTAGTGGTGTTCATGAGCCTCATGAACAGAGTATTTTGTATATTCTTGGATAAATTTTTGGTAGTGTTCCTTCATGATATTCTGATATATTCTTGCAATGAGGAGGAGCACAAGGAGCATCTGAGATAGGTTCTATAGAATTTGAGAGAGAATCAGTTATATAGAAGCTTGTCAAAATGTGCCTTCTTTAGACCCGAGGTGCATTATCTTGGTCATGTTATATCCAGCGATGGGATCTCTATAGACCCATCAAAGATTAGAGCCATTATGGATTGGCTAGCACCCACCAGTGTCAATGAGGTCAAAAATTTTATGGGCTTAGCAGGATATACAGACGCTTCATGGCAGGATTTTCTAGAGTAGCTCATCCCATCACCTCCCTTTAGAGAAAAGGGAAGAAGTATGAATGGATAGAGAAGTGTGAGAGAGATTTCCAAGAGCTTAAGAGAGTCCTCACTAGTGCACCGATTTTAGTAGTGCCAGATCCTTTAGCAAATTTTTTTGTATGTACTGATGCTTCATTGGATGGTTTAGGAGAATTCCTTATGTAGAAGGGTCATCCTATAGCTTTTGAGTCTAGGAAGCTAAAGACTCACGAGCTTAATTACCCCACTCGTGACCTATAACTTGCAGTGGTGGTTCATGCCTTAGTGAGATGGTGACATTTCCTTCTAGGTCACCGATTTGAGCTTCATTAAGATCACCAGAGCCTACAGTATATCTTTACACAACCCAATCTTAATGCTAGGCAGAGGAGATGGATGGAGTTTTTGTGTGAGTATGATTTTGATGTTCATTACATCAAGGGGAAGGAGAATGTAGCTGCAGATGCCTTGGGTAGGAGGCAACATGAGCTCTCATCTATGAATTTTAGTATAGATTTGAGGGAGTGCATTTTGCATCACTTGCCAGAGGATAGATTATATGTGGACACTAATACATTTGGTACCAAATTGCAATGGCAGTGCCATTGCAATTTGNCATTGCAGTTTTTCCATCACAACCTTATCGTCATTGCAATTGTGACGGTCTATTGTCGCAATTGCGAGAATGACAAGGTTGTGACGAAAAAACTGCAACGGCACTGCCATTGCAATTTGGTACCAAATGTATTAGTGGGAGGCTTGTCAGCTTATCCATTCTCAGAGACCCCTTGAGGGGAGATTTACAGAGTATTCTTTAGAGTCTAATAGACTTCTACATCATAGGAGATGCATCTATGTACCTTCTATGGGTGACTTGTGAGAGTTTATTGTGCTTGAGGCTCATAGACCACCTTATGCAGCTCATCTAGGAGTCCATAAGTTACATGCTGATCTAAGATAGTTATATCATTAGACGGGCATGGGGTTGCAGATTACCAGCATAGTTGCTAGATGTCTAGAGTGCTAGAGAGTGAAGGCAGAGCACAGTCATCCAAGTGGGCTCCTGCAGCCATATGAGATTTTCGAGTGGAAGTGGGATGCTATATCTATGGACTTCATTGTTGGTCTCCCTATGTATTCTTGCTCCCATGTTTCTATCTTGGTGATAGTCAACATGTTGACCAAGGTTGCCCACTTCTCACCCATGTGTACTACATTATAGCTCAGGTCTTTTTGTGGGATATTGTCAGACTTCATGGCATTCCCCGTAAGATCATCTCTAATAGAGACTCCTTGTTCACCTCAGCTTTTTGGAGAGAGTTATAGGTAGCGTTGGGTACTAGACTGAATTTTAGTACAACATACCACCCTCAGACAGATGGGCAGACATAGAGGGTTAACCAGGTGTTAGAGGATATGTTACGTATGTATGTGATGGACCATTAGGTCAAGTGGGAGGAATACCTACATCTATTCAAGTTCTCTTATAATAATGGGAATCATTCTTCTATAGGTATGCCACCATACCAGGCATTGTATGGTAGACCTTGCAGGACTCCCTTGAGTTGGGATAGGATTGAGGATAGAGTATCTATTGGGCCCCAGTTGGTCAAGGATATGGAGCAGCATGTAGTATTGATTAGATAGTGTCTTAGAGAGGCTCAGGACTGACATAATAAGTATGTAGATGTAAAGTAGATTGATTGTGAGTATATGGTTGGAGATAGGGTCTTTTTGAGAGTGCACCTGCATATGAGTCCAATCCATTTTGAAAAGGGCTCTAAGTTAGCACCTCACTTTGTTGTACCTTTTGAGATATTGGAGAGGATAGGACCAGTTTCCTACCATCTAGCCTTGCCACCTAGCCTGTCACGCATCCACAATGTGTTTCATGTATCTGTGCTATGGAAATATATTTATGATGAGTCTCACGTTATAGATTGGGATGCCTTGTAGGTGGATTCAGATAGATAGCTAGCACTGGAGCCCATTCATATTATAGCCTAACGGACCCTTGCACTTCAAGGCTGAGAGCTATACCAGGTTAGGGTCCAGTGGGATTGTTATGATGAGGTCATGGCTTCATGGGAGAATGCAGCACAGATGAGATCTCAGTACCCATATCTTTTTGATGAATTCCAGGAGGAAGTTCATGCCTAGTGGGGGAGGCTGTGAGGCCTCACCCCGACCCATCACAGCCTTACTGCTCAATCACACTTTGATACTTTATGTTTTGATACATTGATACACTTTTTGATTAGCCTGACAGAGACTCGTGATATTATGTTATGATGATGATTATATTGTGTGGATTACATTTTGATATGGATTAGACCTAGAACAATTGGTTTTTTTGATTATATATGTTTAGATAAGTGAATTGATGAGAAGATTGAATCATGATAAGACTTGATTATTTCATGGATGTTATGTCATGATGATTATGGAATTATTATGTTTTAAATATTTCTGTATAAAAATTGCAATTAGGAATTTAATTATGCTATTGATTTATGTTGCTAATTATAAATTGAAAATGTATATTGCATGTGATTTTATTATCTTGGATTACTGATGCTCGAGTTTAGTGTGCAGGAAAGAGAACCATGAAATTATTTAGAGAATCAGGGCTAAACACATGTGAATTGAGTAAGCCAAGGTTTAATCCAATAAAGGATTGAAACCTCATTGTAATATGATTCTTGTTGTAAATGTAATCTGAATGTGTGTTAATAGTTTAAAATTCATGTTGTTGTTTGGACATGTCATTGTGAATGTGATGTGCATTTCGTTTTGGTGTCACTTGACACTTGTGTTGTCCATGTGGATGGTGACATGTCAAATTAGGGCTTGGAAAAGAATCACCAAACCTTATAAGATGTTATATTAATCCCACTTGCATATAGATGTCTTGTAGGGATCACATCAAGTTGGAACTCAGATTTGAACTTTAGGGGTACTTTGGAAGGGTCAAAAGTGACCCTAGATTGTATTTTTGGCCAAAATTAGTTAACCCTAAGGGGGTACCTTGGGTTAGGGCTAATTTTTACCTATGGGGTAAACCTAGATCACCATTATGGCTCACCAAAATGCCTACCTTTCAAAAGTGGCGAAAATAAAGATGGCCACATGCATTTAACTTGACCCACACTCCTTACTAAACTCACAATTAAGAGGGGATACAAGAGGTAAGACAAAAGGACTAGAGGACATGTCTCATTAATTTCTAAGTCTTGAGTACACTTCTAGGGGTCTTTTTAGAGGACTTGAAGAAACTTAGTGAGTGTTCACCCACTCTCCAATTTTGGAGACAACTAGAGTTGGAGGAAGAAAAGGAAAAAGGGATAAGGGCTTCTACTCAACCACATTCTTTCCATTTTTCTTGGACCAAGGTTGGTGGATTCTTTCCATGAAGGAATGCTCTTTCATTCTAGCTTTGCATGTTATTGTTTGAACAATATGTAAATCTTGTATGGATTCATATATGTAATTTTGTAAATTGTTGTTGTATGTAGATGTTAATGTTATGTGTTGGGTTAGGGATGCATTTAAAATTTTGTTTCATCTCTTGTTATTTTGGATTTGGGAGTATTGTTCATGGGAGTTTAAGGCATTATTCACCCCTTGGGAAGGGAAGAAGTGGCCTTAGGTGAAGGGGTTAGTTGGGCTCTCTATTGTAGCTAGAGTCTCTTCTCTTGGAGAAGAGGGATATTTTCATGGAGTATGGGCTCTATGAAGCCATGTGGTAAATTTTGTATTGGTATAGAAAAGATCAAATGTGTATATGGAAGAATATCAATTTGGCCTTGGAAAGGCATGGGAGAAAACTCTTGTTGAAAAATTTGAATGCAATGGCATTCTCCTCCATGGAAAAGCCCACCTTCACCCTACTTTAATGAGTTTGGAAAACCCATTTGTGAAACCTTGGTTGGGAGTAAATTATTGTGTATTTATGTTAATTGTGAAAATTGGAATGTGCTACCTTGTTTATTCTTGGTTCTCCAAGCTCGGGGGTGGTCTCTTTGAGGCCTTGGTTGGGAGGTGAGCTCCCATGGTTCCCTTCATGTTTTATTGCAGGTTTTTGAAATCAAGTTGGATGTGGAAAAGTTCGGAAGAAGTTTTCATTTTGGTATTGTTGTAAGAGCAACTTTATAGTTGCATGATTACTCCTTATGATTGAGGATCATTTTTATTTAGTGTTGTAAGTCCATTTTGTAAGCTTGTTGAGAAAAATATGAAAAAATCTCATTCCTTTTTGTAATAATATTCATAGCATGTTAACCTTGTGAATTGTTAAATCTTGAAACCTCTATTGTATGTGATTTTAAATTTCTAAGTCAAGAACAGTACATGTTTCCCTTGAAATTCTGAAATTTTATCTTAATTAGATCATACCTCATCTTCAAAAATCATTGCATTTCCAACCCTCAAAAAGAAGAGATTAGCTTACTAACTATAGTAAGTCAAAGAGATTAATATAATAATGAAAACAATCACCTAATATTAGTGATCAGATTCTAGTTGCATAATGTTTGGCAAACAAAAATAAAATAATCAAATTCATGCATGTATCTTAAAAAAAAAAGAATTCAATAATGTCAATGTGTAGAAAATACAACCAAAACTACCATGTCATTTTTCAGAATTATAGAGAAAAAAGCTCTCTGAAAAATGTATGGGGAGGGATTTAATTCCCTCCCTTTACATAGAGAATATTCTATAAAATATCCCCTCTCTAATACCCCCCTTTATTAATTCCCTAAACACCCCTCTAAACTACCCTTTTTATGCTAATACATAATCTTTATTTGGGAAGGCTTAATCTTTCTCACCCACCCTCATGGGCCCCACAAGAACTTTCCCCCTTACCTCTCCTTTCCCATTCAAAATTTTTGAGGCTGTCATGATATTAATTCTTACAAAAAAAAAAAATGAATCCCTTTCCATTCATTGCAGAATGAGTTGACATATGATTATGGTACATCCCTAGGAAAAAGGGTTAAACATAGTCTAACATATGTGATAGTACTTGGGCCCCACCTCAGCTTGAAGGAATTCACATGCTTCCTTTCTCCCTTGGTTTTTCTGCCATAGACTCTTCTCCCCATGTGAAATTATAGGTTGAATTCACCTTAGGAAATTCCCCACTTGGGAGAGTAGACAATGCAGTGGCCCCCACCCTCCTTGGTCCAGGCACAAGCCTTGCAAAGGCTCTTCTCCTTATAAAATTTGTAGGTTATGGATGGGTTTTGGGATTTCACACACTCCCCACCCACTTGGGAGATGATGTGACTTTTGATAGGCTAGGGTAGACAGGTTGCTAGGTAGATAGGTAGGTTAGGTTATAGGTAGTTATAGGTAGTTAATTGATAATTACTAGATTTAATAACATAATTAGACTTAATTTAGCATTGTACAATTTATTTAAATATTATTCTATTCTATCCATTGGGAACATAATTAAAACAGATTATTATATTTAGATAGCTTAAGTTAGTTTAAATAGACCTAATTCTTATTGTGTTATTTGAATTATGTAGTCATATTTAATAGATGTATTTTCTATTTAAATTGTGTAATTTAATTTATTTTTTTAAGCAAAAGTGGACAAGCCACTATATATAAATATTAATAATAAATGCTGGTTCAAGAGCTCCTTTGAGAAAGAACTAGCAAGAAAACCCATAATCCTTGCTCAAATACAATGTTTACAACCAAAAATAAAGTACCCTCCCTATTACATTGGTCAGATTATAAAACTATAGCATCAAAAATTGCCTATAATCAAAATAAAGCACTATGGCTTTGTACAAAGAAACAGTATTACTGGTCGGCTAACCCTGATGATCGATATCATTTTTTGGTTAAACTAGATTCGAACATTAGTTTTTATATGAAAAATATATAGAATGACTAATATGTTATGGATGTAATTCCTCATTGTTTTAATTATAACCATGTAAATTCATTTAGATATAGTTTATTTAATTATGTAGTTAGTCATTGATTAATAGATGTAGTTTTTATGTAAAAGAAAAATATAGATAGGTGTTAATTTAATTACGATAAATTGAAGTATGTTGCCTATGTGATCCAAGAAGTTAGAGGTCTATGTAAATTTTCTATTTGAGATTAATTTAATATTCTGTTAAGGAATTTGTTGCCTGACTTTAATTCACCATTTTTTTTGGCAATATTGGTCATATCAAGTCAGTCTAGTCAGTCTTGAGTCTAGTTCTAAGTCGTTATAGGTAGGTAATCTTTGCCAGATTTCCCTTCATTTGCCTTTTTGTTCTAAGCTGGGT
>MU225207.1:2072060-2095636 GCA_018584345.1 Thuja plicata | reverse complement strand
ATTTGAATGTTCAATCTTCATTTTTCATCTCATGTCATTGCATTTGCATAACAAACAACATTCTTGCATCACCAATGTTGGGAAGTCATAGGATGTGTGAGTTCCTGAAATTGGATAGGATTAGGATCTAAATCTGCCTGAGTTAATCCTGGATAGGATTAGCTTGGTTTTGCCTCTGTTTTTCTCTGGTTAAGAACATACCCCGCAGTAGGAATTAGAGATAAAACATAATTCATTGAATATCATTTATATAGGGAGCTGTACCTCAATTCAGAGGGAAACTAGATATTCTCAGAAATGGTTTCCCAACTGTTGTGTAAAGTTGTTCTTCGTTATAAGATTGGGAAAATAAAAAGAGGATAAGAAGAAGGACAATCTGTTTACCAACAGAATTTAAAGACTATAGTTACATGGAAATTTTTAATGGAGGATTCAAATTGTTAGGATTAGATTAGGTTTTGACTATTGAATTCTAAACTAGTGGTTAATGGTCGGAAGAGAATTGGGACTAGAACTGAATGAATAAGTTGTAACCAAGGTTAGAAATAAAGTGATTACCAGAGAAATCTAACTCAATGTATGAATCTTAACAATAAACTATCATCATGATACTATACATAGATTAAAATTTGAAACCAGAGTTAAATCAACCTGACCTAGGTGTTCACATAAATCGTATGACTAGTTGATGCTCTAATTCAGTATCTGTATGTGGTGTGATCCTAATTCAACCTATGTGCATAGCTTGCAACTCAAAGAATAACCTCACCTTATATCACATTACCTCAAATACATCCTTGTTAGTGGTTTACACTTGCGTTTTAAAAAAAAACTTTGTATGTGTGTTTTTCCCTAGTTTTGGGCATGACACAGTTAACCTCGCATAAAATATTTCTCATCTCTCTAGATCATCCTTGCAGTTGGCCCAATAGTCTTCTATTTAATCTGTTTGATGAATTGTATGACCCATCTAAAATTAATCTCTAGCATAATTTATAGGTTCATACTAAGGTCTCAAGACATCATATGTTTCCAATTGAATTTTTTTTGAGAACGCACTCAAAACATTCTTTGCATTAGACTGGGATGCACAGCTGTAGGATCCAATGGTCATGGGGAAAGTTTAGCCTTTCTTTCTGGCATCTACACACATCAGGTTCACTTGGGTTTCTTGCCTCATTATTTCAATCAACACGATCATGTCATTGGGATACCCAGGAAGCTTCAAAGGGAAGTCATCAAATCTTGCAAGATGAATATATGAGAAATTTACAATTTGGATAAAATAACATCTATATTGGGTAATGAATGTCATAGCTCTTGGAGAAAATATCCTTTCCAAGAAACCTTGCAACTCCCTTCTTAATCTCATTGTAAATGCATCATTGACCTTGATGTACTCAGCGTAACTATTATGCAATTGTAAATAGGGAAAGAATTCACAACTTTTCACATCATCTGGGAATTCTTCTAGCCTAGGAAGCCCTGGCCAATATTGAATTGTATCTAGGATATACAATAAAAATAAAGAAATATAAATATCATTCAGGTATTTAGCTCTATTGAGGGAATTTGAAATATTTTCGCTTACCATATGAGCCCAATCAATAAAATTGTGCTGGGAGAAAATCACTTGGACTAAAAATAACTAATACTCAACAAAGTTGAATGCATTGCTCTCATCTATGATCTTGTGGAGTAATACCAGGATGTCTATAATTTTTAGCTTCAGGTTCGTTCCATAAAGTGTCTTAGGAAATTTTCCCTTGGCACTCCTAGGCTGTTGGAACCAGGTTTTCATGATTTATTTCCTCTATGTCATCTTCTTCACTCCATACTGAGTGACCAATCGACTGTAGGTCATCTTCAGGTATTCAGCTTGCTTTGCAATGCAACGAAAGTTGTGGATAGAGTTTCTATCTATAGAGAGAAGTACTATGTCATTGGTAAAAATAATCTTCTTTGTATTCGGATTGTAGCGGGCCATGCATTCATGGACGAGCTCTTGGGCTTGAACTGCAACAGGAAAGTTGACGGCTTCAACCAACCCACTCTCCTTCAACTTCTCCATAATGGGGTGTATCTTCTCTATATTCAATCTGTCCTGGAAGTCTTGCATGTCAAAAAACCTCAGAGAAGTGTCTATGATTTTGTGCCATTTAAATGTAATACCGTTCAACCCATCAAATCCCATGAATTGGGTGGCCATGCTCAGATCAACTTGAATTAAGAATCAAAAGCTTATCTTAGCGGTATGAAAACAAGAAGATGCTAGAATTAGAGAATTAATTTAGGCAAATTGATAATCAGATGGTAATTCTTGTTTACTGCACTTCTTCAATTTTTATAAACTTCTAACTTTTTACCATTAATTGCCTATTTTTCACATCATACGAGTAAAAAATATGAAAATGTCTGTTATGAAGCAAAAAAAATTATTTGAATTAATTAACTTACCTCTACAGGTCGTTAGAAAGTATCTTTTCACTTTGGGTAGGTGTAACGATCACTTTATGGAAGCAATGAAAAATTAAGTTTTTCTACTTCTCCTTTGGCGAAGAAATGCTTTTGGAGTACTCCTTACTAAGAAATCCGCCAAAGGCAATTTTAGCCTTTTTACGATGCTACAATGACAAGTGACAACTTTATTATCTTTCTTTTATTCCTTAAGTCACATGTGGGATTTAATTTTCCTTAAAGATCTTGTGTATAATGATTTGGCGGAAGATACACGCCGCAAGTCAAAACCTACCTATTGGAGCAATGAAGAAGCAATTTTTCACTTTTTCGCCAATAAGTCTTCATCTTAGATTTTTTCATTAAACATTAGAGTCAAATAGTTCCAATTGCCTTTGTAAAGGTTTAACAACATTTTTCAAAAACATCCATGACCTGTTACTTTACTTATGTCATTTTGCAGAAAATTACCTTCATGGGTTAAAGCCCACCGAGGAGAAGGTAAATTTTAATTTTCCATTGGGGAGAAGCTCAGAATTGATTTTCCACCAAAGTACCAAAATTAAGTATTAAGGATAAACATTTCAAATTCACATAAAATCAATTTTAGAGATATTCAAACCATGACCTTTATCAGATTTCAGAGCCTAACTTACTCAATATATAACATGAAATTGATAACAACCCCCGACTTACAAAAGGAGAAGTTAATTTGGGAAAACCCGATAAAGGCCTCCTAGCCTAAGGGGAAAATCCAAACCTAGACTCAAGATTTACATAATGATTTTAAGACCATTACTAACACACAAAACATCCATTTTTGTCTTAAAAAATGAAGAACAAAAATGGGGCAACAGCTGGCTTTGTCTGGGGACTTGGACATTCACATGTCCAAGAAAGGAACTCAAGTCTATGGTTTTGAAAAGCTCACAAAAAGGTGGTTACATAACAAAAATAAGGAAAAACATGGAAAGGAAAACAGAGAAAGGAAACCTAACTAAGGAAAACAAAAGCAGGAACTAAACGAAACTATATACAATACAGGGTTTACCTATTTTTGATTCAGAGCTAGTAAAAATTCAAGTACTAACCATTGTATGTCAGGGGTAGTGCCTTGCCATCTAGTTAAATCAGTTTGAAAGAATTTTTCTCAAACGCTTGATGAATCTTGAAAGGTCCTTTCCACAACGTCTCAAATTTTCCATGCATTCCCTTAGGAACCCTGCGTTTGTCCAATATTAGCACCATATCTCCCTCCATAAATTTCTAAGGTTTGATTTTTTTATCAAAAAAATTATTCACATGCATTTGATGTTATGTGATGTGATCTACCATTTTCTCCCTTTCTTCTTCAAGCTTATTAAAGTATAAGATCCTTTTTTAAAAACCATCTTTATATATACCATCTTCTACTGTTGTTCTTAATTTGCAAGTAGCCAGCTCTAACGGCAGTGGGAGACTAGCTTCAGCTCCACAGACAAGTTCAAAGGGGAAATTCCAATGGCTCTTTTAGGAGTCACCCTATCATCCAAGAGTGCCTCATGGATTTTATTATGCCATGTTCTTTGGTTATCTACTATGAGTTTTTTCACAATATTCACCAAGTTCTTATTACTCGACTCAACTTGACCATTTCCCTGTGGGAAATAGTTGGATGAGTGGCTGATTGAAATGCCATACTCAAATTTTTTTTTAGTAATCTCCAAAGAAGAATAATATGTAGCATTATCCATTACTAACTTGACATGTACGCCAAACCTTACCAGGATGTTTTCCTTAATAAACTCACATACCACTTCGGAAGTAGTTCTCTTGGTTTCTTTCGCCTCCACCCACTTTGTGAAGTAGTCTATCACAATGATTATAAAGGTGTGGCATGCACTAGATGTGGTATTTATAGGGCCAATAAAGTCAAGACCCCACTGCTGGAAGGGATTTTCAATTATCGTCAGTCTCAGAAGAAGTGCCGCTAGCTATGGCCTTCCAGTAAAAATTTTGCACTTTACACATTTTTTTGCCCAATCATAGGCATCCCTGAACATTCAAAACCAATAATAGCACTGCCTTAATATCTTGAATGCACTAACTGATGAAGAAAAATGTCCCCCACAAGCTTCATCATGAAATACCTTCAACAATTTCTCTTGCTATTGTTTGTCAACACATCGGAGGAAAGTCCCATCTATAGACCTCTTATACAACCTGTCTTCCCAAATAACATATTTGGAAGCCTTTAGCTTCAAATATCTTCTTTTTTTTGCAATCAAACCTTCAGGGCACTCACCATACATCAAAAAATCTACAATATTTTCAAACCAAGGATCTTGCATACTCACCGCTAAGACCAACTATTTTTCTTTAGGAACTTCAGCCACCTCATTTTCGGCCATTGCTTTGAACAATTCATTTCCTCTCACCAATTTGGTGGGTTTGATATCTATGTCATATTATTGTGTCTTAGCCACCCATGCTCCTCTTTTATTACATCATACATCTTGTTGAGTCAATACACTATTTACTACAATGTTAGGCACATATACAATGGAGTGAGAGTGCAAAATATAAAATATAAAATTCTTTAAAGCCTTTACCACATCAAAAGCATATTTCTCAGTCTGAGAGTATTTCAACTCATGATTTTTTAGTGGTGTGATCATAAAAGCAATAGGATCTTGAACTCCTTCCTTGTTTTCCTGCATGAGAATAGCTGACAAGGTATGCTCAGAGGAGTAACCATAAATTATGAAATACTTCATGTAATCCGGATGGCATAAAACTGGGGTGTTGGCTATGGCATTCTTAATATTCTTGAAAGATTGTTTTCCAAGGTCATTCCACTTAAAATTCAAATTCCCTTTCATCATATCTACTATACATTTAATAATTTCTAAAAAATCTAGGACAAACCTCCTAAGAAAACTTACTTGACCGAAAAATGATTTTACTCCAGTCTTATTTATAGGTAAGCTTAGTTTCTATATTTCTCTAACCCATTATGGGTTGATTCTTATACCTTCTTGGGAAACAATGTGATCCAATAATTTCCCTTCAGTTACACAAAAGACTAACTTCTTGGGATTCAAAGAGATCCCGTCCTCTCTACACCTTTGCAACACTCTCTTCAAATCCTTCATGTGATCTACCCTTCTTCTAGAAAATACTATAAGATCATCCAGATAAATCCCAATTATTTTATCTTTCATATCACTAAAGGAAAGATCCATACCTATCTGAAAGGTATCCCTAGTATTGATTAATCCAAACGACATCCTGTGATAAGAGAACGTGCCCCATGGAGTAGTGAAGGTCATTTTGTGTTGATCTGATTCCTCCACTTCTCTCTGATTGTACCCTGAGAAGCCATCCAGCATGGACGTCATCTTAGCTCTAGCCATAGTCTACATTAGGTGGTCCATGTTGGGAAGAGCATAGTTATCCTTCATGGAAGACTGGTTAAGGTTTCTAAAGTCGACGCAGATTCTTCTCTCCCCAATTTTATTTCTCAGAGGCACTATATTTTCTATCCAAGTGGAATGATGGATATGGCATATGATCCTAGCCTTAAGCATTTTATCAATTTCCGTGAATATAGCATCAGCAACCTTGGGGTTGTAATTTCTTTTCTTCTACCCGAATGGAGCAACATAAGGTTTTAAGGGAATTTTATGTTTGAATTTCTCATCCATAAAGCTCTTTAAGTCTTCATAATTCCACGTGAAGAAATCCTGGTACTCTAGGAAGAGTTTTCTAGCTTCTTTCCTCTCTTCCTCAGTATAACATTTCCCAATGTTGATCATCGTAGGTATTTTCTCACTTCCAATGTTTTTTCCCTCATATTCACCAGTTGTAGGACCTCTCTCAGTCCTCTTCTTTTTAACAAAGGTATCATGCCTATTGAAATTTTTTTCAAGTGTGACAAGGTGAGGAGGAATTATATTACCTTGCAACTAGATGGCCACTGACTTATCTTTCTTCTGTTTGTCATGACAATTTATTTTATGAATAGCAGGAGCATCTTTATGAAAGTCACCATCTCTTTCCAAAAAGAGAAGAAGATTCCTATCATCCTCAAACACCTACCAATTCTTCACATTGTCAAGTATAGACGGTCTATACACAACCTCTATTTTATACTTCTTATCTTTGAAATCTGGGTGAGGGAGGATTAATAAGGCTGACACCACCAAAGAGTCTTCCTTAGAATTAAATTATCTTGGCATGGACTCAACGGAGAAAGTGTCTAAGGCTTCAATTTCATCCCATACTCCGTTCTTGTACTTTTTTAATCTATGGTTCTTCACAGAGTATTGATTTTCAACTTGGAGCACAATTAACTCAGCATCACCCTGAGCTCTTAATATTTTCACACCTTTTTCCTTTTCTAAAATAATTCCTAGTAGTAGGGCCTCATACTTAGTTGTGTTATTGGTGTTCCCAAAATCTTATTTTTAAGCTGTGGGCTCACATTCCCCATCTGGCGATATTAGAACTACACCTGCACCAGATCCTGACAATGCATAGCTACCATCAAACTCAAGAGTCCAAATTTGTGGTGTCATTCCTTTAGTGAAGGAATAATTTTTCTTCTCTCTAGGTTAGAGTTTTTCATCACGATTATCCAAAAATAGCATATAGTTGCCAAATTCTAATTCCTGGTACAAAATTTGGGCTTTGGGGTGATCAAATTTTAGTATTGTGAACTTTTCTTTCTCTTCAAGAACTAGCTTTATCTTTTTGTTTTCTACTGGGATCAAATCTTGAGACCAATCCAACTTTATCTCATCTCCTAGATCCCTGCAAAAACTCTTTCTTAACGAAAAACTGTAACTAGCAAGTATATCAACAACTAGAATGGTTAATAACATTTTCTTCTCAGGGTGTGCTGCTAAATCCACTTGAGCATCTTTGATTTTCCCAACCAAAGGGACTTATTTAGTATCCATGGAGTAATATCTACCATGGGCTTTAGTGAGGGTTAGACCTAAAGCCTTTTCTATAGTTGATGGTATCACATTGTCTGATGCACTGGAGTCTATTATACAATTACTTAACTTACAACCATTAATAAACAATGACACATAAAATGGGTCAGGATTTTGACCTGGGAAGGTAGCCAAAATAGATTACTATCCCTTCTCAATTGTGCTTGTCAACATATAATCATTTTCCATGGGAGTCATGACATTTTGGTTTAAATTTTGGTTCTCTCCTTCACAATAGTCCACTAACTTTTGCAATTCTACAGGGTTTGACTTAAGGTATTCTATAGGGGAAATCTGAATTCTAAAATCTTTACAGAATTGAATAATGTCAAAAGAATTTTGTTCCTTACCTGGTTGCAGAACCTTCACTCCTTGGTTAACATCTTTAGAGGAAGAAGTATATGCCTCATTAATTTTTGATGGAGGTGTGGAAATAGGGACTTTGTCTTTCTTCTGACTCTGAATAAACACTACATACGAGGTCCCATCTATGGTAGCATAACATGCCGCATCTTTCTCTAAATCTGATACGTACTCAAAAAATAAGCTTTCAGATTCGTCATATGAGTACAAATCTGGTTTAGCTCCCGATACTCAAACATTCCACTCATCTGCTTGATGCATCTTCCAGGCATGAGAAACATCGGGGAAAATTTATCCATCATGATCTATTGTTAGGTGAAACATGCACATGTTTCCCCTTTTGGGAGGATCTTCTATGGATAGCCTCTATTGTGGAGCAGGAAATTGTAATGTTTTTCCCTCAGTATTTCTCACTTCAATATTTCTTCCAGGCAGGTCTTGAAAATTTCACTGATAAGGATTGTTAAATATGGGAAGTTGTCTCTTGAAGGCAATGAACTCATTGGATAATTTCTAGATCATCTCATCTAATGATGTGGTATTGCTAGTACTAGCCCTAATTTATATTTCTCATTTCCATTTACCTGTCGAGATCATGTGGTATTCTAATTCTATAGAAGTTCTATGTGCAACATCCAAATTGGCTGGGTTTACCCTTCTTAATTCATTGCTAATATCAGGTGGCATAGCACTTCTGAAAAATGTCTTCAAATTACCTGCAGTGGGTTGGTTATCTACTGGGATACGACCAACAAGCTTGTTAAATTTAGCAACAAAATCCCTCATGCTAATATAAGGCTCTTTCTTGATCGAAGTCAACTGTGTCAACAAAGAATGCTCATCTTCGACAGTTTTAAATCTTCTTTCAAAAGCTTCTCTCATAGAAGCCCAATATGTAATAGAAGAATGAGGCAAGTGATGAAACCAATCTACTGCACCCTCAACAAAAGTCTCAACAAATAACTTCACTGCAATATCCTCTTCACGTACTGCTAAGATATTAATGGATGTGAAGAAAGCAACAATGTGCTCATATGTAGATACTTTCCCATCTTTGGAGAATTTGGGAAAGTTCTTCCTCGACCCTGTGGGAAATAGATTATATGCTGCTAGCTATAGAAGACCAACTGCGGTGGCCCAAGGAACTTCCATAACTACCTGAGGTAGATAAGGTGTTAGGTTTACAATAGGAGGAGAAACCACTCCGTGCAAGGTTAGCACTTGACAGGTAGTAGATAAGGGGATTGATTGTTTGGGAGGTGAAGGAGGTCTAATTTTTCTCTTAGTATTTATGTTCTTTCAGTGAGGTACCTCAAGTAGAGAAAAATCAATCTCTGCAAGTCTCTCAAAGACTGGGTTTGTACCACCTTTCTTTAAACTCCTAAGAAATCTTTTAGACTCCAGGGCTTCAACTAATATTGTAGTCTAGCTTCATGCTCTACTCGGTGTTGTGCCCTTCTTAAATTTCTCCTTTGGATGGCTCTTTCAAGTGCTTCTTCTCTCGTGTCTTCTTGTTCAAGCACTTGGCTGGCATTTCTATAATGCTTAGTGTTTCTTTTGTATCTCCAAGAAACATTATTCAGTGAGGAAATGATATCCTCTTGATCATCTTGGAATCCAAGGTTTGGCCAAAGCACATGAATCACGTTCTCATGGGGAAGCACCATCTTTCCTCATGATATTGTTTCTATTCTAGCGACTATTTCTCTCCCCAATAGAGTCACCAAAAATCTGTTGGTAAATAGATTGTTCTTTTTACTTTAACTCTTAAATGCCCAAATATTAAAGAAACATCAAATACAACAGTTGGGAAATGTAACTGAATAACTATTTTCCCTTTGAATTTGCAAGTGAAGCTCCCTTAAGTGATTGATTTTCAATGAATTTTTTTCTTTCCTAAATTAATAGGGGTGTGTTCTTGACCCAAGAATAGAAGAGGTAATCCAAGCAAGGCCTAGACAGGAACTAGCTCAGGGGAATAGATTAAACTCTAAATCTAGTCAATCTCAAGACCTTATCAATCATATAAGTTCCTAAAACTGGTAATGCAATGGTAGATAAAGATGATACAAATGCAAAACTATAATATCAATGATAACACAATAATGATGAATCAATCTAATTCACAAGAAAATCTCTCATGATTTTGAATAACACTAAGATTTTCCCTCAATTAATTGCAATAAATCTTAATACAAAACCTCAGTTTGATCATGAACTGAAAATCCAATATAAAGAAACGTTCAAATCAATTGGAAAGATAATGAATTGGAATAGTTAAAACATTGGCATTCAAATGTAAACAATTTTGACTTGGCAAAATGAAGTCTTTACATCAAAATTTAGCCGACCTTTTTATTGATTTTCAAAATAGTACATATAGAATTCAGAGCTTGACCGTTACAAAATATGTAACCAAAACGGTTCAACCTCTCTAACCAAAAATGATAAATGATAAGTGAAAATTCATTTATTACAAAATCTATCTAAATTTAGTATAAGGGGGAAATATATTTATGTCATTGTTTTCTTCCCCTTATCTAAATTTTCCCTATAGGTGGTAACGGCTATAATGATCAGAACGAGGTCCTCATGTCTATTAATATGGACATTAGTAGACCTGATGAGACATCGGGAATGATCTTTGGCTATATCCTTAACAAAATCTACCGGATCTTGCAATTCCTCCATGGCTTTATATACGCACCCGCTCAACTGTTGAAGCTCTGGTACTTTATCTAAGTGACTAGAAGACTTCTCTACTAGGTTATCTACATAATTAGAGAAATATTTTTGCATGTTAACCACTCCGATTAGTTCTTTTCCTTGGCCACTTTTCTATGAATCTATGTGAAGACCTTTGAGAAGTCTAAAACCTCTGTTATGTTCCTCTTTGATTTTGGTTTTTGTCTACTGTAACCCTTCTTCGTCTTGGATGATCATCTTAGATTTAAATTGTGGGCTTTGAAGTCATTCGATTAAGGGTTCATCTCCCTTCTTCAAGATTTTGGCCTTTATTGCCTCTTTAGCTTTCATTTTGACTACCATGTGCAACATCACTATGTAGTCTTCACACTTCACCCTTTCTGATGTGAGAGTCTGTAAGTTCTCGTGAACACTATTTCTCTCCTTTTCCAACTTTAGGATAACATCACCCAGTTGTTAAATAGCCACAAGCCCTTCAGATTTGAGTCTCTTGATCCACCTTTTTCTGACTTGCCTAAAGTTTCTATCTTCCTACAACTTGGCAATGATGGCTTGATTCTCTATAGTATTGGGGTCAAAAGTGGTTTGGGAGCTCAGAATACTTGTAATTGGAGTAACCAACTGCCTGATGAAATTATTCAATTCATTAACTTCTGCTTTGAGTCACACCTTAGTATCCTTAAGCTCCTCTAGTTCTTCTTCAATCACTACATTATTTTATTTCCACCAATCCACCTTGGTATCATGATGGGCTAATCCCATATCAAATTATTGTAGCTCAAAATTAGAAGCAGTCAAATCTTCCAACCTACCTTCCTTTGTGGGATTTTCTACCTCCATGGTGAAGTTCCCGGTTTGTAGATCTCAGCCTAAGGTAGACAACATATTTTCTTTCTTCACCTTCCTCACAGTGGAACTATATTGTAATTCCTGCAAAAGAGTATCCTTGCTAGGAGCTCCTTCTTCAATCCTCTTTCTTTTACGCTCTAGGGTGTTCTCGATTCAAGACTCAACACTGGTAACTTTGGTCGTAGAGACCAATTCATCTATAAACAACTTCCTGATGAACGAGGTTTAGAATCTGGTTTGGAGGAAAATGGATTTACTCAAGTTGAAGAAGAGGAGACTACCTTAGTGGCCTGAGTAACCTTTGGTTTCTTTTCAGCCTCTTCATCTAATTCAGTAGCTGAAGTTCTGCAACTTTCTTCACCCACCTCCACTATAATCAGGGAGTATTTCTTTGGGGTGTCACCCTACACATCTAGAGTGCTATCTTGAGCTTGTTTCTCTATTTCCACAGTCTTAACGGGCTCAGCTATAGGCTTGACTAGATCTATGGAAACTACTCCTTCTATCAAACTAATGATAGGAACTGAACCATCTCCGCATGTCTTTTCTAATGAGACTGCCTTCTTAGGTGGTTCATCACTTCTGCCCACTGGTTGAGTTGGTTACTTAGCTATGGTTGGGATATTCACTGAAGAAGCAGAAGGAGTGACCACTGTTACTATTGTAGTAGAGTTTTGAGGAGGAGGTATCTTGTCTGACTTCTTCCTTCTTCCCATCATCCATTGGGCCCATTTCTCTACTCTTTTCTAGATTCCATCAATTAAGGTTTGCAAATCATCGATGGCTTGACCTAGCATGGGCTCAGAGCTTATAGGGAGGGGTTTCATCTTCTCTATATACATATCATCATACATAAACCCCCATGATCTATGATTCCTTCAACTGCAATGTTAACTTTGAACTTTTTGATTTGTTCATTAGTTAACCTTGCATAAAATCTTTCTCTTCTCTCTGGATCATCCTTGCAGTTGGCCCAATAGTATTCTATGTCATCTATGTGATGAATTGTGTGACCCATCTACAATTAATCTCTAGCATAATTTATAGGGTCATACTGAGGTCTAAGGACATCATATGTTTCCAATTGAAATTTTTTTGAGAACACACTCAAAACATTCTTTGCATCAGAACAGGTTGCACAGCTGTAGGTTCCAATGGTCATGGGTAAATTGTAGACTTTCTTTCTTGCATCTACATAGATCAGGTTCACTTGGGTTTCTTTCCTCATTACTTCAATCATCACGATCATATCATTGGGATACCTGGGCAGCTTCAAAGGGAAGTCATCAAATCCTACAAGATGAATATATGAGAAATTTGCAAATTGGATAAAATAACATCCATAGTGGCGGATGAATGCCATAGCTCCTAGAGAAAATATCCTTTCTGGGAATCCTTTCAACTCCTAGCATAATCTCATTGTAAATGCATCATTGACTTTGATATACTTAGAGTAACTGTTATGCAATTTTAAATAGGGAAAGAATTCATAACTCTTCACATCATCTGGGAATTCTTCCAGCCTAGGAAGCCCTGTCCAAATTTGAATTTTAGCTAGGATATATAATAAAATTGAAGACATATAAAAATCATTCTGGTATTTAGCTCTATTGAGGGCATTTGAAATATTTTCGCTTACCATATGAACCCAATCAATAAAATTGTGTTGGGAGAAAATAACTTGGACTAAAAAGAAATGATGCTCAACAAAGTTGAATGCATCTCTATCACCTATGATCCTGTGGAGTAATACCATGATGTCTATAATTTCTAGCTTAAGGGCCATGCCATAAAGTATCTTAGGAAATTTTCCCTTTGCGCTCCTAGGCTGATGGAACCAAGTTGTCATGATTTCTTTCCTCCATGTCATCCTGTTCACTCCATACTCAGTGACCGCTTGACTGTAGGTCATATTAGAGTATTCAACTTGCTTTGGAATGCAAAGGAAGTTCTAGATAGAGTCTTTGTCTATAGAGAGAATCACTGTGTCATTGGGAAAAAGAATCTGCTAGGTATCCGGATTGTAGCGGTCTATGCATTCACAGATGAGCTCTTGGGCTTGAACTGCAACAGGAAAGCCGACGGCTTCAACCAACCCGCTCTCTATAAACTTCTCTATAATGTGGTGTATCTTCTCTATGTTTATTCTGTCCTAGAAGTCCTGCATGTCAAAAACCTCAAAGAAGTGTCTATGATTTTGGGCCATTCAGACGTAATACCATTCAACCCATCGAATCCCATGAATCTAGCAGCCATGCTCAGATCAACTTGAATTAAGAATCAAAATCTTATCTTAGCGGTATGAAAACAAGAAGAAACTAGAATCATAGATTTAATTTAGGAATATTGATAAATAGATGGTAACTCTTTTTTACTGCACTTCTTTGATTTTTTATAAACTTCTAACTTTTTACTGTTAATTGCCTATTTTTCGCGTCAAACTAGAAAACAATATGAAAATGTTTGTTATGAAGAAAATGGCTTTATTTAAATTAATTACCTTATCTCTACAGGCCGTTACAAAGTATCTTTTCACTTTGGGTAGGTGTAATAGTAACTTTATGGGAGTAGAAGAAAATTACTTTTCTGCTTCTCCTTTGGCGGAGAAATGCTTTTGGAGTACTCCTTACTCAGAAATCTGCCAAGGGCAATTTTAGCCTATTTACGATGCTACAATGACAAGTGACAACTTTATTATCTTTCTTTTATGACTTAAGTCACAAGTGGGATTTAATTTTTCTTAAAGATCTTGTGTATAATGATTTGGTAGAAGATACACCCCACAAGTCAAAACCTGTGTGTTGGAGCTATGGAGAAGCTATTTTTTGCTTTTTCCCCAATAAGCCTTCATCTTAGATTTTTTCATTAAACATTACAGTCAAATAGTTCCAATTGCTTTTGTAAAGGTTTACCAACATTTTTCAAAAATATCCATGACCTGTTACTTTACTTATGTCATTTTGCGGAAAATTACCTTCATGGGTCAAAGCCTGCCGAGGAGAAGGTAAATTCTAATTTTCTGCCACATAGAAGCTTAGAACTGATTTTCTGCCAAAGTACCAAAGTGAAGTATTAAGGCTAAACATTTCAAATTCACATAAAATCAATGTTAGAGTTATTTGAACCATGGCCTTTATCAGATTTGGGAGCCTAACCTACCCAATATATAACATGAAATTGATAACAACCCCCTGACTTACAAAAGGAGAAGTTAATTTGGGAAAACCCGATAAAGGCCTCCTAGCCCAAGGGGAAAATCCAAACCTAGACTCAAGATTTACATAATGATTTTAAGACCATTACTAACACACAAAACATTCATTTTTTTCTAATAAAATGAAGAACAAAAATGGGGCAACTGAGTGGAAGTCAGCCGTTAAAACTACATAGGGGTTATATGAATGGTTAGTTATGCCCTTTGTGCTTACCAATGCACCTAGTACATTTATGAGGGTGATGAATGAAGTCTTGAAGGATTAGATAGGGGTGTTTGTAGTTTTCTACCTATATGACATCCTCATTTTTAGAAAAACAAAGGAGGAGCATATGAAACGCTTGTAGTTAGTGTTGAAGAGGTTGCAGGAAGAAAAGCTCACCATAAATCTTGAAAAGAGTGAGTTTATGAAGGAATAATTAGTATACCTAGGATTTGTAGTCTTCCAAGGTGACTTAAAGATGGATAAGGAAAAATTAGAAGCCATATTGAACTAGCCTACTCCAAGAATAGGGACTGAAGTTAGGAGCTTCCATGGGTTAGCCCAATTCTATAGGAAGTTTATTAGAAGATTCAGTGAAATTTGTGCACCAGTCCTAGAAACCATTAAAGGAGGGTTGAAAACAAAGTTTGTATGGACCAAAGAAGCTAATTATGGGTTTTAAAGGTTGAAGAAAGAAGTAGCCACCCAACCTATACTGGTTTTACCAAGTTTTGACAAACCTTTCATAGTAGAGTGTGATGCAAGCAACATAGTAGTGGGTGTTGTCTTAAGCCAAGAAGGTAGGCCAATAGCATATTTCAGTGAGAGATTGAATGACGCAAAGTATAGGTATTCTTCCTATGACTTGGAGCTATATGCTCTTGTGCAAGCCCTGAATAAATGGAGGCATTACCTATTGCCTAAGGAGTTTGTTGTCTTTACAGATAACCAAGCATTAAGCTATATCAACACTCAAGACAAACTTAGTTTGAAACACATCAAGTGGATGGAGTTTTTGCAGTCATACACCTTCACCATTAAGCATAAGAAGGGGGTAAAAAACAAGGTTTCAGATGCCCTTAGTAGAAGTATTCTTACCATACAAGAGATTCAGTTATAGAGTACAGGGGTTGAAGGGTTCAAAGACCTCTATGAAGGAGATGCAGACTTCTTAGTGATCTACAAGGTGTGTAAAGAATTTGAGAATCAATTTCATAGTGAGTATGCAGATTACACCCTACAAAATGGCTTATTGTTCAAGGGGAAATAGTTATGTGTTCCAAGGGGTTCCATGAGGGAGAACCTCATCCAAGAAAAACATAATGGGAGTTTGCGTGGACACTTTGGATTAAAAAAGACCTTGGATTTGGTGGAAAGGTTCTATTAGTGGCCAAAAATGCAGAGAGACATAAGAAGATATGTAGAGAAGTGTGGAGTGTGTCAGAAGGAAAAGGGGAATTCATCAAATACAGGCTTATATCAGCCATTGCACATCCCAAGTAGACCATGGGATTGCATAAGTATGGAATTTAATGTAGGACTACCTAGGACACCTACTGGACTAGACAATGTGTTTGTGGTAGTGGATAGATTTAGCAAGATGAGTCATTTTGTCCCATACAAGACAAAACATGATGCTAGCCATATTGCCCATTTGTTCTTTAAGGAGATAATGAGAATACATGGCTTGCCAACAAGTATAGTTGCAGATAGAGATGTGAAGTTTATGGGACATTTCTGGAAGACACTTTGGAGAAGTATAGGAACCAACTTGTAACATAGCTCAGCTTATCATCCTCAAATAGATGGACAGATAGAGGTGATCAATAGAGTACTGGGTAACTTATTGAGGTGTTTGAAAAAATAATATGGACAAAGTTGGGAGCAAGTTATTTCACAAGTAGAATTTGCCTACAATGATAGCACAAATTGGACTACTGGCAAGAGTCCATTTGAGATTGTCTATGGGTTACACCCAAGGGGTGTTCTTGAGTTGAGAGATCTGAAAGGATGTGAAGGCATCATTGGCCATGCTGACAATTTTTCCCAGTCAATGAGAGAGGTACATGAACAAGTTAGAAAGACACTAATGTAGGCCAATCAGAAGTTGAAAACCAAGAGGGATGAAGGAAGAAGAGATCTACAATTTAAGGTAGGTGATCTAGTAATGGTGTTTTAGAACAAGGCTAGGCTACAAAAGGGGATGCATAGTAAATTATAGATGAAAATGATTGGGCCCTCCAAGGTGTTGGCCAAGTATGGACCCAATGATTATAAGGTGGAACTACCCAAGGAGATGTCAATTTCTCCTATCTTCAATGTGAAAGATTTGATAAAGTATAAAGGGCCAAAAATGGATGAAGTACAATACAGTACTAAGGTGAGCAAGGAAGTGGAAGAACTCAAGACTCCTAATCAAATCAAACCACAAGTTGAAAGGATACTGGATTCAAGCGTGAAAAAGAAGAACATGCATAAGGTATATATGGAACACCTAGTGAAATGGAGACAACAACCAGAGGCAAAAGCTACTTGGATAGCTGAAAGTGACTTCAAAAAGCATGGAATCAGTGAGGAGTTCTTGACTCCACAGGTACCCTAACTTTTTTGTTGCAGGGGATAATGGTGCAGGAGTACCTCAAGGTATTTGATAGATCTTTAGAACATTCTGGCTTGTAGGTTGGTTTGGAAAACCACCAGTTAATAAGGACTAAAATATAAATTCCCAAGTGAGTTTAGTGTGTGTCTAGAGTCAATAGAGATTAGGTTTTAGTGTTTGATGAGATCAAGTTGTATCTAGAAGTCTATGTCCTTAAAAATCAACCAAAAGGTCAAGGGGTTGACCAAAACTCCAAAATGGAGTAGAATTCATGGTTTTGGTGTTTTTTAATGTTTTAAGGTCATATTATAAGGTTTAGGACCAATTTGAATCATTGGAAGTGAAAATTGGTCATTTGCACAAAATATGTAAAAGTTGTCATGAAAATTTTTCCTAAAAACTAGGAAAGGGCATTAATGGTGCCTAAATCATGACATGAGGGTCCAAAAATATTTTAATCTTATATATAAGGTGGAGTAAACCATAATCTAGGAGTTGGTTGTTATTTAGTATGGACTGTGTGTTGAGAAGGAGTGAATTACACTGTAATTTTGCAATAGAGCCATCATCCAATTGTTTAATGGATTGAATGGAGTAAACTAATGCATTTAGAGTTTTTTTTTTCATTTAATTTATTCTTGTAACTTTGGTTTTTTTGTTTAGTCTTTCTGGTGAACATTTTGAAAATTCTTTAAGTTTCACTGGTTCTTTGTCTAGTTTTGCACCAGTCATGTAAATAATGGCTTTTCTTGAATTTCCCATGGTCCAAAGCCCTATGACCACTTGGAATCAAGTAATGCCTTGTATATATATTTTAAATATGGTGTGTGGAGATTGTGTGTGCAGGGAAGCCATGAGAATAATCAGGCCCTAGGTGAGTACTATGTATTTTGGCTAGGCTGTCTGAACAGTGTAAAGGCAATAAGTTTTTATTATTGATTGGTGTGTGCCAATCATTGATTGAGTGTGTGGATGAAATGAGAAGAGTAGAGGATGTTGTTAATGTACCTATTGAAAGCCAATAATCCAAACAAATATACATGCCCTAGAAACCCTTAAGAGTAGGGGTTTGGTGGAAGTCCAGTGTACAAACAAGGTGGGGACCTAAAACTTTGAAAATCCTAGAGCCTAGGATAGTCCCACAAGGAATACATAATTGGTTCATAGGGGTGTTAAGGGGTTTAGTGGGAAACTCTAAAATAATAGTGTGTAGGAGGGAGGAATAGGCCTAAAAGTCTACAAGGCCTTAAAACTTGAAAATCAAGAACCCAATTGGAACCAAGATGGACGGTCCATAAAATTGGATCAAGTGTAGTTGAAAGAGATCTAAGAAGGGTGAGGAATCATATCACTATTGGGGTAGGATATTTTGGGAAGAAGATGGTTAGGACAAGCCATGGATGCATAGGAGTATGGGAAAGGAATTGGATATGGTTTGAAGTTGTTGGAGAGATCCAAGGGAGATAGGGGATCAGGGAGTTATCCTCTAGTTAGGGTGGTGATAGAAACCCTAGGAAGAAAAAAGGTCTTGGAAAGAGCTAGAAAGGTCTAGGAGTTGGAGCTCCCCATCAGAGATAATCTCTACCTTGTGATAATGAGAAACTCTCTCCCTTTGAAAACAATGCCAAACAATTCTTCTATACCATCTTTCATCCCTTTATATAACATATTCCTTGAATTTCCCTATCCATCAACAATACATTGTCTTTGGTGTTCAGTGCAAATTTGTACCTTACTATGTACAGATGTATCTATTGTTGTTCATCTCAGTGCTTACATAAACATGAATAATCTTCTAATTGTGTATAGGCTAATGCAGCCTCCTAGTCAGCTTACTGACCAATAGACAAGGGTTGTACCCCTAGTCTCTATCTCAAGTACTCAATGTATCTTTCAGTAATGGCTTGGTGAATATATCAGCTAATTGTACCTTTGATTGAACATATTCTAGTATCACCTCTTTTTCTTTCACTTGTTCTCTTAAATAGTGATACTTGATAGAAATATGCTTAGTCTTAGCATGCATGAATCGATTCTTAGAAATGTTAATTGCACTGGTATTATCACAATAGATAATTACTGGTTCAAGGATGTTCATATTCATAACTTCCAGTAACTGTTTGATCCATGCAATATTGGAGAAATTTGCAGTAGCAGACACATATTATGCTTATGTAGTAGATTGAGAGATGCATCCTTGCTTCTTGTTGATCCATGTGACAAGTCTGTCACCCATGAAGAATGCTCCTTGAGTTGTGCTCTTTCAGTCATCAATGTTTCCAGCCTAATCAACATCTATATAGACTTGTAGCTCAAATTTACCTTCTCTTTTATACCATAAGCCATAGTCCTCTGTGTTCTTTAGATATCTCAAAATTCTCTTGACAACAGTCATATGTGATTCTTTAGGATTAGCAAAGAATCTTGCAACTATTCCAACTTCATGTGCTATATCAAGTCTGGTATGAATAAAATAAATTAGTTTTCCAATCATTGATCTATACAAGGTCTGATTTACCTCATTTGATTTGAGTTATTTTTCTAGCTTACATCCAGTAGCCATATGTGTTCCAACTGGCTTGGAATCTTCCATCTAGAATATCTTCAACACTTCCTTGATGTATTTAGACTGAGTGATATATATGCCTGCATCTTGTTGAAGAATCTATATACCAAGAAAGAATTTGATCTCCCCAAACATAGACATTTCAAATTCTTTTCTCATTTTATTAGCAAAGGTTTTGCGTAATATTTCATTTCCCCCAAAAATAATATCATCAACAAATATTTCACCAATCAGAATATTACCATCGGTATTTTCTTTTAAATACAGATTGTTATTTTCACTTGTTCTTACAAATTCAATGCTAATGAGATTAGAGTGAAGTCTTTCATACTAGGCTCTAGGTGCTTGTTTCAATGCATACAAGGCTTTATGTAGTCTACATACCATGTTCCTCTTGTCTGTATCAACAAACCCTTCTCGTTGTTCAATGTATACCTCTTCTTCTAGTATTCCATTGAGCAATGCAAATTTGACATCCATCTAGTATACCTTGAATCCTTTGAATGTAGCATAAGAAAGTAAGATTCTTACTCCTTCTAGTCTAGCAATGGGTGCAAAGGTTTCACCATAATCAATACCTTCTTCTTATGCATACCCCTTGCATACTAACCTTGATTTGTTTCTTGTGACTTCTCTATTCTCATTCAGCTTGTTTCTAAATATCCATTTGGTACCGATGACATTCTTGTCATCTGGTCTTGGTACTAGTGTCCATGTACTATTCTTCTCAATCTATTCTATTTCTTCATTCATAGCATTGACCCATTCTTCATTCTCAAGTGTAGTATTAATAGATTTAGGCTCAAAATCACGAAGTAAACATCTAGTGTTTAGTGAATTACTTCTTGTTCTCATTCTAGCCTTCTTGTCTCCTATTATTTGATTCTATGGATGATGTCTTCTGAAATACTTAGAAAGTTTCAATTCAGCTCTTTGTCCATCATTCTGATAATCTCTTGACCTTGTTCTAATATCCATTGCTTGGTACATCATCTTGAGTATTATCCCAATTTTTGGTAATTGCAGCCTGATGCTCGGGTGCAATGTTCTATTTCTTGGGATCAATGCATTGTCGCTCACATAGAGTGTTAGGTTCTTCAGTATAAACAAACCTATTGTATTCCTCTAGATCTCTTCTACTTCCCTTGTCATTCTTTTCTACAAATTCATCTATCTTTACATTTGCACTTTCAATGATCTTGTTAGATGACTTGATAAGACATTTATAAGCCTTGCTTTTGGTGGAGTACCCTAGAAAGATACCTTCATCACTTTTGGAGTCAATATTTCCATTTCTATCATCCTTCAAAATATAACATTGACTACCAAAGATTTTGAAGTAACATACATTGGGTGTGTGACCATACCAAAGCTCATAGGGTGTCTTCTTTATGTCATTCTTCAATTGTACTCTATTTAATGTGTAGACAATAGTACTGATAGCTTCCATCCTGAAATTTTGAGTGATGCATTTCTCAATCATCAATGTTTTGGCACAGTAAAAAATTGATCTGTTTCTCCTCTCAGAAATTCCATTTTGCTATGGTGTTCTTGGTGCAAAAACTTGTCTTTTAATTCCATGCTCATTAAAGAAATTAGTGAATTCATCTGAAATAAATTCCCCTCCTCTATCTGACCTTAAGAATTTTAATTTATTATCAATTTGTTTTTCTATCATATCCTTATACCATTTAAACATCTTCAATGCTTCTGATTTATCTTTTAAGAACATAACTATCATCATTCTAGAATAATCATCAACAAAGAGAATGAAATACCTATCTCAATAGTAAATCTTTGTCCTCATGGGTCCACATAGATTAGTATAGAATAATTCTTGAATTGCATTAGATGTATGGGTTTTACTCTTGAAACTAGACTTTGTCATCTTACCTTTTTGATAGTTCTTGCACATGATATGCTCGGTCTTTGTCATGCTCGGTAAGCCTCTGGCATTCCTTTTATTGCTTATCTTTATCATCTTGTCAAAATTCACATGACACAATATTTTGTGCCACAACCATATGTCTTCATTTCTATCTATCAAACAAGTGGTGTTAGTGTCATCAAGATAGAAAAGGTTACCTTTTGTCTGTTCACTAATTCCGATCAACCTTCCTCATTCATTGAAGATCTTTGCTTTCTTATTCTCAAATGCTACTCGGTGACCTATATTGTTCAGCTGTGAAACACTTAACAGATTATAATTCAATCATTTTAATCAAAATTATGGTTCCTTTACCTTCAACTGGAGAAGGTGTGTCATTACCCATTCTTACTGAACCACCATTATAGTATTCAAAAGTTTCAAAATTTTCCTTATCACTAGTCATGTGGTGAGTGCAGCCACTATCTATGATCCAGACATCATTCTTACTAACTTTATATATGAGTGCAGATTCTACATACCTTTCTTCTTCTTCATCTGAATCATCCTTCATGTCTATAAACACCATCTCAATGTCTTCTTCAGATTCGGTGTCAGTATCATCAGTTATGTTCTCAGCTAGGTAACAAGATTTCTTTCCTTTGTCCTTGTAGTCTTGGGTATCTCTTATTTTAGTTTTTTGGTTGCTTCAGTAATCTCTGTTATCACTTCGGTCAAACTTATTTTTGTATGTTCTGTCATTACTTCTATCATCTTTTCTTCTATTAGGAAATCTTATAGCAAAGTGTCCAACCTCTTTACAATTAAAACATACAAGTGATAATTTACCTTTGTATCTACCTTTTCCTCTCTGTAATCTTCTTTCCATTAGTGCTTCAATCTCATCAAGTCCTTGATCCCCATTGTCACTTTCGCTATCATTTCTCATAGTGTCTCTATGATTTGACTTACTTATTTTCAAAGAAGATTTGAATGTAGATTCTATAGATGGCAAGACACTATTTTCAAAGTTATTCATTTCAAAGGAAATTAGTCTACCAATCAGACTATCTAGAGTAACTGTATTGTTTGCAACTACTCTCATTTCTTGAATAGCAGAAACTCTAATAGCATATACAAGCAGTAAGTTTCTTAAGATCTTACTTACCACTATCTCCTCTTCAAGCACACCTCCAACTCCCTAGATATAATTGACTACCTCTATGATTATATAGCTATATTGAGTGATATTTTCTCCTTCTTTCATCCTTAGGTCATCAAACCCCCCTCTTAGGATTTTAGCCTTGGCTCTTAGTACATTAGCATCTCCTCCAAGTACCAGCTTCAACTTATCCCACATTTGCTTTGCAGAGGTGTAGGTTTTGACATTTTCAATCTTAGCATCAGAGAGTTGGTGGTACTCTAAATTTGATAATTTAGAAGTCCCAATCCATTATCAAGAAGCATGTTTCTCCATAAAAAAAAGATCAAAGCAAGGAAGCTTTATGAAACAAATAAATTGAACTAACTAATCGAAGCCTTCAGAAAGTGTTGGAATTTAGACTTGCTTAAAAGATGATTTTGACACAGGATAAAGATGGTCGAATTTTAAAACTCTAAAAACAACCCAGTTTGGGAAATCAAATTTCCTATCTCCAAAAGAAATATTATCTTTTCAAAAGGTGTTTTTGATTTTCTACCAAAGCCAAATCCAAAAGTTAGGTAGTTATTTTTTAGTTAGTTTATTGTTTTTTCAAAATAATTTGTAATAAGAGTTGTGTCTTCTCACCCTAAAAAGGTGTGAAATCCACTCAAACACACACACATATATATATATATACATAATGTAAAATCTAAAGAAAGGGGGAATACAATATAATACAATTTCACATATTTGGATAGTTTTTAATCAACAAGTATAACATGGACCTGGATGTACTATTTTTTCAAAATTAATAAAGATAAGTCTTTTTTCTTTCACATGTGTAAT
>MU225207.1:2049476-2064895 GCA_018584345.1 Thuja plicata | reverse complement strand
TCATTATTTGGATTATAGTTATTAAGTTCATTGTTTATAGTTTTAAGATATCTTATCTATCTATTCATTTCAAATTACATACACATTTACTAAACATTCTTTCAATTACTTAAAGTATTTCAGTTTAAAGCTCATGATATATTGCTTTCAGTTATATTTCTTTCAAGTTCCTCGCCATACTTGAGAGAGAAGGTTGAAGTGTTGCTTATCTACTATAAGAAGCCTTGTAACTTGAAGGATAAGTCAAGGTATAGGCCGACCAGCCTTGGTTTTGCAGAGCTAGAATTGTAGAAGTTCCAACCTTGCTTTGGTTGTGACTTGTTAGTTGGCCAAATCGCTTGGGTTTTCAAGCATTGGATTGGCAAGTCCATAGGAAATCCAATTTAGCATTTTTGGGCACCAACAAATTGATGAATTTTCTGGGGACTTGTTCAATAGAATATTTTTTAATTTTACCTAGAAGATCTGGTGATATATTTAAGACTCTACTGGGAGAAAAGAACTTAGAAGAAAGTAAGTATTTTCCTTCTGATAAGAAGGTGGTGACTCTATTGAAAAAAGCATTTCAGTTAGTGACTCTACTGAGGGAGAAGACTTAGAAGGAGATGGTGGGTTTTTTATTTTTATGTATCCATAATTTCAAAGAAATCCTTTTATTTGAGATGGTATCAAGCCATTGGATCTTAGGAGATTTCAATGCATCCCAAATAAGTTATCCCCTAAAATTTCACAACTTCTACTAAATTTCCATGGATAATGAGATGAATCGACACTACAACACTTGAATGCATTTTATACATTCATAGAAGATTATGAGGTTTCTAAAGAGGATCAGGTGATGAGGCTATTTGTTAGGATGTTAAAAGATAATGCCAGACAAGTATATGAATCACTACACACACAATCCATCTCATCATGGAGACAGTTTGAGCAGTGGTTTCTTGATATGTTTCATGATGCCAGTGGTGAAGAATAAAACATGTGTTATGAACAAGACATGTGCTATGAAAAGGAAAGAGAGACAAATTATATTTTGGAATAAGAATCTGACATGTCCCCTTTGGATACATTCTTCAGTTTGGAAAGATATAAAGGTGAAATTGCACTATAGTTGTTCATGAGAATGATAAAGATCTACCGGGAAATACCTTCGAATATCAGGCATCTGGGAAGGGAATTAATGGATAAACTTTGTGAGTTAGAAATCTACCATGATTATCAACTACTATCTTTTCTTGAGTAAATATGTGAAGTATTGAGGGAAGAAAAGAATGATGACATAGAGGAAAAAAATTTAGATCAGATTGAAGTAGAATCTTTATGTAGTGAGATTTGCATGGAAACATGTATCAATGACCATGATGACGAGGAAAAATATCTTCTCAATATAGAATAAATCTCATATTTACTAGACATGGAATGTCAAAAACATGTTGAGAAGAGTGGTCAAATTTTTTTCTCAATGCACCCTGATAAGCAAGTTGATGGATCAATACATACTCAGGGGGTACTAGATGAAGAAGATTATAAATTTCAAGAATCAAATAATCGAGATGAAATAGAACAACATACAACATATGACCATGATGAAGTTTAAGATGAAAGCTCTCATGGAGATATGCCTGAGTTCTCTATATCCTTGAATCCATTATTTGAAGAATATTTTATATATGCAATCAATTCCATCAACATCATGATAAAGATAGTGAGCCTAGCGATCATGTCAAAGATGATGAAACTCAAAATATGTATGGGAAAGTGTATTCAGAAAGTGAGACATGCATTATTTCATTCTATGAGAAGAATTTGTATCAAACATGTGAAGATGAGATGGAATCAAACAAACATAATGAGGAGAATGTGTTGAAGATTAGTTCTGAAAATTATTCGAGTATCCTATCTGATCAAATTATTGATAAGAAGGATGTTCCTGAATGTGAGTTATCTCCAAATCCTTTTTGTGAAAAGAAACAACATCTTGAGTATAGGTAGGATTATATACGTAAAGGCATCCAAGCAGAATAGCTTAATCTAGTTACTTGTAGGGTTGATCAAATGCATGTGGATCTTCTATTTAGCAAGGACTACAGTGCACCTGCTCACTTTTCTAAAGGTAAAAAAAGGTCAAAGTGTGTTAATAAAGAAATGATTGTTTTCCATGAGAGTGGTGGCATCGTATTTGGGAGAACCAAAGTATTACATGATCAAAATTATGTGTTTGATAGAGGAAAGAAGCAGTGTTCATTTTTTGGGGGGCCTGGGGCCACACAATTAAATGTTCCTATGAAATTTCTTCATGAGAATATTGGTACAAAGATAAATCTTAAAGATGAGAACCAAATCACTTTGCATTAGATTAAGTGTGGATACTTGGTCTGCTTCTCTAGAGATAGCTGGAATCTCGCTATGCTCATAGGGAGCATACTTCCCCGAAAAGAGCCACTAGTGGTACCCTAAATTTTGATAATTTAGAAGTCCCAATCCATTATCAAGAAGCATGTTTCTCCATAAAAAAAAAATCAAAGGAAGGAAGCTTTATGAAACAAATAAATAGAACTAACAAATCGAAGCCTTCAGAAAATGCTGAAATTTAGACTTGCTACAAAGATGAAGAAATATTATCTTTTCAAATTTCCTATCTCTAGCAGAAATATTATCTTTTCACAAGGTGTTTTGGATTTTTGACCAAAGCCAAATCCGAAAGTTAGGTAGTTATTTTTTAGTTAGTTTATTGTTTTTTCAAAATAATTTGTAATAAGAGTTGTGTCTTTACACCCTAAAAAGGTGTGAAAGCCACACACACACACACACACACACACACATATATAAAATGTAAAATGTAAAGAAAGGGGGAATACAATATAATACAATTTCACATATTTGGATAGTTTTTAATCAACAAGTATAACATGGACCTGGATGTACTATTTTTTTGAAATTAATAAATATAAGTCTTTTTTCTTTCACATGTGTAATAGTTTCATTATCATTTCACAATTAGTCCCTCGGATAAACCAATGTAACTTCTTCAAAGTTATAATTTGATGTGCATGCTTCCTTATTTGAATCATAGTATATATTTTCAATTGGTTTTCTCATTTTGCATGGTTAAATTCTGTTGATTGAGGCCTTAGTCAATTGGTCTATCATCTGAGAAGTATTACCCTTTTGAAATATCTCTGAATTTTTTTGAGGTTTCATGTACATTCCATAACACCTTTGAAGTGATAAGTTTTCTTGTAAAACTATCTCTGAGGTTGAACATAAGATGGGAATGATCTTGACTCTATTGCCCATGGTAGAATAAGGCACTAGTCTAATCATTATTTGGATTATAGTTATTCAGTTCATTGTTTATAATTTTTAGATATCTTATCTATCTATTCATTTCAAATTACATACACATTTACTAAATATTCTTTCAATTACTTAAAGTATTTCAGTTTAAAGTTCATTATATATTGCTTTTAGTTAGAATTCTTTCAAGTTCCCTACCATACTTGAGAGAGAAGGTTGAAGTGTTTCTTATCTAATATAAAAAGCCTTGTAACTTGAAGGATAAGCCAAGGTATAGGCCTACAAGCCTTGGTTTTGCAGAGACAGAATTGCAGAAGTTCCAACCTTGCTTTGGTTGTGACTTGTTAGTTGGCCAAATCACTTGGGTTTTCAAGCATTGGATTGGAAAGTCCATAGGAAATCCAATTTAGCATTTTTGGGTACCAACAAGAGTGATGAGGTAAGTTTTATCATCATGTAATTATGCTCATAATTTTCTCTTAATTTCTCAAGAGTGTGAGGTCCTGTAGGAAACACATATTCAGTATGAAGGTGTTGAGTAACATCATTACCAATACCTGATAGGTGGAGTCTTATTCTACTTTACCATGATGCAAATTTGTCTTTATTCAACTTGGGCACATATCGTTTGTTAATATTGTGATATTTTTCTTGAGCTATTAAACTCCCTTTCTAAAAACAAAAGATCTGATACCAATTGTTAGTAATAACTAAGTGGGGGGGGGGGGGGTGAGNGTTTGTTAATATTGTGATATTTTTCTTGAGCTATTAAACTCCCTTTCTAAAAACAAAAGATCTGATACCAATTGTTAGTAATAACTAAGTGGGGGGGGGGGTGGTGAGTCAGTGGCCTAAAAAATATTCCAATTAATCAACCCAAAAACTTAGTACCTCAATATTAAGCCTCTAGTTATCTTCAATCCTACAAGATGTATGCCTTCCAATATACTTATCAAATAACTCCGACTCGGAGTGCTTTGTTAAACCTTATTCTTTATGTTTACCGAATAACATTCCTTCAATTTATTGAAAAATAGTAAATAGCTTAGTGTATACCGATCAATCCAGATTAGTTATGTGTAATGAAAAACACTAATGTAATGACTCATAAACACATTGATACATGGATTTTTAAATTGGAAACCCTGTTAAGGAAAAACCACTTGGGATCGGTAACCCAAAATTTCCACTCTTCTGAAGTGAGATCGGTGAAGAGCCAACCCTATTAAAAGTTACAAACACACTGTTAGGTGTGACCTTGTTAGAGGATTTAAAATTTTAGTTTGTCACTTGATATTGGGCATCTCTATGCTACCTTCCTTGTCCAAAATCTTCTCATTTTTCAAATGGTATCTGGCATCTCATGCTATCTTCATGATCAAAATTTTTGATACTCCTTGGGATGTATCTCAATATAGAAAGGATCTTTAAATCTTGCTTGGTTAAGAGAATTTTTGAATCAATGGTTAAACTCAAACAGTATGATCTTTTCACATATACAACTTATACTTGTATATTTTCAGATCTATTGTAAGCTCATAAAAACCAATCTAATTAACATATCTTTTCAATACCTTTGCTCCAATTTTGTTTCTTCTCGGTGATGTTGTGCTCTGTTGCTCAGTGTCCACAGAAATCTATAGCTATTTCTTCAGCTTGATTGATCAAGACTGTATGAAGTTGTTCTTCATTATTTTCTCTTCAACATCCTCCTTTTTATTCACTCCCCTTAATTCATAATGAATTAAGTTGTCTCTTTATAGACATTATATCACCATTTCTCTCTTCTTGATTTTCTTGTTCTTGGCATGATCCGCAATCTTAGCCACTCCTAATTTTAAAAAAAAAACTTCTATTTTATCTCGTAGAGATCTTCTTGCCAATTGGATAAAACAAATTTAAATCCTTTACTTATCTCTAGCTTTATCTTGTCAAAGAAAAAAATGATAACAACCTGTTAAGTCTATTTTTAGCTCTGCCAGCTAAGTATTTTATCATTTCTGAACTCCAATTAACTTCGGTGTTTTAAATATTTGATAGCTTCGGTCAACACTTTAGTTATCCTTGGGCTTCTCCATTGGGGTTGTCTATCCATCGGGGTTGTCTGTCCTTTGGCCTTCACGACAAAATTCTTCTCACTGGTTAGCACTATAATTCTGGCCTTTGGTAATGCTTTTCTGGCATTGTATTTCTACATTTCGGTGATCAACTTAACATATTCAAACATTCAATTAGTTACATGTCATAGAAAGGCTATTTCATGTGAATTTTGATAGCTTGATCAAGGTTAGTAAGTCAAATACTGTTAGGAGATTTCCACAACTTGTGAAATTAGGCAATGTCATGTGCAAAGAATGTTAGTTGGGTAAGACGAATTGTTCTACTTTTAGTAGTAAGTCTTTTTCTTCTGAAAATATATTGGATTTAGTTCATACTGATATTTATTGTCCTACGAGGAAAAAGAGTTATCATGGTGATAAGTATTTCATGTTGTTTATTGATGACTTTTCAAGAATGATGTGGGTAACATTTTTGAAGGATAAATATGAAGCTTTCTATAAGTTCAAAGTGTTCATGGAGCTTGTTGAGAATGAAATAGGTAAGATCTTGAAGTGTTTAAGACTATATAGAGGAGGAGATTTAACTTCATGGGAATTCATTGAGTATTGTGAATAAAATTGTCATGCCCAAAAGTTGGTCAAAAAACACCTATGAATTTTTTTAAAAGACTAATGTTAACTAGGGTTGCACGTGCACAAGTCTATAGTTGTCTACTGGTTTAGGTTTACAGGTACAAGTTAAGAACCATGAACAGGTTTGAGGGACATCAAGGCCAACATGACTTGGTCACTTTCCTCAAATAATTAAAGTCGCTAACCATTTTCTAATAGACGTGGTTCAGGATAATTTTTTTTAACTAAGTTGACTCACATTAGCCACTATAAATAATATGTGAATGATCCCAGTAACAGCCCTACAACTTTGCCCAAGTCATAATCCCTAATGTGATTAAGTTCTAAATAAGGTTCATATGAGGAATTATTATTAATTAATTTTTTTAATAATATTATATTTTACTACATGCATTTAAATATTCTTTTAATGTGATCGTACTACACTATTTATTTAAATAAGTCACTATCCAGAGTATATAATGATTTTAAATATAATATAATTTAAATATCATCTTTAACCTGTTTGTATTAATGAACAAATGTACGTAATATCACCAATTAATGTTAACGATTTTAATATTTAAATTTTGCTAAGAACAACATTATTAACCTACCCCTTCATAATAATAATGTTGAAATAAGGTTATTCAATGGTGGATTCTAATCCACTAATATAATGAACATCAAAATTACTTCCCGATTAGAGAATTAAAAAAAATAAAACTAGATCCTAAAAAGTTAATATAGCATTATAATAACCCATTTAAAGAAATAATTGATAATTTCTTTAAAAGTTAATTTGACAACTCTAACTTAAATTCTACAATTAAATGAAATCCCCAATTTCCTAAAGTCAACAAAAATAACCATAGTTCCCATTTGATATAATTTGGAATCCATAAATCTAAAAAAATATAAGTTTAATTAATAAATTTATAAAAAGATATTTTTATCCAATTGGAAGAAAAGCCTAGAAGTTTCAGATTTAAGTCAAAGTTTCCAACTACCAGCCCTATTGGATTTATTTTTGAAATCCATATAATTCTAGAATATGATAAAGAAAATGACTACCAAAAAATCATTATCCTTAATTACTCTTAGTACAGGGTCATACCTATCTGCAATGGATACCAACAAATCTACATCCATGAACACTCCTGACATTACCAATTTTCCCAAGTTGTATTGCCATGCATTACAAGAAGGAGATTGTAGTTTTCTCTAAGAAAACCATAACATAAAAAGATTCAAACCCATCTCTGGAATAATAGCATCGGTTAGAACTTGAGTCTTATCAAACAACCCTTCTGTAAATTTTATACCCTTGGGAATCTTTTTAGCCTCACCCCAATCGTTAGTGGATTCAGGAAACAAATCCAAGAAATCATCATAAGGGTTTCTCTCTGCATAATCTATTTCCCCCAAATGTTTTCTTAATGGCACCATGATTATCCCGAGCTAAATTTTTTTGGCTTGCTACCAAATTTTAGCTCTGAAAACCTTCACACTAAAACTTAAACTCAACAGGCCCAAATAGAATGACTTCACACAACAGAACCAAAACATGAAAGAGGTAAAACACAAGGTGAATATTTAACAACATACTGGTTAGAAACATGCCACTCTCTGCAACAGATTACTCCAAGAATCCAAAAAATGATTTCACAATATCTGCAACTCTTTACAACACCTGATCGCCTTACTGCAACTCATGAACCAAAAAACTATGAGAAATTAAGTAGAAACACTAGCACATTTTGAATTAACTCCCAGTCATATCAGCTCACATCAGCTTATAAAATGAATCCAAACACAAAAAAGCTTTGTTTAAATCTTGACTATAGATCGGCCTTTAAAAACTATACATTGGACAGTGAGATTTAGTGAACCATTATTGACTCCATGTGGCATCCTACTGGTGCTAAAATCTCAATCAATAACCCAGCTCCAATCTTGTCACCTCTAAATCCACATGTCAATATTACGCTACCGCGCAATGCATAAAACTGTTGCATCTTTTGATCATGCAGTAGCAAGATCTTCCTTACCTTGCCAATTTTTAACGCTCATGACCCCACATTGCTTTATGTGGTTTATTATATTTCCAGCACCTTTTATAACTTAATTAAAATATCCTCACCATAAAGCACATATGCTAAAAGATACATCTTTAAGTAAACAGGTCTTTAACAATCTACCTGTCATTCATTACCATGGATCTTAGCTAGAAATTAACAACCAATTGAGAAGTACCACATATCTTTATCTCTGTTTACTTTCCTGCCTTTGAGACCCACTAACTGAAGACAAGTGTCACCATTTTTCTACCGCACAATATATATAACACGTTACAGATTGTGATCATGCGATGACTTTCAGAACCATAGGTTCACTTATGATTTAGCCAACAGATGAATGACAGTTGTTGTTTTTTATTGGTAAGGATAATCCTATCGCCTGGGGACAAATGAAAAGCCAACTAATCAATTTTATGTGACCCACCTAAAACAATACTTAGGAAAAAAAATGAAATAAGTCGCGAGATTTGAAAATAACAATCTTGCAAAGGGATATAAAAAAAGGCCCTGCCAATGACAACACAACCCATTACTTAAGTGGATAAAATAACATCAAAACATATGATAACCATGGTTTGTGAAATAAAAATAGGATAAGCTAGAAAAAATCCTAGTATCCAAGAATAGTACCTCCAGGATCCAGGCCCAATGCGGGGTTGTTTCTCCTAGGTGCTTACTTGGGGTCGACCTTGCAAAATCTAAGCCCCAAAATGTGTATAAAAGGATACCTCTTCCTCTCATTTTATATCATCATTTTATTAGGCAAGCTATTGTGCATTCAATAAATTCAAGCACAAGTAAACATCCATTGGAGGCATTCATCACCAAGAATTCAAGGAATTTCCTTCCATAGATCTAGCTCTTTTCCCCATTGGAGGCCAAGGAAAAGAGTTTGACGTCAAGGAAGGAGATCTACATCCAATTCATCAAGTCTTTCTCTTTTTTCTCATCTTCCATTCAACATTGAGGCGAATTACGATATCTACTACATGAGTTTTTGTCTTACATAATTTCCTTTTGGTTTTTGTGTTGAGTCAAAGCTATTGCATCAACATACTTGACCACATTCTTAGAGACAATTGCATTTACATGGTATGACATATACCATTGTTTAGATCTAATCTTTGCTGCATGACAACATTATTTCAATTACATATATCTTATTTAAATTTTAATTACTCTACAGGGGCTTGACCAAGGCAAGCCCCTTCCCACAAAAAATTATCCTTCATTTCTATGAGTAGGAACAGGTGGAAGAGTTTTGGACCTAGATTTTCAGAGTTACAAAACCAATGACTCTATAGAATTCACCATATTTGCCAAATTTCTTGGACAAGGTCTTCTTGAGTTGACATTGTCTTGGGAATCTGCAATTTTATCAGTAAGAAGATATAGGTTCCAGGGTTCCGGATCTAGAATAGTTTCTGTTTCTGAAAACTTTGCAATAGTAAAACTCAGATCTGAAATTCATTTAATCTCTCCTAGTTTCAAGGTAACTTCATTTCTCTTATTGCATTTACTTTACTTGATCATTTATCAGATTTACATATCATCATCATCTTTATCATAAGGAATCCATGTGATGTCCCCTCTCTGACGAGAAGATTTAATAAATAGATGGTAATATTAAATATAAATAATAACAATTCAAATGTAAATAAATAGATTAATAATAAATCTATTATTAATATAATGATATAATATATAATCATAATATAATATAACAATATACAATAATAAAATTTATAGTAAACTCTCAATATTAATAACATAATATTATATATATGAATAAAGATATTAAATTAATATGATATTGATAACAATAAATTATATAATACTTATTATAATATAATTTATTATTAAAATTGACGTAATATTATACATATAACAATATGACAAATGGACATAATATAATCCACTATTATAATATCATTATCAATTCTTCATATTAATATACTATCCAAATATGATCATAATATAATTCTTATATATATATCAAAATGCTCATTGCTATGTAATGTTAACACAATGAGAATTAAATGAAGGCATCGATCTTAGCAAAGATCGACTTCAGGCGCAAATGTAACTATTTATGCAACGACCAAGCATAACAATTATTTGAATAGATGAGTGTTAAATTATTGACTCCTTGAGCCAACAATTATGAAGGGGAATATAGGTAACACGTCAGCGTTAGTCACAATGTTTTTTTGCTTAGGTGGAAATAGAGAATTGAGGAGTTTGTTAAAGATGCCCATAACCACAATTACCACCCAAAAATATCAAAGAAAGAATACAATGATACATATTTTGAATTCATTGGGTAGTCAGCGGTATGAGCAATCACAATAAGGCCTTAACATGGCCATCAACAATTAATTGTATAGTTACGACCAAACACTATTAATATTAGATTATTCTCATACAAAAGATCATTCACCATCGATGGAATAATGAAGCAGTGTAAACATAGATTATTCTGTCGCCAGGAATGCACTAATAAACAATAATATTTAGAGAAGCTAGTGATTATTATTCTCTAAGGAAGCAATTAAAGAAGACAAATAGTAATTATCATTATAAAAAGAAGACACAACTCTTCATTCATCAGAGTCACAATGCTTAATGGAAGTAAGTTATATAAGGGATATGTGAATTAATGAATCAACATGAACATTACCTCTTTTATTCGATCTACTCTATTTTAGGTAATTGTCTCTTGGCAGAATCCGTGACATATAATTTACAGATTAGACACAACTTGATAATTTCATAACCAATTGGACATATTAGGCATAGTAACTAAATTGCTAAGAGAAATATATATCAATTTCATAAGCACATCCCATCTAAACATAACATCATCCCCTTATCACCACAAGTGATAAAGAAATAACATTCATAGTATATTTTATATCAGACATTGCTATCCATCCAATATCAAATTTTGTACATATTCATACATAGAGATCAAAAATAGCAATTATTATCCTATATAACATTTTTATTTGTTTAATTGCAATCATTTGATAAAGTAAGAAGGAGGAATTAGGTAATTGACTCATTTTTCCAATTTAGCTGATAAAGGGTTCATTACAATCCACCAAACAACCATCCCACATTTTGTGTGGATCACGAATTTGCACCCTTCTTTCCTTGGTTGTGCAAATCAGATTCACCTTGTTGGCAGTTTCGTATTCCAATGTATGTTGAACTTTGTGGTCTACCTTTGATCACCATTTTCACCATTACAGTAACTTACTAGCTTGACTCAAGAAAGTGCCTTTCCAACTCGCTAAATTTGATTGGAATCTATACAAAAACCATTTAAGAAGACATCCCAAAATTGAATTGAAAAACAAAGGAAGACCAAATATGTTAAAGGAAGGTATGCCATTGAACATTTTCAAAATCAAAGAAATCATGTGTTTCCTATGACCAGTGGTATTAAATAAGAAGATAGAACTTTTGGGGAGGCTAATTTTCTACCAAAGGGCCACCTCATATTTCATAATTTTTTTAATCTAATTTATTAGATTAATTGATGGAGGCTTCCCCCATGATAATAATATCATTAAAAACTATTGATGAGAACAAATCAACAAATAAGAAGGAGAAAACCCCTTTCAATTACCATTCAACACCACCCTCTGAATATACCTGCGCAAATCTTCCACCATGATGATAAGTTATCCAAGGATTCAATGAAAATGTTATATAAACTATATATCAAGATTTTAATTTATAAATAAATTCCATCCAAAATGTTTTTATACAAATATAAAGTTGTTCTCAATGAAAATTCTATCTATTTACTATGTATCGTGCTTTTTATTTTGTAAATAAATACTACCCAAAATATCTTTTATAACATTTTTATAAAAATATTTAAAGTCATTCTCAATGAAGAGCTATCTAAACTATCTAGTAAGATTTTTATATTTACAATAAGGAAAAAGATTGCACATGAAATAGAGGTATTGTCCACCCTTTTCCTAATGCACAATCAGAAGGAAAATGACCCAATATGCTCAAGTAGGACTTAAGGGCTAAGTGGGTGCAATTATCCTTCATGATTTATGATTAAGATAAGTTGTATTCAAGGGGATATAGATGAATAATGCAAGATAGATGGATAAATAAGCACAATTGCCAAGATTCAAAATAAATAGACAAATAAAAATTAGATAGTAACCTATGGTAACTTGAAACAATAACTAGAAAGAAGATCTTACCCATGGTTTTAGTTTGAAGTAGATTTGGAGGGAATAACGCCATGGCCATTGTATACCCAAGTATAGAACACCCTGGGCATTGTATGCCCTGCACTTTTATCTGAAATTTGTCGAGATAGTTTGTTGGATCTTATACTTTCTAGATTTGTGACAGTAGCTTCATCACTTGTTCCTAAACATAGAAAAATCATAAATTGTTGGGTTGAAAGGGGTTTTCCTTGGTCAAACCCATGTTTAGGAATATACCTTGAAATTGAAATGAAATTTCATAAAGGAAATAATGTAAATGTAAAGGTGCATATTAGATCTACCTTGTAAATGAATATACCTTCATGAACAGATATTTAGATCACACATATTCATAAAGATGCCTACATGTTCCTTGAAAGTAGTTGTTTGAACCTTGAAATGAAGGAAGGAATCAAGGGTTCCTTTTCAAATGCATGGATCTATCAATGTCACTCCAAGATCTTTAATGTTTTCATGCTTGATAGACTCTTGCCTTGAATAATGGATGAAATACATGCATGTCGATGTACAAAAGGCTATTCTTGCTTGATTGAGAACTCCTCTATTGCCACCATGTGAGAGAAAATTGCTATAAAGGAGAATATTTCCTTCAAAATGCCTTAGATTCTTGAAGAATGATCAAAACTTGAACTTGAATACTCTTGAAATTTTTCCTATAGCTCGCAAATGTTGAATATATTGCACTTGATTGATTATGGATAGATGTCCAAAACAAGGAGAGATAGGCCACTTATATACCTATCATAACATTTTGGGGATCAAAATTAATACAGGCCAACCATAAATCTAGAAATTCTGCTAAAACATCGCATTGGACCACCTATTCAAATTTGGGCCCAAATGTCATGATAAACAATGCCTTGTGTTATCTCTATGGATATTTTGTTGTCATTAGTTAAGGAAAAGTCATATGAGTCAGAAGACTCAATCGGTAAAAAGGAAGAAAGTAAATATTTAACTAGTTGGTAATGTACATCGAGCAAGCCAGTGAATTTGGTAAAGCACACAAAATAGCTAAAGACACTACATCAAGAGTCTACAGTTACCGAACAACAAGCACATATGAAATACACTGAGCTGACAGTTACTGAGTACTAAAGATCAGTTAACTGAGTAGTGAGAAGTTACTCTACTGAGTTATTTAATTGATTCTAAACATGATAAGGACGCATTTAATGAATTGACACAATATTAATTGTGATTCTACAATGTACAAAGAAAAGTTTGTTACATGATCAACTATCAAATTAATTCAAAGAGAAGATCTAAGGAGTAGATTAAGCGGTTAATGAAAGTTTGTTATTTCCAATAAATACACCAAGTACCGAGGTAAAAGTGACACAATCACCGAGCGAAAAAGTAGATCTAACAGTTAAAACAAATCACAGCATACATAATGCATAAGATTAAGGTAATACAGTTTATATTTAATGGATGATTTATAGAGAACAACAAAGAGTGATGATACAAAGAAGGCGGGTATTGTTAGTGAAGGTTAAAGGAGTTATTTGAAGAACAAAGATCAGACCAAGAAAATATTTAGCTACAACAGAGAAGATCTGAGGAAGTGTTATAGTTCAATAATTCAGGTAACACAATATCAGAGCACAGAGAGTCTAATCAACATTTGGTTTGATGCAATATAGCAGACATTGTTAAGTTGTTAATACTATTGTATTGAGAGCTGTAAATCCTAATACTAGGTAGATCTTAACCGATCTTATATTTGAAAAACCTTTAATAGGGTACATCTCTAAGTGTTGAGATTGTAGAATCCTCTAATTAGGTACACCTAACAAGTATTTATATACTCTTAACTGGGTAAGCTATCAAAATTGATAAACATTGTAAGCTCTAACTGAGCACCCCCTATACTGCAGTTAGTGAAGGTTGTGGGTATCATCCCTACCACAGTTTTGTCCTCTGCCCTAGGATTTGTGTGTAAATGAAATCATGGAGTTATGATTTCTATTTCTTAAATTTTTTATGATATGTTTTATAATTTTTACATTAGTTTCATTTCAAGTTATTAAATTCGGTAAACAACAAGTAGCAGTATATGGCTATAGGCAGTTTCAGTTATAAATTTTTTTGTGGTACTGATTCAACCCTCCCCTCTCAGTCCCAACTTTCCATAGTCATTAAAACAATTGCTATCAGAGCTACTACTCTTGAGTTATAAGGTTTAACCACCTGAGAGTTAAAGATCTTCATCATGGATAGTTTTAGGTAATTCAAAAGAATTGATGGTCTTGAATCTAAGTTGGAGAGTGAAAGAGAGTTAATCATTGATTTGAAAAAGAAACTTGAGAAGTCTGTAAGGATTAGATTGAAAATATATGATGAACTAAAGGTTACACTAGAACAAGTTGATACACTTGAGACAACTAAAGGGAGTGTTACTGATGAGTCAGAATAAGTTATAAAAAAACTACTAGAAAAGAATGATACACTTACCAAGAATTTGGACCTAATGAAGATAGATCTTGAAACCAATGTAACACCCCTCTAACCCTAATATAAGTTTTGTGTTTTTGAACGAAGTAATATCTTTCGATGTTTTCTTACAGCTTAAGTTGTTCATGATACTTGTTTGATCTATTCCTATAGTTTGTTTATAATGATTTCATAAATCAGTACCCAAGGATTCTAATATCAGACATACTATCTAAAGGTATAGTTTTTGTATGTATTTATCTCTGTGTATGTATTGAGGAGCTTCAAGACCTTTATGAATATAGTTAGGATGTTATATATGGATATATATACGTGATTATTTATAATTTCTTCTGTTAAGGTTACTTTTTATGAATCTTATATGTCACTTGATGATTTGGGATGTCTCATGATTAGGTTGATTTATTATTAGTATTAATTAGATACTAACCCAATGCTCAAGATTCTATCCTTCACTAGGATGATGCTACATGCTTGGTGTGTGTGTATATATACATGATGTGTTTGCATGATTCAGTATGAAGTCATAGTTACTCACATAGCTGAGGTCCACACGATGTATCGATCCTGGTCATCTATCTACAATGTCTTCTTATATGTATATCTATGCACATGTATTTCTTCTTTGTGATGCAGGCTTGCAGGTA
>MU225207.1:1990344-2020474 GCA_018584345.1 Thuja plicata | reverse complement strand
TGCTAAGTGTTCCATTCATTCTCATGAGAGATGGGTTCATGTGAACCACTACTCATGAATTATGGGTCAATGAGTTTGACTCAAAAACTACACAGTTGAATCCTGATAGCAATATCAAAATTTGACTTGCTGTGGAAAAATATCTCCTACTTATCTTAATTTGATATCTTATATCCTAAAATTTATTATATTTCATTTTGAATTGGTTTGGGTCATTTTTATTGAGTTTTGTGATAATTACAATCATTTTAGTGAAGGCAGGTTTGAACCCTAACCAAAGTTTTCTGTTTTAAACCAAAAGTCATAACTATTTTTCCCATTGTTGGATCATCAAAAAAATGAAATGGAGAGTCTATAATGATGTTACCTAAATCCCCACCGAAGAGATTGGTTTTATTATTTGTTTTGTGGAAGATATTGGTAACTATTCTATGATTTCTATTCTTTGCATTTAATCCTTTTTGGGAAAATATCAGTTTAAGAACATTACCAAGTTTTAGGGTGTTGTATGGTTACCAGAGGCTATTGGGATTTTTATTTCTTGGTTTGGATCTATGTGTATTCTGAATATGTTTATAATATCACTCTGATTTATTTTATGTGTTTGGAACATTCTTAATGTCATATCAGGGTTTAGGGTTGTCCAGTGGACTAGGGACAACATATGTTTTCCTAAACTCAATCAATTGTTGTTATGATGTTGATATGAAATCTTGCATTCAAGTTGTTGAAAAGTATTTTTTTATTTTAGATATATGAAGTACAATGATTAATATTATTCTAGTTAAACAAAAAAAAAATATTACTTGCATATTATAGATATTTTATGTATTGTCCTCTCGGGTTGCCTGGCGGGGCATTACAACCAACATGATAAGAATGACTCAATTGATTGAAGGAAAAAGGATTGCTGAAGATGAAAAGAAAATGGAAGACAATGATAAAAGATAAGTTGAAATTAGGTTATTAGACAAAGATAATGAGATCATGAGAATCACACAAGTTCACTATGATATGACCAACCAACTTCTAAGTGCAAATCAAGATAAAAAAAGAAAAGAATTTGAGAACCAAGCACTGAAAGATGAAATTGAAAGAATGGATCAAAGACTGAAAGCTAAGAAAGATGAAAATAAAATACTAAAAAGAAATGAAGAAGCACTGAAATATATGAATCAACAATTCAAGAATCAGAAGAAAAGGAATGACAAAATAGGAATTGGATTCAAAGAGAACCGCAGTACCAAGAAAGGAGAATCATCAAATGCACAGAAAGATGAAAGTACTGCACCCCCACCAAAACAAAAATAAAAATCCAAGTTGCAATTATTGTGGGAAGCTTGGACACACTGATAATGTCTGCAGGAGAATGAAAGGTAAAGCACAAAGTATACCTAAATTTGATGGCTATTGTTTTAGATGTAATATACATGGACATAAAGCATTTGAGTGCAAAAACAATCTTGCTAACAACACAAGGAAACCTAAGTTTCATGGTTATTACAAGAATTGTACTAAGTTTGGACACAAAGATGAAGAGTGCAAAATAAAGAAAAGAAGTGACAAATGAAATCCTAACCAAGAGAATGCTCATACTAACTGAGAAGGCACATCTATACCATGGGACTATAATACAAGAATTATATGTTTATTTTGTGGAAGGTATGGACACATTTCTGCAAATTGCATGTTGATGCACAAAAGAAACAAATAAAGAGCATGGAGAAACCCTGACATGGCATGTTTTCATTATCATAAGGTAGGACACCTAACAAGAAACTGTAGATACTGAGGTGATGCACCAATTGAAGATGAATCTAAAGTTGAAGCACCAACTAATGTTGATGAAATCTGAGAACAAATGAACAAAACCTAGAGGATAAAGACTCAGGATGATGGAACATCATCTAGAAGCACAAACAACACCATCTCTACCGATTTGGTTGCACCGAGCCCCACCTAATTGGTGAGAGGTATGTAGGAATTACATTTTTATAATAAATCCTACTTCAGTTTCTAGAATTAGAGTTGAGATCCACATTAACATATTAAGATGCATTTGGACAATTTGTGTAAGATTTTGGATGAATGTTGTTATATATATAGTTATTTTGTATAACTCGATCAAGAAAAGTAACTATGAAGTCAGTATAAAGGTAAAAAGGGACTTGACAAGAACATTTAATGCATATTAATAGATCTGTTGGAAACCCTAGTCATGGAAAAAGGTATAAATAGATCATTTTGATAATCATTTGAACCTAACATTTTCAAGAGCACCTAAGCACATTGCAGAGAGATCATCTCATCGAGCCACCAAAGAGAATTCAAGGTATTTTTGAATATTTGCAAGAGTATTGAGTAACATTTGAGACATTTACTTCATTCTTAGTTGATTTTGCAAAGTCGTGTTCTATCGAAGGGTGCCCTAGTTTGTTTATATGAAGTATTTGAAGGTATTCATGGCACCAAAGTTACAGAAACCTATAGTTGTGAAGGAAGTAGAACAAGTAAATCCAAAATATAAGTTACCCCCAGCTATAGCCGTTGAAATAGATATGATAGGATCCCTATCTACAATATCACCGAGAGTAATATTAATTGAAGATGTCTCCACATTTATACATTGTAAGATTGAAGGGAAAAGTACAAATTTGTGTCACAGTTTTATAAAGGAAAAGGTCTAGAATATGCAAATTGTTCAACTTTAATGACATAAAAGTGGCATTTGTGCTTATAATTTGAGGATGATGTAAAGTGAGAAATGTGTAAAACTGAATGAAGTTTATGCCTATAATATTTTAATCTTTTTGAACAAGAATTGACATAGTTTTTTAATTTTTGAAGTCTATTTTTTAATTGTTGAAAACTGCTAAAAATATGGGGTCTAGTTCCCACCAAAAAAGTATATGCAAATGATCTATTTTCCTCTGATTTAAAAATATGTTATAGATAAAATGTATAGCTAGTGCATAAAAGAATAAAGATTGGTTTTCAATGCATATTTTCTCCGTTATAACTGGGCAAAGTTGAACTTATCTGAATCGACAGTTTTCATCTCCCACCAAATTTCCCCTATAAAATCTACACCATTTAGTAAACAAATTACATATTCTCTAAGAGGACTCTATCCTCTAATATTAAATACAAATTTTAATTTTTTTTGATATGATTTACTATTTTGTTTTGATATATTTGAAGCAACATCTTCTCGAATGTTAAAATACCTACATGTTGTATTTTGAAATTATAATATATTAGATCTAATAAAAATACTATAAAATTTATATGACAATAATCTTGACTCTAAGCTCTACAAAAGGGTATTTTTTATATTTTTTTAAAATATCATTAAAAAGAGTAGGGGTTATTGAATCATCGCTTTTATGAAATAATTTTATTTCTTTGGTAATAGGACCCAAATTGGTATAAAAAATGCATTTAATAGACATTTCCAATTGGAAAAGTTGAAGCACTTATCTAAATTATCTAGAATGAATCTAGCTAAACCATATATTTGACAAAAATTAAGTTTTAGTTAGAAATACTCAAATTTAGCTGTACTGATAAGATATCCTGAAATGTGACACAACTTTATGCTTTTACCCTAAAAACTTGTGCGATGCAGAGATATATAGATCAGTCAACAAGTTGTGCGAGAATGGAAAAGTGAAGGATGAGAATATTCACCTGGAAGAAAAAGGTTTGACACACACTATTCACTTACCGAGGTGTTTTAAGACATAATGGATAAGAATGGTACTTAACCGAGTACATGACCAATTCATGTGGTTGGATGAACCTATCAAGATCACTAAGAAAATATTGCACATTTGACTAGATTCCCCATCGGAGATAAGTTGAAGGCCACTAAGAAAATCAACAAGGGTAATCTCACCGAGCTAACTAAAGCACAATGAAATGGAAGAGGAATGAAAATATCCACAGTGGAAGACCCTGAGTTACAGTATGTGTGTAATATCTTATCATACCGAGTGTTTTAATCATCCTGAGTGGATAGTGTACCATGTTGGAGTAGTGGATTTGGCATACACGCTAGTACAAAGAGAGTACTTAAATTGGATGTTTGTGAAATCTTACGGAAGCAATTAGAAGACAATATGAACACAATAAGAAAATCAAAGACTAACACCCTGAAATTTGGTTCATTATTCATATGTATCTTCTTCTATAATAGAATTTATTTCCCTCTATTGGAGATGTAGTTTGGATCTCCAAAAGACCGATTCTTTATCAAATAAATTAGTATATACAGAGTCTAGGAGATAATTTGATGAAATCATGTCTGAATACTTTTTAAATTTCCAAGAAAGAATGCATAAGAGGTACAAGATTCTACCTCAACTGATTGCAAAGTATAGAGATGATATATATTTTGAGGTTGACACTGACACTTGTATTATCATGCTTGTTGAGCCTAGAACCGAGTGAATACAAATGACAAGATATGAACTTGATATTGATATTAGATCACAATAGATAGAAGCACTATTAGTGAAACCAGTTGATCCCAAAGCAAAGAGGTATGAAAATTATGAATAAGTGAAAGTAAGGAATAAGAAAAATATTGTGATACCTAAGGTAGTCAAGAAGAAAGGAAAAATGATTGATAATCTATATAAGACATTAAGAGTTGATGAGATAACTGTTAAGGAAATAAATGATGAGAAAGATATTGTTGTTGCTGACAAAAAACTCGCACTTGTAACTTCACTGAGCAAAAGTGGTACTGGAAGGAATACCATATCCTCCATGAAACCAAAATAAAAGGAAGTTGCAAAGATATCTCAACCGAAGGGAAGAACATATGCGAGAAATTGAGGAGGAAAACCATATGTACATTCAAGAAGGAAGCTAATAATTGAGAATGATAGTGAAGAAAAATCAGATAAGGAAGCCAACTCTATACCTATTGCAGATTTTTCAAGAGTTCCACAAAGTCTAGATGATTTTCTGGAAGATCTAAAGAATACGGGAAGACTTGGAGCCTTTAGGAAAGAAAAGTATGGGAAAAGGAATGATGAAGATAAGAAAAGTATTGAAGAAGCTATTTTGGTAATACTACTAAGATCTATATTGGCCCCAATTGAGCTAGAAAATAAGGTACCAAAAGAGTTGTATAATAAGATTGATGCAAGATGGAAGTATGCACTTAATGCTGAAAAAGAAGTGAGAGAGAGAGATCACTTGTACATACTATTTTTGACCTTGCACCATCTAAGATTCACGAAGCACTACAAAAATATGCAAAAATATTTATATTCAAGGAAAGAGCCCTAAGAATCATGAATGGAGATATACTATCTGTGGACATATAAAATGATGCAAAGTGGAGAGATATATTTGGCACATCTAATTTTGAGAAACATAATGCAACAAAGAATAAAAGTGAAACCATTATTGACAAGGTAAAGGATAGCACATGCAAAGTAGATCCTATTGATCTAACTATTAATAATGTATAGGTAATCATTGAAGATGCATAGGAGGATATAGATCTTACAAAGGAGTTGTCAAAGGATGAAAATGTAATGGACTTGAAAGTACCAGACACCGAGTGTATTGATGTAGATGTTGTACCATTGCAAAGTACTGATTCCATATTGATACAAGTACAAATATATTCTACTATTTAGATTTTTACTACTAAAGTTGTACAAGATATGGAAATTGAGCTACCAGTTGACACAGGTAAAGATAATGTTGATGAGCCACAGGCTACTGAGAATGAACATAGGAAGGATACCAAGTTGGAACCCCCAACCGACACTGAAGGACAAAAATATAATACACCACTAACTAACACATCAAATGTTCAGAATGTTCAAAAGATACCAGATCCATAAAAGAAATGCTACAGGAATCAAATATCAAAGAGAAGGATGTGGAGAAAGCAGAAGAAAAAAAAACAAGAGGAAGTGAAAGCAGAGAAGGTTATTGTCGGTCACCATACCGAGTCACCAGATGCAACACTGACATCACATTCTAAATTCTCTACTAGAGAGAGAATACTAAATGAGAAAAAGAAGAACAAGAAGAGGAAACATGTGATTGATTTTAGTAAGCCAATCATCATACCACCAGGATACCCTAATATGATGAAGCCCAGATAATTACACATTTATGTAGAGATTTTAGCTCAAAAGGCTGAGAAAGAAAAGGTATTGGTGAAGAAGAAAAATAGTAGATATATTAGAAAATGTCAAGGAAGTTTTCTAGGAAATTATTCCTAAAGTTTCTATTGAGGAGTCTGAGCCCTGCTAGACCAAGTTGGAAATCTTGTCCAACAAATCAAAGGAACAAACAAGGACATGAATGACTACTTGTTGAATATTCACAAGGCATCTATGGAGAAGAAATTGATGGAGGACCTACTGCAAAATATTGATATAGAAAAGGTAACTCTTTCTGAGTTATGTTCCAAAGTTGAAGAACAATTGCAATATTTCATTATTTTAGAAATTCTATATTCTTTCTAACTTTACCAAGGAAATCAAGAAGAAAGAGGTAGATACTGAAAAAGAGCTTGAGAAGATTAAAAAGTTAACTACCAAGCCTAGAGAATTCCAGACTTATTAATCAAAGATACTAGAACTCATGGGAGTTCAACTCTAATTGAGACAGGAGGAAGATAAGATGAGATTGAAGTTTCTTGAACTGCAAGCACTACTGATTCCCCATATGCAATCAATGTAGATCCATTTGAAGAAAGGAAAAGAACTAGAAAGTTTTCTAGAGGTCAGCACCTTGGATACTATTGTTGACCTATCGACAGAAATCAATGAGCACTTTGTTATACTACAGAATCTCTGAGACACTTGGGAGATTGTACTGGATAGGATACAATAAATGTATAAGCACATTTTTGATACATAAGTTTTACTGTTGAGATAGTTTTTCAAAAAAGGAGGATATATATAAATTTAGATAGATAGAGAGTCAGATATAGATTTTTGAAAATAAAAAAATGGAAATAGAGTCAATACAAAATTTTAAAAAAAGTATATATGTGAAAATGAAAAAAAGGGAAGCATAGATGTACATATTTTGTATAGAGAGTAAAATCTGAGGGGGAGTTACTAGTTATGATGAATTTGAGATTTTTGTCAAAATTATCAACTAATGTCAAAGGGGGAGATTTTTATCTCTATGGATATTTTGTTTTCATTAAATAAGGAAAGGTCATATGATTCAAATGGTAAAAAGGGAGAAATTCAATATTTAACTAGTCAGTAATGTACACCGAGCAAGCTAGTGAATTCAAGAAAGCACACAAAAGAGATAAAGAAACTACACCGAGAGTCTATAGTTATTGAACACCAAGCACATATGAACTACACTAAGTTGACAATTACTGAGTACTAAGATCAGTTAACCGAGAAATGATGAGTTACTCTACCAAGTTACTTAATTGATTCTAAACATGATAAGGATGCATTTAATAAATTGACACAACATTAATTGTGATTCTATAATGCACGGAGAACAATTTGGTACATGATCAATGATCAAGTTAATTCAAAGAGAAGATATGACGAGAAGATTAAGCGGTTAATGAAAGTTTGTTATTTCCAAGAAATACACAAAGTACTGAGGTAAAAGTGACACAATCACCGAGCGAAAAAGAAGATCTAACAATTAAAACAAATCATAGCATACCTAACACGTAAGATTAAGAGGCAATAAATTATATGTTTAATGGATGATTTACAAAGGAGAACATAGAGTGATGATACAAAGAAGGCTGATATTGTTAGTGAAAGTTAAAGGAGTTACTGAAGAACAAAGATCAGAGCAGAGAGCACTGAGAAGATATTTAGCTACAACAGAGCAGATCTAAGCAAGTGTTATAGTTTGGTAATTGAGGTAACAAAATATTAGAGCACATATAGTCTGATCAACATTTGTTTTGATGTAATATAGTAGACATTGTTAAGTTATTAATACTATTATATTGAGAGTTGTAAATCCCAATACTGGGTAGACCTTTAACCAGGTACATCTCTAAGTGTAAAGATTGCAAAATCCTCTAATTAGGTAGACCTAACAAGTCTTTGTATACTCTTAACCGAGTAAGCTATCAAAATGGATAAACATTGTAAGCTCTAACTGAGCACCCTTTATACTGTAGTTAGTGAAGGTTGTGCGTATCATCCCCACCACTGTTTTGTCCTCTAACCAAGGATTTGTGTGTATACTAAATCATAGATTTATGATTTCTATTGCTTGAATTTTTTGATGATATATTTTATAAGTTTTATATTAGTTTTATTTCAAGTTATTGAATTTGGTAAACAACAAGCAGTTGTATATGGTTATAGGAATTTTTAATTATAAAAGGTTTTGTGGTATTGATTCACCCCTCCCCTCTTAGTCCCAAATTTCCATAGTCATTCCAACACGTTGGGCATTGTATACTTGGGTATAGAATGCCCTAGAAATTTATACGTCAAAAAATGAGCTCAAATGTAAATAGGGAGTGAGGAATGATGGAAAGATGCCAAAATAAGTAGAGCCAATTTGTTGGATCAATCATAACGTCAAGTTTCTAGATCAAGCTTAACAAACATGAAATATTGAAATCGCCAAAATGGGGCATTATATAGAATTTAATTATAAGTGCTAACTTTTTAGGATGTTACAGTAAGCCCCCACTTTAGCAAGATTATGAGACAACCTCATGCTCATGGTAAAGTAAATTATTACATAGGAAAAAAATTATCAAGGTCAAGGAGACAAGGAGACACCAATCCCCCAAATAACTTAGGTCCTTATCAAATCCAGACCATGATAAAAGAGGTAACACTGAGAGAGAGAGAGAGAGAGAGAGAGAGAGAGAGAGAGAGAGAGAGAGAGAGAGAGAGAGAGAGAGAGAGAGAGAGAGAGAGAGAGAGGANAGAGAGAGAGAGAGAGAGAGAGAGAGAGAGAGAGAGAGAGAGAGAGAGAGATGATAAAATAGGCTAGTAAGATTTAGAATTATTAAGAGTCATGTGAAGCCACAAAAGATGGAATTAATAGTCGAGCAATTTATGAGATACTAGTCAACCCCTAAAAAGGGATAACTAAGTGAAGCATAGTGCAATAGGAAATATTACAAAATAGGACCAATCCTTAAGGAAAAATTTGTCTCCATTAAGGGATCTAGAAAAGGAGATCATTCCTAAGGAATAAATAGTTTCTAAAGGGATCTACAAAAGTAAGACCAGTCTACAAATCCACTGAAAGATGCATAGGGCATTAAAATGATATAAGAGGATAAGACCAAGGAAGGCATTGTTTCCATAGCCATCCACAAAAGAGATCTCACTGAATCAGTGCACATGCGTGTAAAATGTGAAACAAGGAGAAAATTGTATGCCACCACGTTAAAGTAATTGCAAATGCCTTAATGAGAGCAATATATTTAATAGAGATCACATGCACCCATAAGAGAAGTTTACATTATGAGATGGCCCGAAGATATTAAAAACCAAGGGAAATAAAATAAATGAAAAAAAGAGCATGAAAGAAATATAATAACTCTGAGGTCAGTATGATGATATGATAACTCATGTATATCATAAATATATCAAAATAAATTGACAACATCCCCCAAAGGTAGAAGAACTACAAGCACAATGGAAGAAGATTGCATAAGATATATAAAGAGAGTCTTTTTGTAATGAAATTATAGAGACCAAAAAGAATGGTAGATAATTCTTTGATTCATCTCCAATCAGGCAACACAAAGGCATATTTATGAATAATATAAAATTCATGACATAACATGTATATGACATAAAGAAGAAATGAGATACAAATAGAAGAATGTCACAACATATCGATTCATTTATCTCCTTGTGCTAGTGGAGAAACAAGGGACATATAAAGAAATATATAACAAGCAACATATCATGGGGGAAGCACATGATAATAGGAAAACATAAAATAATCCACTATGCAAGAGGAGCTAGTCAGTTGTTATCATTTAGGAAATGTGGAAAAAATGAAAGAGGAGAACATCAAGCATAGTATATGGAACTATTGTGATTTCAAAACAAGGACCATTCTCTAATGATGAGTCACTTTGTTTGTCACTAGTAGTGAGGGATAATTATTTTTAAAATATAGCAAGGAAATCATGATTAACATCAATAATATCATACATAACATTAACATCATGTTTGATGACACTGTTATCATGGGCTCTTTGACCATCCAAGAGGCCAAAATGATTAAACATGCTCTTTGTAATTATTCTCAGGCTACTGTTGAAATTGTTAATTGGAATAAGAGCTCTCTAATTTTTATTAACATGCTGGAGGAAAGACATAATAGAATTGTTTGGTTGTGAAATTGGTGTTTTTCCTGCCACTTACCTTGGTCTACCTTTGGGCTTAAAAGCTCCTGACTCTTTCTTGGCTGGTATTGTAGACAGATTCAATAGGAAATTAGCTAGCTGGAAAGGAGATCTATTAAGTCAAGTTGGTAAAATCCAACTCCTGAAGGCCACTTTGCAGATTCTCCCTATCTATGCCCTTAGTTTTTTAAAAATCCCTGGTAAGTTTGCAGACATAATTGAGAAGATTCAGAGAAATTTTATTTGGACAGGAGTGAAAGAAAGAAAGAGATTGGATTTAGTTGCTTGGGAAAAGGTGTGCACTCTGAAGAAGTGGGTAGGCTTGGGGTTCCGCCCCTTAAGAGTTACCAATCAGGATTTATTGGCTAAGAAAATTTGGAGGATCTTTGGCAAGCACAAAGAGTGGAATGAGATTATCCATAATAAATACCTCTACTCTTTCCCTCATATATCAGATTTTATGATGTCTGTTGTGAAGGTGCAAGGCTCTTTTATTTGGAATTGTATCCAACAAGATAAGGAGATGGCTTTTAAGGGAGCTAAGTGGTATTTGGGTAATGAAATGATAATTAAATTCAAGGAAGATTGCTGCCTTAAAGATTATTCTTTGAATTCTATTGCTTCCCTCCATCCTTTAATTGAGATTTTCTTACAAAGATTTAGTCTGTGGGTTAGAGATTACTGGGGGTGCCAGTCTTGGGTTGATCTTTCTACTGTTGATATTTCTCTTAAGCCTCTGATGTTGGATTTGAATGTTTGGAGAGTGGACTCTACTAGGGAGGATGATTTGATTTAGGGGATGCTCCCTTCTGGAGTCTTTTCTGTAACCTATGTCTCTGAGATTTTTTTGAAGCAGCTAGATCCTCCTTTCTTTTGGGCCCAGGTTTGGGATAAATGGTTAATTCCTAAAATTAACATTTTCTTTTGGCTGGTTTTGCAGGACAATATTTTTACTATTGATAATCTCAAAGGAGAGGCATGATTCTGCCTAACAGATATTTTCTGTGTAAGAATGTTGAGGAGTCAGTTTACCATATGGCTATTGACTGTCGGTACTCCTGGGAAGTCTGGTGCCTCATTTTGCAATGTTGGAAGATATGATAGCTTTTCCTGGACAATATGGATAATTTCTTCACTCAATGGAGAAATACTAAGGTTCCAATGGACAGGTTGTTGTGGAACATCATTGCCCCTCATTTTATCTAGAAACTGTGGAGAGAACACAATGATAGAGTGTTTGGAGACACTTCACTTCCTCCGATGGTGATAGCCGAGAAGATTAAGAGAAGTATTAAGGATAACTGTAATTCCATGAATGGAGCTAAGCTATATTTTTATGGTGGAGTTAATTCTTCTCGCACCAAAGTGAACTCCTCATCCCAGCGGGAGAATGCCATCTAGCTTTCCCCCTCCTGGATGGATCAAAGCTAATTTTGATGGTGCAACAAAGGGTAACCTAGGGCATGCTGGCTATGGTGGGATTATTTGGGATGACATGGATAACTATCTTGTCACCGTGTTGCTCCCTATTGGCATCCAGACCAATCATGTAGCGGAGGCTATGGCTCTCCTTCAAAATTTAAAATTAATAAAAGAGGACATGTCTTCGAATGTGTGTATTGAAGGTGAATCTATGAAAATTTTAAACTGTATCAAAGGGGTGACTAAGACATCATGGTCTATTAAGGAAATTATATAGGAGGCTTAGATAATCATTAATTCCTTTCAGTAGGTTATTATTTCTCATAAATTCAGGGAGGCTAATAGGATAGCAAATGTGTTGGCCAATATCACTGTCAGGGTAAGGAGATCATGACTTGGCATGGAGGAAATGATTTGACCATTGATTTTAACGCCAAGTTGGAATTTGATTTGACTTATAGCAAAAGAGCTGATTTGGAATATCTTAGAAAGCTATGATGAAAAGATGCAAGTTAAGTAAAGTAGTTATAAGGGATACAAAAAGCCTCAAATTTCCTGAGATAGTTGAGTGTAGGCATGCATATATTAGTGTAGTGTTCAATTTGAATTCTTCCATTGTTTTATATCTTTGTATTGCCTCTGTCATTTCTATTGAGAGTCTGTTCTCTGAGGGCATTATGGGTGGAGGGATTAACTGTAGGGAGCTGAAGAATTGCAAAAAATGGAAGAATAAGACTAATGTTTAGGAAAATCCTAGGAAGGGAGGGCTCACCACATACATGGAACACCTTCATGGGTTCAAAGAATAAGTCACGACAACTTTTTTTGAAAGATGGAAGGATGGAACTATGACTATTGGGGGAATGACTGTAAAAATCACTGAAGAACTTATTGCGGAGGTGTCTGGGTTGAACACCAAGGGCATGAAGTTCTATAGAGACAAGAAGACCTCCCAATAGGCCATTCAAAATTTCCCTAAAGACAAGGGGGAGGCCAAGAGCTTGGTGAAGGAATCTGGTGGCTGTTATGATGTGGATACTTTCAAGGAGATCTAAGTGAAGGTTATGACTATTGTAATAGAGTATATCACTCTAGATGGTAGGTATAAGCATGCTCAATCCTATCATTTTGTGATAATTTGTTATTTTAGACATAAGGTTAGGGTTTATTTCCCATTTTTCTACTGCAATCTCTTCGCCATAGCATAATTGATCACAGGAAGAAAGTGAGAAATCCCATTCTGCATGAGGGTCTTATACTTTTAATTGTAGAACATATGAAGAAATTTTTTGTTAGTATCCCTATTATCCCCTCGCCTATGGACTCTTGTTCTACCAAGGCTTTGGGTAAACATATTAGGGAGGGTGAGAGTAAAGAGGAGTTGACAACGGGTAAAAAGTTCAAATTTGAAAAGAAGGATGGAATGGAAACGAATTTTGAAGGTGAGAGTGTTGATGGTTATGTAGATATTGAATGTTTTCCCCATACCCAGTCTGATGAGGAAAGCAAAGAGTCCTTGTTCGCTTCAGCTAGTGATTTTGGTGAGGAAGAGGACAAGAAAGAGTATGCCCATGAAGCCAAGGTTAAAGATGTGGATGTGGGTGGTCAAAAGGTCCCTATTCTGGTCAATTATGCTAGCTCTAAGGAAAATGATGTTCCTATTTCCCTGAATATTAAAGTGGTCATGGAGGTGCAGTTGGATAGGAAGGAGGATTATGAGATTCATGTTTTGGAGACTAATGAGAAGGGTAATAACCATTCCAGCTCTAGGAACATTCCCTTTGTGAAAATAGTTGACATGCATGAAAGGAATGTTCAACTCCTTAAAGAGGACATGGATGACAAGATTGATCCCCATTTAGGTGTCCTCCAAATGGAAAAGGTGATGTTGATGTATTTGTTCTACCTCATGAAATGGGCTTTCCAAGAAATTAAAAGCCTCAATCCTCATTTCCACTCCCTCTCTGCCAAAGTTGATCTTCTTTAGGGGAATTTGGATACTGGGTCGGCAGGGATGGAAGTCCAAAAAGCCAAAGAGGATGATAAAAATATGAAGGATATGCGGGAAAGAATGGAAAATTTGGAGAATATTCTTAAGAAGCATATGCTAGATAATAATATTTTTATGGGTTCTGTGATGGAGTGCTTTAATACCATCAAGTATGAGATGGATATTGGGTCTCTGACGTTAAAGCTCAAAGATGACAAAGATGATGCAGGTGATGTAGGTCTTGGCAATCATACACGGTCTGCAAAAAAGAAGAAGATCCGTGACAAGATCCTAGAGCTCTTAGATTATAATGCGGCCATCAAGAAGGTGTCAGAGGCTAAGAAAGAGGTCGATGGAACTCTTTTGGAATTTTCCTAGGTCCCGTTGTTCCCCTGTTTCTATGTTGGTTTAGTTTTAGGTTTTCTGTTGCTGGGTGTTGTTGCTAGTTTCTGGTTTTTTGGTTTTTTGTGCTGGTTCTGGGTTTAGTGGGCTGGTTTCCAGTCCCATTTTAGTTCAGTGAGATTAATGTATTTTCTTCTTTTTTAAGGATTGTAAGGGGTTTCGGGTCCCCCTAAAACCTATTTTTACAAGCAATCAAAAACATTAACATCACGTGTATTAGAAATATTGAGATCATCATCAAGAGTATCTTCTTCATCCAAATTAATCACATTAGAATCTAAGATACAAATAGAATTATCCCATTTTACCAATTCATATTCTTTAAATTAACTTCCTCCCTTGGGCTATGCATGGGTTGGTCAAAAGGAATAAAATAATCAATAGGTATTTTAGGGGATGATATTTTTTAGGAAGCACGCTCACATTATATAGAATGGAATTAATGGTGGTGTTCATGATCAAAATGGTTACATTTTATTTTCTTTTAAATTTAAGGTAGTTTAGTATTAATCAATATCAATTAATTTTCTTATTTATGAGGGAGAACCGAAGGAACCTACTAGGTTAAGAGGAAATAACTACATGGTGTTTATAGGATATAGGAAAGTGAACTAAAGGATAATAGAAGGTACATGGAAGGTGTAGGAAACATTCCAGGTCCAAGGCAAGGAGCTGGAATAATACTAGGATTACTAAGTTCAAAACTCTTTTAGAATTTGAATTTTCCGTAGGATAGGAAGAATTTATCTTTGCAATGTTGAATTGGTTGAGGCATGGGAAGGCCAAAAGAATTCAACATCAAAGTTCTCAAGGCTGGCTAAATGATGATAGAGAAAATGGTTAATAGTTATTATTTATCATCATAAGGAAATTCCAAACACTTATGGATATAAGAGACTATAGCTTTCATGAAAGTGAGCCAAGGAAGACCAAGTCAAACTTGAAATTGATCAAAAGTTGGGATGAAAACAAAGGTGACATCTAAGGTTTTCTTTCCGAATTATATGAGACAATTAATGGAACCATGGGTGGGACAAATGAAACCACTAAAATTTTTGGTTCACAATGGTAGGAAGATCAAAAACATGGGTGGAAGAAGAAGGCAAGGCATGGGCAGACTCAATTGTAATGGAAAGGTAAGGGATTGGTATAAATTTAAAAGTTTTGGTTAGGAGGTGCAACATATTTGTTTCCTTTATCATTAACACCCTCACCAAATATATCATTAGAATCAATTAGGTCTTGAACACTACATTCTAAATGAAAACACTTTTCATTATCATGACCAAGTTGATGATCGTATATTGGAAAAAGACTTTATAATAAAATTTTTTGTTGGATTTTTTTGAAGGATAAATTGGATTAATGGTTGGAAGTTTTAAAATGTTAGCATTAATAAACTTTGACATCGCATTATGTAAAGATTCAGAAAGAGGTGTAAATTAATGAGAAGGTCTAAAATAGATGACAAAGAAGCCACACCTTTCAATGCTACTGCCACTTGCGCATCAATGTTGTTTGATGAATTATTGATCTTGATGAAGCCCTTAGGTTTTTAAATTTTTTTTATATAACTAGGACTTGGCATCACACTTACCAATCAGATTCATTAGAGTGGTGCTCTACAATTGACTCAATTGAAATTGATAATTGTGAAGCATTATACACAATTGAGTAAAAGAAGAGAATTTAGAAAGCAATATCTTATCTCTAATTCCTTTTTTGCAAATTAGGAATGAAAATATATTGCACATCAATATTTTAAAGAAATAGACAAACAAAAATGAGCCAATAAATTGCAGTAACTTGAAACAATAACTAGAAAGCATATCTAACTCATGGTTTTAGTTTGAAGTAGATTTGGAGGGCATAGAATGCCTTGGCCTATATATACCTAGGTATAGAATGCCCTGACCACTATATGTGTTGCAGTTTTGTCTAATATATGCTGGGATGGTTCATCAGGTCTTGTACTTTCCAGATTTGTGATAGCATCTTTTTCACCTATTCCTACACATAGAAGAATGGTAAATTATTGGGTTGAAAGGAGTTTGCCTTGGTCAAACCCCTATTTAGGAATTAACCTTGAGATTGAAATGAAATTTTATAAAGAAAGAATGTAAATATAATGATAAATATTAGACCTACGTTATAAATGAATATACCCTCATGAACATATTGAGATCACACACATTCATGAATATGCTTGTATGTTACTTGAGATTTATTTGAATCTTGGAATATAGGAAGGCATCAAGGATGCCTTTTCACAAATGCATGGATCTATGAATGGAACTCCAAGATCTTCAATATTTTTATGTTTGATATATTATTTCCTTGATATATTGTTATGTTTGTAAAGCAATGAGCTTTCTTAAGGGTTGTAGCCCTCTTTTGTATTTGAGCAGTGTGCTCTAGAAAATGTGCATAAATGCATGTGCATTCCATGTTTGTATAAAAAATTTAAAAGGGTTATTTGTTTTGTAGAGTAAATATTTGTAGGTACCATCCCCACTGTTGTTTTCCCTTAACTGGGTTTAATATTGTGGATGTATCCTTTGTATTTTAGTTTATTGTTGTTTATTATTTTTGGTTTATTTTTAAGGAATATGATCACCAAAATTAAAAAATAAAATAATATTGGCTCACCCCTCCTCTTAGTGTTCCTTAATTCAAAAAAGAGATAGGCTTCTTCGAGGTTCTTCTAATGATGTAGGTCCTAATGCCCAAAAAATGATTATTTTTGTTTTTTCTTCTTCTAAGGCCAGTGGTTCCATGGGAAACTAATCTCATTTCCCTGATACATCTCTCCGGGCCTAGTGGTCTACTTCTACATCAAGTTTTCATTGCTATTTAAATACTATATTATAGCCATTTTTCTGTCAGTAGTTATTAATTTTAGAAGGTTGAAACAATGGTGGGTAGTTGGTTAAGGGTTTTAAATTTTGTATGGTTATGGCTGTTTTAGAAATAAATTTTCTAGTATCACTGATATATGTTACTGAAAGCATAACCTTTATCTTTTTGGTTCTCTAAAGTCTTTGAAAATTTTTATATAACCAATTTATATCAAGGTGACATCAATGACTATACAATACATTAACTAATTTAATGTCTTGCACTAACTTTTTGGAGCTTGGTGATCATCAAACTAACATCTTCAAACATTTAATCAGTCATAGTTCATCAATCTCTCCCTTTGGCATTGATGGTAACACACTACATTATCACATTATATTATTACTAATACAATATGAAATTTATCAGTTGTAGTTCATCAATCTACCAATTTTTTGTACTATAACGAATACAAATGTCTAGCTCTCGGTAACCTCATATAGCTTAGATTTTTTTCTTGCATAGTGCTTTCTTTAATCTTCAGTCCCTTTATTGGATAGATATAGCAGCTTCTGGTCCTATTTCTAATGTTGTATCTCCTTTTGACTATTCCTCTCCTTGATCATCTCTTTTTCCTTTGATAGCAATAAAGTCATCTCTCCCTTATGATACTTCTCTCCCTTTCAATAGTCATGATGGATATTTCATATGTAATCTCTCTCTTTGGATATTTTCTCCCTTTGGATATTCTCTCCCTTTGGATGATTCTGATGGATATTTCATACGGCTAATGGATATAATCTCTCCCTTTGACAAAAATGCCAAAGATTTCTTCCATCCTTTAATATACTCCTTGAATTTCCTTTCCATCAACAATGAATGACTCTGGTGTTTGATGTAGATGTGTACCTTGCTATGTATAGATGTATCTTTGCAACCTATCTTTGTTCTCATCTAGGTAACAAGATTTCTTCCCTTTGTCCTTGTAGTCTCGGGTATCTCTTCTATCAGTTTGTCAATAGCTTCAGTAATCTCTGTTATCACTTCTATTAAACTTCTTTTCATATGATCTGTCATTACTTCTGTCATCTTTTCTTTTGTTAGAACATATAGCAACAAAGTGTCCAATCTCTTTACAATTAAAACATACAAGTGGTAATTTACCTTTGTATCTACCTTTACCTCTCTCCAATCTTCTAGCCATTAGTGCTTTAATCTCATCAAGATCTTGGTCATCACTATCACTTTCACTATCATTCCTAATAGTGTGTTCATGATTTGACTTACATATTTTGAAAGAAGATTTGAATGCAGACTCAATAGATGGTAAGATGTTATCAAAGTTATTAATCTCAAATGAAATCAGTCTACCAACCAAACTATCTAGAGTGACATTATTTTTTGCTACTTCTCTCATTTCTTGTATAGTAGATACTCTAATAGACTATACAAGTAGTAAGGTTCTTAGGATTTTACTTACCACTATCTCTTCTTCAAGTATGCCTCCAACTCATTAGATAGCATTGACTACCTGTTTAATTCTACAGCTATACTAAGTGATATTTTCTCCTTCTTTAATTCTTAGGTCTTCAAATTTACCTCTTAGGATTTCTGCCTTAGCTCTTAGTACATTAACATCTCCTCCATGTACCAGCTTCAATTTGTCCCACATTTTCTTTATAGAGGTGCATGTTTTGACATCTTCAAATTCAGCATCAGAGAGTGAGGAAGCAAGTTCTATCATCATAGAATTATGCTCATGCTTTTCTCTTAATTTCTCAAGTGTGTGAGGTCCTATAGGCAACACATATTCAATGTCCAAGTATTGAGTAACATCATTTCCAATACCTGATAGGTGGAGTCTTATCCTGCTTTTCCATGATATAAAGTTGTCCTTTTTTAACTTGGGCACATCTCATTTTCTCATCTTGTGATCTTTTTCTTAGGTCTTGAAACCTTCCTTCTAATCACGCAAGCTCTAATACCAATTGTTAGAATAACTGAGAAGGGGGGGTGAATCAGTGGCCTAAAAAATATTCCAATGAATTAACCCAAAAACTTATTACGGCAATTATAAGCCTCTAGTTATCTTCAGTCCTACAAGATGAATGTCTTCAAATAATCTTAACAAATAACCACTGCTCGGAGTTGATTGTTAAACCTTATTCTTATTGTTTACCAATTAGTAGTCTTTCATTTACCAAAATACAATAAATAACTTAGTGTATACCGATCAATCCATATTAGTTATGTGTAATACAAAACACTAAAGTAATGACTCATAAACACATTGACACATGAATTTTTAACGTGGAACCCCTGTTAAGGGAAAAACCACTTTGGACAGGTAACACAAAATTTTCACTCTTCTGAAGTGAGCTCGGTGAAGAGCCAACCCTGTTAAATGTTACAAACACACTATTAGGTGTGACCTTGGTAGAGGATTTAAATAGAATAGTTTGTCACTTGATATCTGGCATCTTTATGCTACCTTTTATGACCAAACCCTATGTAGTTTGTCACTTGGTATGTGGCATCTCATGCTATCTTCATGACCAAACCTTTTGACACTCCTTAGAATTTATCTTAATATATAAAGGATTGTTAAGTCCTTCTCAAGTAAGAGACTTTCTGATCCAATGGTTAAATTGAAACAGTAAATGATTTGTTCATACATACAACTATACTTTACATATTTTCAGATCTATTGTAAGCTCATAATATCTTTTTGATCAATGTATATTTTCAATACGTTTTCTCCACTTCTTGCTGCTCAGTGATGTTGTTCTTCTCTGTTGCTTGGTGTCTGTAGAATTAGCTCTATTCTTTATCTTGATTGATCAGGACTGATTGAAGTCTCTCTTCATCATTTTCTCTCCAGCATCATCTTTCTCTATTCTTCTAATTCATAATGAATTATCTTGTCTCTTTATAGACATGTTTCACTATTTCTAGGTTCTTGACTTTGTTGTTCTTGGCGTGATTTGCAATTCTTGCCAATCTTTCTTTAAAAATTTACTTCAATTTTATCCCATAGATTTTTCTTTGACAACTGGAATAAAACAACTTTAAATATCTCTCTTATCTCTAGCTTTTAACTTGTTGATGAAAACAATATTAACAACCAGTTAACTCCATATTTAGCTCTTGCCAGCTAAGTCTTTTATCATTTCTAAACTTCACTTCTTTTTGGTATTTAAATCTTTGTTAACTTCGGTCAACACTTCAGTTCTCCTCGGGCATCTCCGTTGGGGTTGTCTGTCCGTCGAGTTACACTATGAAGTTCTGTTCATTGGGTAACACTGTGATTCTTCTTATCGGTAATGCTTTCTTGGGGTTCATGCTCGAGTATCACTATGACTTTCATCTCAGGGTTCTCTATCTGTCAAGGTGCACTACCCATCGGTATTTGTTGTCACTTAGTGAATACTGATCTTTTATGCATTAGTGAAAGCATAACCTTTATCTTTTAGGTTCTTTGAAGTCTTTGACACTTTGTATATAACCAATAAATATCAATTTGACATCCATGACAATACAATACATTAGCTAATTTAATGTCTTGCATTAACTTTCTGCAGCTTGGTGATCATCAACTTAACATCTTAAAACATTTAATCAGCTATAGTTCATCAGTTAATATAGATACATTGGACCTATAGGGCTTTGTTATTAGTTTTTCTCTCAGTTGAATTTTTATAGAAACATTATCCTTTATTAATTTTGTGGATCATAGGGATCATCAAGACTTTGATATTAGTATATCTTCATGATGTAAGTTGGTATGTACATTTATGATTATTAATATAAATATTCAGATATAGCCCTTTACTGATAAAAGAGAAGAAATGACACAAAAATGTAATTGGTTTGAATCTAAAAGATCTAGTTAAAATGACAAGTGGTGATAAAAATGATAAATTGGTTAGAGAATTTTTGAACCCCACCCAAAAAATTCCTACCTAAAATTATAATATAAAATGTAGAAGCTCTTATTTATGAGAATATTCTAATTAATAATGTATTATTTACTTTTCCACCTAAAGAGACTTGTTCCTCCATTAAATAGTTTATGAAGTCTTTTTAAGAGACCACAAATTTACGAAATATATACTTTTTGTAGATTGAAAAGATGAAATAATTAGAGATCAATTTCCAAAAAAAATATAATAGAGAAGGTACAATAAATGGTACTAAGCACCAAGTCCACTATAAAATAATACCCCAGCAAGAAAAGTCACAAAATGTTACCAACAAGAGTTCAAGGCTAAATATAGTATTGATAGTCCACAATGACCAACAAAATATCCAAAATAGTCCCAATAACACTTCTAGTTGTTGTGCTTCTCATAATACTCTTTTCAAAGATAAGAATCACTAGATCTACTTCATTCTCAAGAGCTAAATCTTAAATAACAAGTTTATATTCATCCACTCTAATTGTATTTCTCCTCATCTCCAATATATAATGAAGCCTAATATGGTCTTAGGACAATTTTTAGAGGGAAGCAATCTTAAATAAGTAATAAAAATAGATTGATATTGAGACCTTTAAGATATGTAATTACAAATGAATAATTGCTAACATTTATCAAGATCCTATTTTACTTTAGATTAATAAAACATTAATTTTTAAAATAAAATTTTATCGTTCTATTATGCATTGAATTTGAGTATTTCATTAATAATTTTTAATGATACTCTCTAATTATAGTCATATTAAATATACTTTATTCTCAGGAGTTGATTCATTACAATTTAATGTATTTATTAAATGACTAATTCCTAACATTTAGCAAGCTCATGAAGCTATTTTACTTTACATCAATAGAATGTTAATTTTTAAAATAAACTTTTATTATTCAATTATATATTGAATTTGAGTGTTCTATTAATAATTTTAAATGACATTCTCTAAGCATAGTCATAATTAATATGACTTATTCTTATGAATTATTGATTACAATTTAATGTATTCATTAGGTAATTAGAATAAATCGCTATAATCTAACAAAGAATAAATATCAAAATTTAAGATCTTACAATCATGATAAGAGAAAAACAAAATTTCAAATAAAAAATAATATATTAAAAAATTAATGATTCTAATCTATATACATGTACATGTACATATACATTAATAATTTTTTTGAAAAACAAGAACTTATTATAATTTCTATGAATAATCTTACAAATTGCTCGTTCATAAGATTACAACTTGTTTTCTCAATCTATGCTAGAATTTGAACACATATACCAAAATCAAAGGATCAAGAAGAACTCTCCTTAGTGTAAAAATATGTATAAGGAACTTTAAAAAAAAAGTTATTAGTAATTTGGAGAAGGTTTTCTCTTTTATTGATTTGGACTTGCGATGAACAGTCTGGACTCTGGAGGATTTGGAGGAGCAATAACCTTCCATTTTATCAAAATCTTTAACTACAAAAGATTTATTCTTCATGTTCTCATTTTAAGTGTGACATTAAATAGAATTATATCCTAAAGGAGCACATCTGTTGGTTTTATTGGAGTACACAAACTAAATCTACCATTTTATTTGTTTATACAAACCATTTCAAGAAAATATTAAGAAAAGAAAAAAAAATGGGGCACAAATATAATTGTATGTTTACAAGTGTTTAAGAAAAGACTAGACAATTGCCATCAAATGCCTTGATAAAGAAAATATTGACCAAAATTAAGTAGGGTTCGAATTGTGAGCTCTAATTTTGTTGTCCCATGATAATATCATGGGCTATTAAAGCTTTGGTTGTGCTTCAAATACTCAACTCTTTGTAAAATTAATGATGTTGCCATGTATCCTTTAGTATCTCACTGGTCTCAGTTCTATATTCTCTATGAAAAATTGTCTTGAAGTGTTCTTTGGTGCGTGTTACTTGGCTAGAAGAGAAGAGAATCAATTTTTTTATTTTTTAAATCTCCAAATTACTTCAATGGTTTCTTTATTTTCTTTATTTCACCTTTTAAAAATAATTATATTATATTAGTAGTCAAAATTGATTACTAGAGAAAATAGCTAAATAGGTGGCACAGAGGGAGGAACTAAGAAGAAGTGAGACCACCAACACCAAAAATAAGAAGACTTTTTATTGAAAGGGAGGCTTTTGATGAAATTTACTAACCAATGAGAACAAGAGTCCCAACCCCACAAAATAGAGGGGTTTGGGAAGGAACCCCAATCCATCATCCTAAAAAACTCCCTTGAATTTGAGCGAAAGTAGCCAAGGGAACACTCAATTAATAATGAATTTTGAAAGCCTTCATGCATCCTTTTACTTGTACTCCCATCTTGAATAGAGAATTTCTAAGCCAAGGAGACCAAAAATAAATAAAGGCACCTAGGATCCCTGTCACAATAGAATTACCTAGCCATTCCAAAAAGATATTAAACAAATTAACCAAAATATGACCAACCTCCAGAAATCCCAAAGGGTTTTGAAGGACGTCCATAAACCTTTTATTGGTAGAAATCCCTACAAAAAAAGTATCATGGACCACCTTAATAGATCTCTATTGTTAGTAGCGCCACTAAAGAAAACTAAGAGGTTTTGACATGCATCCCCAAACCTTTTAAAATATAACCACTACAAATAGCTAATTTCATAGAGAGGAAAGGTGCCATAAAGGAGTTCAAGGCCATCTAAGAAGAAACTATTGTAGGCCTCTATAGTTATAATATCAGCAAAAAAATCTCATGGACTACCTCAACATGTCCATCGTCAATGGTACTAACCATAAAACCCAATAGCTTAAGCAATGAAAAAGCTAAAAAACCGTCATCTCTAGTAGAAGAGATTGGTATAAAGGGGAATCATAGAGCGTACCCCTTTAAAAGAAAGGAAGAGAAACCCAAAAGAAAATTTATTCACCACAAACCAAGGGGGAAACAGTAGAAAATTAAGGCATAATACAAAATGATTCATAAAAGAAATACATACCCACTAAAGGATCCTAGCCAAAAAGGCATCACCTCATGACCAGAAGAGAAGGGAAAAGGAGACAACACCAAGAAAGTCTCTCTTAGAAATGGAGGATAAACCACAAGCAATTAGAAGCCAACACTCACAACACCCAAAATATATGTAATCCTAACTCTAACTCTTGCCACATAGGCACCTACAGCTGCTAAAATGGAAACTTCCAACTCCAGAGTGGCCACACAAGCCAAAGGAGAGCAAGACAACTTCCAAAGTGGGAAACCCATAGAACCCAAATAAGAACTCAAAAATAAACTAATTCCAAGACCCATTTTCTGAACATCTCTAGCATACAGAGACCATACACAATCCTCCTTTGAAGATATTGTATGATCATAGAAACATATCCTCCATATGCACCCAGAATATCTACCTCCTTTGACATAGGGGATTTATGAACCATAAAAACCCTAGACACCCAAGCACAGAGAAGTGCACAAATCAAAGGTAAGAAAACCCTTCCTCTTTCCACAACGCATTAGCGTCAACTTCATTTTCATCAAATCTAGAATCTTTTCTTCCTTAGAACCTCCATCCCTCAAAAAACCCAATCACCACTCAACCCTTGAGCACTCTTTCCCAAAAAAACTCTAAAGGTTTCATACATAAGTTATTCTTGGAGACATAATTTCATTTTGTGGTTTGGTAAGTTTATACAAGAAGATCATTAGAAATTTTAGTGGTACTTATACACGACTAACTAGGATAATGAAGGGAGACAAGAAGTTCAAGTAGAGATTAAGGGAAAATAAAATATTTGAGTTACTAAAGGAGCTAATATAATAGTCAGTGCTCTAGTATTTTTATATTTTAACTCTATATTTTACATGGATTCTAATATAAGTGGAAGTGCAATAGGAACAATATTGCATCAACAAAGAATAGTAGCTTATTTTAGTAATAATTGAATAAATAAAATAATACATATTTAGTTTATGAATGAGAATCTTATGCCATAACTAAATATAAAGGAAGTTTAAATATTATTCAACAAAATTAGCTTATGTTGTACATGATTAATCAAATATTACAATATTTTAAATTTATCCAATATAATTTGAATGAGACAATTGTATTCAAACGAGAAAAAAAGAAATCATAAAACATAAAACTTAATCTTCTATTAACTTGACAATATATTGCATGTTATCAAATCTAATATTAATATATATTCATATTACATAGCTATATTTTGTTCTATTTGTCACATAGACATTTCTATTTTTTAATCTATTGCCTCATTTTATTACGTTTATCCGATTACTTCTAATCATAGACAGAAGACATCTTATTTTTAAAGTAAATTAGGGAACTAATATAACATATTTATGAGAATAATTTTATTGAAATTAAAATGGATAATTGAAATGAGATTCAATTTTATAAAAAATCAATTTTTCTTCTTGAAGAGTCAACACTTTGCCACTTGTTTAGGGGCTCTCCTTTGCTACAAGTGCACTAAACTATGGCTACAAGAAAAATAGTATGATTGCTACATGGATGATATCATCATAGTTGTAGATAATTTGTTATCATGATTGTAGTTAGGTTTCTAACACTGTTATAAATAAACTCATTTTTAAGTAATGCACTATTAAGAAAAATATCATTTTTAACAACAAAAGAGGAATTATTACCATTATCTTAACTACGAGTCTTGGAAGAAGGACCAAGAACATGACCCTTACTCGTATCTCGATGTGTCACCGCTTCATTCTTTTATTTACTCTTCACAGGAAAACCAAAATTTCCCTTGGAGAGACGTTCTAGGACATGAGCCTATTCTTTCAACTGCATGAGCCCATCTATGTTTTTAGCATAGCTGTACTACTATCTACCACCATAACCCTCAACTCCTTTCACACCTTGTCAAGATAATATTCCAAATTCTAATTTTTCTCTTCATGAACCTCATTTATTGCCTTGACATCTTTGACAATATTTTGAATAAGGAAAATCATTTTGTTTGCGTTCTCCATAGTCAAGAGTATTTCTCACATTGACCTTCTTTGATTCTATTTTTTCATCATGGGAATTAACCCTCTCCTTCATTGCATATACTTCCAAGATCGACCATCAAAGATATCTTTCACAATTTTTCTCATATCTCTCTTTTTAATAACAAATGAACCATTTTCCATAGGAATTATTTTATATTCTCAATCGAAACATCAATATGAAAGTCCACACTTGGTGGGTCCTCATATGATCTCAATGAAAATCTTATCTAAATTAATTATTTAAATTTTTATTATGCTAAGAATCTCTAATGAAAATATATTTTGTAACATTTATTTTTCTACGTTGGTTCTGGGTTCTGCGGGCTGGTGTCGAGTCCTGTTCCAGTTTAGCGGTCTTAATGACTATTCCTTTTTTGTAATGCTTGTAAGGGGTTTCGGGTCCCCATAAAACTTGTTTTTACCAGAAATAAAAAACATTTATTTTTCTACCTCGTGAGACCACTTCCTCCATAGAAATAATTTAGGAAGCTCCTCCATGATAGAACATTCTTAATAAATAAATAAATAAATAAAAATATGTGTGTGTGTGTGTGTGTGCGCTTTTTAGTAACTTGAAAAGATAATATATTTTAAAATTAGAAATCAATTACCAAGAAAACTAATAGAAAAGGTAAAATATATGGTGCTAGTGCTAGCCACTAGAATTATACTAGAAATACAAAATTAGACAAGTAAAGTATCACACTAAGGTATTGACAAGAGTTCAATGGCAAACATAATATTGATAGTCCACGAAGAGAAACAAAGTAATTAACATCTAGTTCCAACAACTCTTCCTAGTTGTCAATTTGATAGTAGTTTATTTCAAAGAAACAAATCAATGAATCTACTTTATCTTCAAGAGCTAAATCGTAAATAATAGGTTCATATTTGTCCTTTATACTAATATTTCTCCTCCTCTCAATCTAGTTCAACCTCAACAGCTAAATCTATAATAACAAATTTATATTTGTCTTCTATATTGGTGTTTCTCTCCATCTCCTATATATAGAGAAGCCTGATATGGTCTAAAGGCAATTTTTAGAGGGAAGCAATCTTGAATAAGTAGGAGAACTAAATTTCTATTAAGATCTTTATGATATATTCTTTTTTTTTATAAATGACTAATTGCTAAAATGTGTCAAGTTCATAAGGTTATTTTAATTTAAATGAATAAAATTTAATTCTTTATTTTTTAAATTATTTTTATTATTTATCAAACTTGAATATTTTATTAATAATTCTTAATTATACTCATTAATATGATTATATTAAATATATCTTATTTTCATAAATATGTTCATTAATTTTATTTTCATAAATAGATTCATAACATTTAAATGTATGTGTTAGATAATTAAAAAAATCTAAAACCTAACGAAAATAAGAAAACAAAGTTCTTATAATTGTGACAAAAGATGAAACTTAATGAACCAAAAATTTAATAGTGCCTAAATATCTACATCAATAAATTTAGAAAAACTTAATTGATGATCTTGCGAATAGTCCATCATAATGATTATAACTTATTTTCTCAACTCTAGTCAATAAGAACATATTATTTTTGTATTGATCAAAGTTAGAAATTGATGACACATACCAAAATGCAAGGTCCAAGATGAACTTCCAATGCTATAAGTAGACTTGTGACGATCAATATAATCATTTAAATCTGATATAAAGAAAAGAAAATAAGCTTCCATGTAATTTGGATATGGTTTTCTTTTTTTCTTCTTTCCTTGTAAGACGTGCCATAAAACACTCTCATACAAATTGCTCATAGAGAATACAGAATTGAGACAAACAAGATAATGAAGAAAACATGGCATCATCATAATTCTTCGTACAGATAGAGCCGAGTATTTGCACATCATCATCATTTTTACAAAGAGAGTCGAGAATTTGAGACACGATGAGAAGTACAAAAGCTTCGAGTGCTTGGAAGCTTCCCGATTGCTTCCAACACTTGACGACACGTATCACCTCTGGTATTCTTGATCTGTAGTGACAAAGGAACCAAATTATGCAACAAATTGGCCACAATATACAGCGGCGTCTGAGCATGTTTCTCAAAGAATCGGTGCTTCAGCAGCAAACTTGCAGTGGGTCTTTCTCTCGGATCATCCACCAAGCATATACTCACAACATCCTTGAAAGCCAGAGAAAATCTACGATTCTCATCTAATCTTGGTACAAATCCTTTCTTCAATTGATCAATCATTTTCTCTGATTGATTGAAATCCAACGGAGGACAGCCATGGCCAAGCTCAATGGCAAGAACACCAAGACACCAAATATCTGCCTTAAAATCATACCCAAATGAAGAATTTTTCATAACAGATGCTCCAAAGTCTCCCAATTTAAAAGTTCCATTTCCGTCCAGATAAACATTCCCGGCCTTGATATCCCCATGAATTAGACCTTCGCCATGAATGTAAGCCAAGGCAAGGAGAACATCTTTGAGCACAGTTGCAATAATGGGCTCTTCTAGGCCATCGGGATAAGCTTTCTCCATTAGGGTTTTCAATGAGCCACCATCCATGAACGGCATAACTTGCCAAATATAATTGTTGGACATGAAAGTACTGTAATAGTTCATGATGTTATCATGGGATAAGAGCATTAGAGCTCGCACTTGGAACCGCACTAGATCCCAATCAACTTTTTCTTTATCGAGGCATTTGATGGCAACAGTCTGACCATTGCTTTGACAGTTGCCGAGATACACAATGGAATTTGGGCCCCTTCCTATTTCATCGATTATTTGGTATTCCTGGGCCTCTGAAGGAAATTTCCCACAAGGTTTTACTAAATCTTCCTTGACAACTATGTCACCATGGAGCGGACTTGAAGGAATATTGAAGGACACATGTTTTTTGGTAATATTGTTGAGTGCTTTTCTTAGAAGAGACTTGCGTCGAACAGGTTGGACCGTGGAGGAGCAATTGCCTTCCATTTGTTCAAACTCTTAAATGTAAAATATTTCTTCTTCTTGTTCTCAACTTCGATATAAAATTATCTCTCGAGCAGGCTGATCATGTATTAAATAGAATTGTATCCCGAGAGGAGCTCGTCTGTTGGTATTATTAGAATTAACAAACCAAATCAACCCTTTTGTTAGAGCATACAAATCATTTCCAACAACTATTAAGAAAATAATAAAACCGGGCACAAATTTAGTTTTCTATGTTATGCCATCAAATGGCGGATAAAGAAAATGATGGCTGGAATGGAGTTCCCTTAGAAATGCGAGCTCGTGTTGACAACATCTCGAACTATTACAGCTCTGGTTGTGTTTCAAATACATGATTCTCTTTGTAAAAGTGAGTAGCGCATATATATATATATATGAGCTAGTAGCAGTTGCGGTGCAACATGGAAGACATTTTTTGATTAATGGTTATGGTTAGAGTTAGGGTTAGGTGTAGAGTTAGGGTTAGATTTACGGTTAGGATTAGGGTGATTTTTTACGGTTGGAATGTACAGTTAGGGTTAGGGTTAGAGTTAAGATTAGGTTTAGGGTTAGGGTTAGGGTAAGGGTTAGGGTTAGGGTTAGGGGGATTTTTATAGTTAGGGTTAGGGTTAGGGTTATTTTTACAGTTAGGGTTAAGGTTAGGGTTAGAGTTAGGGTTAGGATTAGGGTTAGTGTTAGGGTTAGAGATAGGGTTACGATTAGGGTTAGGGTTTGGGTTAGGGTATTTTTATAATTAGGGTTAGGGTTAGAGTTATTGTTAGGATGCATGACATGGGTTTGGGTTAGGGTTAGAGTTAGGATTAGGGTTAGAGTTAGAGTTAGAGTTAGGGTTAGGTTAAGGTTAGGGTTAGAGTTATAGTTAGGTTGTACGGTTATGGGTTAGGGTTAGGGATAGAATTAGAGTTAAGGTTAGAGTTAGGGTTAGGGTTAGGGTTAGGGTGATTTCTAGGGTTAGAGTTATAGTTAGGGTGATTTTTATGGTTAGGATGTATGGTTATGGGTTTGGGTTAGGGTAAGAGTTAGGGTTAATGTTAGGGTTAGGGTGATTTTTAGGGTTAGGATGTATAGTTATGGGTTAGGGTTAGGGTTAGAGTTAGAGTTAGGGTTAGAGTTAGGGTTAGTATTGTGTGCATAAATGTTGTCACA
>MU225207.1:1975195-1989528 GCA_018584345.1 Thuja plicata | reverse complement strand
TACAATTTGATCAAGGAAATTGATTTGAATTGAAAATATTCCAAAGCATTGATTCAGAAATTTGATAAAATGATAAAATAATAAATGGGGCCCAAAGTCTAGGCGACCATTTTAGGGTGCATACAAGTATTAGGGCTAGAGATAGGGTTACGATTAGGGTTAGGGTTAGGGTTAGGGTGATTTTTATCATTAGGGTTAGGGTTAGCGTTACAGTTTGGATGATTTTTTACGGTAAGGATGTATAGTATGGGTTTGGGTTTAGGTTAGGGTTAGAATAAGGATTAGGGTTAGAGTTAGAGTTAGAGTTAGAGATAGGGTTAGGATGTACAGTTTAGGAATAGGGTGTAGGGTGAGGGGTAGGATTAGTATCATCTTAATGGTTAGAGCAAGGGTTAGGGTTATAATTATGGTTAGGGTTAGGGTTATAATTAGGGTTATAGTGATATTTATGGTTAGGATGTACGATTATGGGTTTGGATTAGGATTAGAGTCAGGGTTAGGGTTAGGATTAGGGTTAGAGATAGGGTTAGGGTGATTTTGATGATTAGGGTTAGGGCTAGGGTTAGAGTTAGGGTTAGGGTTAGGGTTAGAGTTATGGTTAGGGTATTTTTATGGTTAGGATGTATAGTTATGGGTTTGGGTTAGGGTTAGAGTTAGGGTTAGGGTTAGAGTTATGGTTAGGGTATTTTTATAGTTAGGATGTACGGTTATGGGTTTGGGTTATGGTTAGAGTTAGAGTTAGGGTTAGGGTTAGGGTTAGGGTTAGATATAGGGTTATAGTTAGGGTTAGGGTGAGTTTTACGGTTAGGGTTAGAGGTAGAGTTAGGGTTAGTGTTATGATGTAAAGTTTAGGAATACGGTGTAAGGTGAGGGGTAGAATTCATATCATCTTAATGGTTAGAGTAATAGTTAGGGTTAGGGTTATAATTAGGGTTATGATAATTTTTCAGTTAGGATGTATGATTATGGGGTTGTGTTAGGATTAGGGTTAGTGTAATTTTTATGGTTAGGATGTAGTGTTTAGGAGTAAGGTGTAGGGTGAGGGGTAGGATTAGTATCATCTTAATAGTTAGAGTTAGGGTTAGGGTTAGGATGATTTTTATGGTTAGGGTTAGTGTTAGGCTTATAATTAGAGTTAGGGTTAGGATTGGGGTTAAAGATATAGTTAGGGTTATAATTAGAGTTAGAGTTAGGTTTAGGGTTATGATAAGGGTAAGGGTTAGAGTTTTGGTTAGGGTTAGGGTTAGGGTGAGGGGTTAGAGTTAAGGGTAGGATGAGATTAAGGTCATGGTTTGGGATAGGATGTTATGTCTATAGTTAGTTGGTGTATCATATTTAGTGTAACATAAAGGGTAAAATAAATATTCTAGTAAATGCTTAGTACAGTTAGGGTTTGGGAAGATGGTTTAGAGTTAGGTGTATTATTAATATATTAGTTAGGTTGAGACTTAGGTTTAGTTGTGGTAAGGGTTAGGAGTAAGGTTTACAGTTATGTTCAAATCAGACGAAGTGTTGTGGTTAAGTTTAATATTTGGTTAACTGTTAGAATAAGATTAGGGATGTGGTCACCAATCAGATGTAGGTTTTAGAGTTATCATTAATATAATAGGTAGTGTGGGATTTAGGTGTACGTTTAGACTATTTGGTTAGAGTAAGGGTTTGATATAGTTTTATAATATTGATTATATATATAGGTAATAGTTACTATTATATTTAGGCTTACGATTGGGGTTAGGGGTTAAAGTTACAGTTAGGGGTAATCTTAGGGTAACTGTTATAGAAAGATAATGAACATAGATAGCGATGGGATATATGTTGCACATGTAGGATTTGTACCACACTAAGGATTTGTATCACACTTTTTCCCACTAAGGGTTTAAGTTAGGATCAATATCATACTTATTAGTATTAGAGCTATGATTAGAGTTAGTGATGTAATGTAGGTATTAGAGTTATGACTGCGATCATGCTTAGTAACATAGATATATGGTTACAATTAGAATGAATATTATTGAAATAATGGTTGTACACTTAGAATGAATATAATCGTTCAGATTGGGATTATGCTTAGAATTAGCATGTGGGTTTTATACAACATTTAGTGCCTAACATATCTGTGAGATGTCCTTTGTGAATAATTTTTCATATTTATTTGAAACATCCATTGAAGGCATCCTTTTATGGGACACATTTTTGAAAGCCATTAATATTAGAAATACAAAGTTCAACAAAATATGTTACAAAACATTGGAAATATAGTTGTAAACATCACTTGAATAGTGAAACCAATTTATTTTTCTCTTGTTCATGAAACTAACATAGATGAAAGGCGAAATATAAGTCCCAGTAGAACTATTTAGATGAAATTAAAAGTGTGAAAGCCAAGACAAGGATGAACTATTTAAAAAATATTTCTCTGTAATGATGTAAGTACATCACATATTCTTCAATGATTAAGATGGTATTGCGACCTTTATTTGAACAATGATCATGGTAGACTTCTTTCATCATTGACGGAAACACATATACTTTTGTAGATGTGTCATGCACAAAGCTTGCAACATCTTCCATCTGCATTATTTCCAGTTCTTCAACATAATCAATTGATAACGAAGCATTCTCCACAGCTTTGATTATATTTGTGCATGATTCTTTAATTATTTGTGCACACTTATCAAATTTAGTCTCAAAGAAATCACTTGAGGCCACCGAAGCATTCGGGCTCGTATAAATGATGTTTGAATCCCTGTTGGAGGCAACTATAGTTTGAATAGTATGCTGCAAATTTTTAAACAAACATCAGCCTATAGAAATAATTAGAATTAAAAGTACATTTATTTTATAAATTGAAAAAATGAAATCAATAATGTTTAAAATGAGATAATAGATGTATTATGATGAATTATGAGCAAAAATATTTTAACAACCATAAGAAATTAAAAAAAAAAAAACCATGTTGCATTATAATTTGGAACTCTACATGTTTCTGGAACACGTTCTATAGATGCAGAATTTTTATTTTCAACATCCAAGTGAATGTTTATATTAGGTGGATGGTTATACCCCTCACTTGTTTGGGGTTCAACTTGTTTCCCTTCATGCATTTGCTCATTTTGAAGAGGAGGGAGTTGTTCAGAGGTTCTTTGACAGTTGTTTCTTTCTACATGTATTTCGTCTTTATTTTCAATTTCCACTTGTTCCACTGTTACTTCAGCCCTTCTTGTAGCAGACCTTCATCTACCAACTTGATTGTGTAGAATTCTATGTTGTTCTGTTTGATTTTTTGTCATTTGTTCTTGTTGACGTCTATGACTCTCTCTTTGATATTATCTTTAATTCTAATATTAAAATTACTAATTCTAATATTTAAAACAAATTATCTAAATCTAATATTGAAATCACTGAATCTAATATTTAAAACAAATTATCTAAATCTAATTAATTTAATATTGAAATTACTAATTCTAATATTTAAATCAAACTATCTAAATGTAATATTGAAATGACTAATTCTATGAAATGAATAATTCCAATATTTAAATCAAATAATCTAAATGCAATATTGAAATCACTAAATACAATATTTAAATCAAATTATCTAAAACTAATTATTTTAATATAATATTTTAATCAAATTATAAAAGTGTAATATTGAAATTATTATTTTTAAATCTAAGCAAGAATTTAATTCACTAATACAAAATAATTTTAGTACCAAAATTATTATAAAAAAGATTAGTACAATAAAATATTGAAAAATATACCACATTTGCATCTAATTAATATGGTGGCATTGCCCTCCATCTATTAAAATTTATTTCAAACATTAGTAGTCTGATATTATTAAAATGAAAACATTAAAATATTTAAGAACAATATGCAAATCAAAATGGTAATATTTAAATACTAAATCTTATACATTGAAATATTGGAAAATATGGCGGCATTAATGTCCATATATTAAAACTATATTTCAAATAAAATAGTAATATTGTTTTCAAATTAAAATATTATATATTTTTTTGATCGGTAATAATATTTTGTATTCATTTAGAAAACAGTTACATATTGGCCATCTAAGCATTACAATCCAAAATGAATAGAACATACTTTCTCAAAGCATGACTACTATGTCCGCTCTAAAGGATTAAAAAACTAGCAAAAACACCTCTATTAACAGATGTCTTCACAAGGGGACGACCCAGCCAAAAAAATTCCTAAGATTCGACTACTAGGACCACTTAGCTACATCTTCTTGGGTGAAATTTGCAAACGCACCCCACCTATCGAATAGTTTCCCAACTCTGGGACTGACGCCACCTTCTCCTTCCGGGCTGAATATCAAATCTGATTATGCTCTAGCTTTATTGGCTGCCTTAGCCCTTGCTCCCCACCGAGTGACCAAAAGTTGCCTTCGATTCATTGGCTTGCCATCTATGTCAAGGGCCACAATGGATTTGATGGGCATTTTCTTTATTTTCTAAGCCGCAAGTTCAGTCTCCGCCCTTTCTACCTCCACTTTGCTCCTCTCTAAGGCCTTCAGCAAATCTTTCCACCTAGCCAATGCCCATGCCAAGTGTACATCTACTGGGCTAGCTGTCGACCAAATTACCAGCGGTTGCAACCCACAAATCCCTCTTCCCACCATGCGAAAAGGCGCATCTCCCATTCGTAGCCCCAGACCCACCTCTACCTGTTTGATGATTTCCTCAACACCGCCGACCCATTTCACAACCGTACACTGACTGATAACCCTCCTAACTTCTATCTTTGAATCTGCCACCATGAGAGCTAGGGCCACGAATACAGATGAAATATCCAAATTGGTTCTTGGCCGCCACCCTTTCAGCAGGAAATGCTCACCAAGGATTTCTTTGATAGTTGTCTAGAAATCATCTCCTTCACCACTGAAGTTATGGCTCAGCCTGTTTGTCATGATAGGCGTATCAAAGGTGGGAGTCTTCCCATTCATCGCTAATGAGAAATTTGCCTCCATAGCTCTGTTATTTCCTCACTGATATAATTGATGCACTTGTTATTGTCGCCAGGGTATTTAACTTGCAATTGAAGCCTCTAGAATGGGCTGTTATTTCCATCGGGTATGCGGGCAGTCATCATAACACTTAACTACTTCAAGTATGATCTTTGAATTTCACATCCCGTGAAATCTCAGATTGTAGATTTAATTACACCCGTGCCCTCATGTCATGACAACTTTGGGCATAATTTCATTATGATCATCCACATGATACATAAGTGGTGTGACATGAATGTTCATTTATTGGGATAGTAGCCTCAACACTAATTGTACCCTTCATATTTGTTGATATTAATCCTCGTTCATGAAGACTTCAAAGATTTTAAATTTATCTTCGAGGGATCCTTCTGCTCCCACATTCAAGAGTTGATTAGCCAGACTTTTTTCCCCTCTTGGTACATGTGAGGTTTTGAAATCCCCGAATTCTACCAACATGATCCTTATCCTTCTGATGTGCTTATTTAAGTACCATGCATCCATATGGCCCTTATTGATTCCATTTACGACTAGGAGGGAGTCGCCTTTGAGGTGAAATTTCCTAAACTGGAGTTTTCTCACCATGACGACAGCTTCGACTGCAGCTAGGGATTTTGCCTCATTATTAGTGCCATTACATAACCTTTTAGCCCCTAAGGCCATGGTATCCCCCTTGTCATTTCATGCTATGTATCTTATTCTAGAATTCCAAGGATTACCTTAGGAGGCACCCCCCAAATTAATCTTGATCCATCCGGGGGATGGTGGTTGCCATCTGTTACTGTGCTCCTCTTCTGCCCTTGTACGAGGATGAACCCTCACACTCCCATTAACAGGCCTGTACTTCACTAGTAGCCATTGTCGCTGTACCAACATATCAGATTTTGTGAAGGGGGTCTTACTGGCATTGGTTTGTGCAGCTGTATTGGATACCAGTTCTGAGATTTCTATTTCAAAACTTGGAGGAAAACACTCAGCTGGTTTAGCTTTATCTGTGAATATCCTCTTGTTCCGCTCATTCCAAATTAGCCACAAGGTGCTAGATGGGAGGACATTCCATATCACAGCTAGTGCAGGTAGTCCCTTTGGCTCCAGCCATGAGATGAGCCACTCCTTATATTAAACCTAAATCTAAATCTAAATCTAAATATTAAATCTAAAACTAAATATTTAAAGTAAATCTAAATATTTAAACTATATACACAAATAAAGTAATGAAAGAAATAAATATTTCACCTTTAAATCTCCTCCAAAACTATCTCTTTAATTCTCATGCAAAACTCTCATGCTCTTCTCTACAAAACAAAAAATTAAATGAGGGAAGAAATCTTTTATAATTTGAGAGCATCTCCTCATCTTCTCCAAAGGATGTCTCTTTGCATTCCTGGTAACATTAAAAAGTAAATCTAAATTAATATATAAAATATATCTAAAACATTAAAGCATAATAGACTAAATCTAAATCTAAATGGAAATATTATAAATATTAAACCTAAATCTAAATCTAAATATTTAAACTATATACAAAAACAAAGTAATTAAGGAAATAAATATTTCATCTTTAAATCTTCTCCAAAACTATGTCTTCAATTCTCCTCCAAAGCTCTCACTACTCTGCAAAACAATAAATTAAATGAGGGAAGAACTCTTTTGTAATTTGAGAGCATCTCCTCATCTTCCCCAAAGGATGCCTCTTTGCATGCCTTGTCTCTTCAAATTCCTGATTGATAACTTGTCTCTCCAAATCTGAAAAAGCATGCAATTAGTTATAAAAAAAAATTAGTTTTCTTCAAATGCCATTTGGCATTCCTCTATTTTCGGCCTTTTATGACCTTATATTTTAATTTTAATTTTATTTTTGGATTTTCCTAATTTCATTTGGCATTTTTGAAGTTTTTTTCTTTTTGTAATTTATTTTTTTTGTAACTCCCACCAAATCTTTTTTTATTTTTATTTTCGGCTTTTATCAATGCCATTTGGCATTTTGAGAAATGTAACTGCTCCTCAATCTTTTTTATGTACACAAAATATTCCTCAGAATATGCCCATGCTGGTATTCAGCTTGTGCTCCCATTGTAAGAACACCTCTCAGCGTAATAATCACGCTACATTTTCTTCAATATCTTGCTCCTCTCAGTTCTATATTCCCTATTACGGAATTGTCCCTAAGCATGCTTTGGTGTGCGTTACTTAGCAAGAAAGAAGAAACCAATAAAACCATCTCCAAATTACTTCTACACTTTCTTTCTTTTCTTTATATCACCTTTTAGTGACTATATTATATTAGTGGTCAAAACAGTAATTATAGTAAGGGAAATTCATCTCCAAGTCTTGGATTTTGGTATGTTTCATCAACTTCTTACAAAAAAATCTACAATTATATTAATTCAGATTGGGAAAATAAGTCGTAATCTTTATGAAGAGTCATTTTAAAGATCATCCATAAAATAATAGAGATTGTAATATTTTTTTATTATATTTAAGTTGGGATTATTGAACTTATGATACATTATTGTTCATTTCGAAGAAGTTTTTATTTCTTTTTTTATAATTGTAAGATTTTTTATTTTTATTTTGAACTTTTGTTTTGATGTAGGACTTTGTTATAACTATCTAATAGACTATTGAACTTATGATACATTATTGTTCATTTCAAAGAAGTTTTATTTCTTTTTTTTTATAATTGTACAATTTTTAATTTTTATTTTTAACTTTTGTTTTGATGTAGGACTTTGTTCTAACTAGATAATAGATGTATCAAAATTGTAATGAATTTATTCATGAGAATAAAATATATTTTGTATTGTCTTTTATTAGAGAGTCACATTAAGGACCACCAAACTTTATAGTAAAATAAAATACTCAAACTCAATGTAGAGTCGAATAAAATAAAAATATTTGAAGAATTAAAATTTATTGATTTAAAACAAATTAAATTTTGATGAGAAAATTCACATTTAATTTCTAAACTGTTAATGAACTCTACTTGTTTAGATTATATCACACTTTCATTGGTCATTAAAAAGAATATCTGTCTTATTTGTTTGGCACGCTTGTGCATGTATAGGGTGGACCCACTACTATGTAAAGTATCATCTCCCCTTGCACTCTATGTGATCTTGGGTGTAAGAGAAAAGTGACAACAACACCTTTTTTTTCTTTTTTAGATTGAATCAATATTTTATGGGAAAAGAGGTACTCATCCCAAATAATGGTTCAAGCAGCACTCCTTTGGTCTACTACATAAATTGATGCTAGAATTTTGGTACACCCCACAATTTTCCTAGTACCCACATTTGTGTGTTATATATAAAAATCCTTTCCTTTATAGGGAGAGGACTAGGCCTGTGTCGTTCGGTCACATGTAGAACTCTGAAAGTATCCCTGCTATGAATTGATTACTTTACCAGCCAAAAAACCATCTACTTGTTGACTCAGAAGGTCAGATTTAGACTAAGACACCCTACATTATTGTGGTTCATACTAGAGATAGAAATGCCTTGGGAAGTGATGACATAAGGAATTTGAAGTTTGGTATGTCTGAGAAGTGTGTATTATGGAGGGGAGCCAATACCACAAAAATTCTAGGCTATCTACTTTGAATAAGTGCAGTTGGATTTAATCCAAGTGGAGATTCAGCAAGTATTGTCCTAACCAGCCTTAGGATTGTGATGGTTTTTTTTTTTAATCCTCACTAAAACATTTCAAACCCTTGTTAAAACATTCAAAACCATTTCAAAATATTCTCAAAACATTCAAAACCTTATCAAAATAGTTTTTAAAACATTCAAAATTATTTCAAAATCTCGTCATAATCTTTTCAAAACATGGAGTTTCAAACAAACTTTGGAGTCTTGTTACACCTTTAAGTTAAACTTTACATTTAGTCCTTGCATTTTCCCCTCATATTCATTGCATAAGTCCTCATAATTGCCTTAGGTCCTAGATCATATTGTCTTTCGCATTTCATTATCCCTGACCATAATTACATACAACCTCCTCATATCAACCCTTAGTATAACAAGTCCTTATTTTAGTTGCATTATCCTTGTCATATTATTATCATTTTGTTCTTAGAACCTAATCCAAGCTTTGAAAAATCCCAAATATTCAAGTCTTAAGGTTAGACCTTATTTTTTTGGATAAGAATCTTAACCTTGTTACACATTTATCCTTTTATTAACATTAACATTAAGTTAAAACCTAATCTTGTTGATGACAGATTTGACTTGGTACTTTTCATTTTTATTTTCCCTTTGGTGTATTAAGGTCTTGATCCCATTTTAATTTCTTAAGGTCATGGATTTATAATTGCATTTATAAGGTTTTTCAAAGTCCAAAAAAACCCCCAAAAAATAGTTGCATATCATATCCCTTACTTTGTATTATCATCCTTAAAATTCCATTTTCCAAAATCAAAATCCAAAAATATATCTTTCATTATCATTTTCGAAGTTCAAGGTCCAAAAAAAAATTGGCATCCCCAAATTGCATTTCAAAACTTGCAAAATCCAAAAACATAGTCCGTTGCATTGGTCATAATCACTAAAAAACCTTTAGAGTCCACAAAATTGCAAAACACATGAGTTTCATTTTTTCCCTTTAGCACCTTTTAATTCCATTTGTCCTTCATCTCCTAGAGCATAGTTTTCAAAGTTAAAACATGATTCCAAGGTTTTACGAGACAAAAAAATCAAAGCATCAATCCAATTTAATCATCAAGAGCCCTTGATCAAAGTCCAAAAATAACATGACGAATTGGGCATACTTCTATCATAGAGAATGGGGCCCTCCAATTGAAACATCACACCAACCTTCCTTTCAATCAAACAATCAATAACATCAATCTCAATTACACATGTCCAAAACATTGGAAAATGAATTAGCACAATAAGCAAATATCTTGGAAGGAAAAGAGGAAAAGATAGAAAAGAGTGAAACCAAAATTTCCATAAGAAAACCTTGGGAAAGATCACATATATTTTCGCATTTCGAAATAGTGTGGCATAATTCAACTTGGGCCACCACCAAATTTTGAACCAATTTTTTATTCCAATACAATCAAGTGTCACTCGAGAAGTCACACAAGTACCCCTTGTGCCAATTGTACAAACAAGTCAATCAATACCAATGTCACAATCACTTTTTCCTCAGATTGCATCACATGTCAATGAACATCCTTTTATGTCTTCAAATCCACCGAGTTTTTCTCAAACAAACACAAGCTCAAAATTTCCATCCTCTAGACATCAATCAAGCATGATCAATGAGAAACTTATTATACCAAATTTTCACTCAAAAAATTATTTACAACATGAAAATATTGATTTGGTATCACCAACATGATCACCCAAGCAATGAAAAACCCAATCTTAATCTTTCAAGAGTTTTCTTCAAAAATTGGATCATGTACATGAAATTATTGAGGAACATAATACAAATAACTTACCCGTGTCTAGTAATGACCCATTCCAAAGTGATCACATAAATAACACCCATACCTCCCATGAAGACATTCACCTTCAATAAGACTCCATATCTCTCACCATTCCATCATCCCCTCAAGCCTCGCAAGAGCAATTTCCACCATCTATATCAAGTGACATAATAAAAAAACCTTCCAAGGGATATCCATAGAAGAAATCCAAGATAGTCCCATTCATGAACCAGGTCCCTTCCATAATTTAGAAATCCTAGAATCACCATCCCCACACACCCTATTTCCAACCAATCCTAATGTAAAGAGTCCCGTGTAAATTCCACCTCCATCATGCCAAAGCAATGAATCCTTCCTAGACTCTCCCATGTGCATATTTTAAGGCATTCCCCATGTCAAGAGGATGATACAAATCAAAAAAAGGTCCTAAAATAAATCAAGATCAAGATCCCCACAATGAACAATCCTTTTTAAATGTTGAACCAGGTACTATTTTCCTTGCATCTCATAATGATCTCATTATCCCTATCCATCGTATCTAAGGTCATCCCCCTCCAATTAAATATCAAGGTGTCCCTTCACCTTCAGGTCCATTACAAGATCTAATAATCCCTCTAGATCCTCCTTATGATCCCTCCATGCCTTCATTTCCATGTTATAATATTCCATGTTCTCCACAAAATCCTATCATACCCAATGATCTTATCACTTCTCCTTCTATTCCATTGCAGGATCCCATTATTCCTCTTGACCCCCCTCATTATTTGAGCACCTTTGAGAAATTTGTTCACGAAACCCATACATGTCAAATAAGTTGCTCAATATCCATCCAATCTGGTCCACCTCATGATCATTTAAGTCTTTCCATATCTTGTATACATTAAAATGGACTTGCGTCTTGTAGCAAGTATCCTACAGGTCAAAGAAAGAATTATAAGGTCAAATAGTTAAGCTTCCATGAACAAGGTATGGGTGGTCCCACTTTTTTGAACATCCTGATTTTTGCTGAAATTGCACATTTTTAAGAAAATATGTTGATTTAAGCCTTGAGAAGTCCCATTTGAAGGAGTAAATTCAAAATGTCTAGATAAAATCTTCTTGGATCAAAATCCCTTTGGTATAATCCCTCTACTCCTCACTCACACCTATAATCGAGTCTCCTTTGAACCCATCAAAATGCTGAGAAAAAATTACTTTGACATTAACCTTTTGTTGGATAAAATAAATTCATTTGAAAAACCCAAATATAGGATGATAGTACCCAGAGAAAGCTTTCCAATTATTTCTTTTTAAGTTTTACTAAACATAGGTTGTCTGACCATTTAGTGACTTCTCTGTTTGACACTTCCAGAAAAATAGTAAATTAGGGAAAAAAAATTATGAAAAATATGTAGGAAATAGGATTTTATGTTAGCTTTCTATAAAAAAAAAAGAATAAATTAAATTTGATATATAGAGATAGAGTTAGAGCGACCAAAGTGAACCTATGTCCAAATTATAATTAATGTCACTTCATAACTCAATAAACTATTAAATATTCAACCAAATTGAATGAAACCAAATGTATTCCCTAGATATTTGTGTTACAAACCTAAATTCAAAATAATTACATTCTTATCAGTTTTATAAAAAAAGTTATGTTGATCAAAGTGAGTGTCACTCCTGAAAAATCCTGATTTTTCACAAAAACAATTTTTGAAGAGGGAAAAATGGATACAAATAAATTCCATTTAAAAAAAATAAAAATTATAAAATAGAAACAAAATGATAAAATTCACTAGTTTACATCATCTTCAAATTCTTAATGGTTTAATGACAATTGATGTTCGAAAGTGAAGTTTTTTTTTCAGAATGTTCATTTGAGTGTAAAAGTTGGCCAAAAAGTGGGACACAATTTTGTGGGATCACCCGTATATTCAAACCCTCTCATGTCAAATAAAAATTCTAATGGTCATGGCCTAAATTATAAATCTCACCTTCAGACCTTCCATCCATCTTAGTTCCATATATTCCTCCATCCATTAGCTCAAAATCTACTAATCCTTTCCTAAATATAAGTTAGAAAAGGCACACATCTTTGAGAACCTTTCACCAATCTAAAATACATCCATATAATTCCTATCTATGCATAAACCTGATCACTTTTCCAAGAAATTTTGATGCCAAATATAAAGTCCATAATTCAAGAACTCCACATGCAATCAAGGATCAACATGTCCAATATAATGGACATGTAAAAATGAAGATCCAAAAAGAAAATGAAATTTCCAAAAGGCCACAAAGGCCTATTAAGAAAAAAATAAAATTCAAAAGCAATATGGGTTCCTAAATCCCTTGTGCAAGCAATGCATTCCAAGGACCCACAAAAGAGTGAAAAATTAAAGTCCATGTTGATTCCTAAGAAGCTTCTTGAACCGTGATGTCCTAAAGAAAAATAAAAGTTGACATCCAAGGTTGCTATTCCTCCATCTAAATTTCTCCAACCTTCTAAATCTATTTTGGGTTCTTATGTCCCAAAATTCATAACCATTTTTTGATCAAATCCAAAATCTTATTTTCCTTTATTACTCCATCTCCCCTCAAGGTGTGTGTCAATGTTGTTTTTCCCTACTTTCATCTAGTCAAAATAAAGTCTTCCTACATTTCCTTCATTATCCAACACCTATTTTTTGGCCCTTTATCTAGCCTATCTAATCCTCTGCCTAAGTCCTTATCCTATCCTATCCAATCATCTATTTCATCTCCCTTTGTCATCACTCTACCAATGTCTTTGAGCATACTATCATAGTCATTGTCCATTATTGCATATCTTTTAAGAGAACCATCCAAAGAACAAAGCACTTGAGTCCTTTGTCCATGTCATATTATGCGTTCATAATCTTCTAAAAAGAATAAAGTAAAAAAAAAGCAAAAAATGTTTCCTTGATGAAAACTTGGCAAACATACGTCTTGGTAACACAAAAAAAATTGTAAAGAGAAATAATTTTGTCCAATAGTGAAAACGTGGCAAATAGGCACTTTGAGCAAGTACCATGATGAAAATTCGATAAGCGAGCATCATGTATAATTTATGATCCTCTTTCATTCCATACTTGGGGGCTGGTTTCATCCATTTTTTCCCATCCATTATCGTCCATTACCACAGGTGTTTCCTCCATTATCCCTTTTGTTAGGGTTTGACAGAACCGGAACAATATAAGAATAAACAGTTATATGCAGAAATAGTAGAAGAAAGAAACTAAACGTAGATAACACACAGATTTAACGTGGTTCACCCAAAACCTGGGCTACATCCACCTACATAGCCGTCCAACCTTTCTTATTATCCAGCAAAAACATACACCACGCTCCAATGCATTATACATCTCAAACGCTTATAACATGCATTTTAGGGCAACCTCTAAAATCAACCATTTTAGGGTTTTACAATGTCGGTCTTCTTTTTCCCGAAAAAGCACCAAAATTTTTTAGGGTTTTACAATGTCGGTCTTCTTTTTCCCGAAAAAGAAAATCTCTTTCCCAAAAAAGCTACCAGACATGGGGCCACAATATAAACACCTACTACATGATCATTCGCCATAATATCAACAATCTCCCACTTGGAGACTGATCAGGCTCCACACCAATTAATCTCCCACTTGGAGACTGGAACCAGATGACAAAGTAGTAGATGCAACTCCCACTGGATAAAATACCTTGCTGTGTATTAACCCCACGATCATCAGTCAAGAAGCCCAATAGAAGCTGAGCAAGAAACCAGCTTCTCCTTGGGGACTGCCTTCATGAACATGTCTACAGGATTGTCACTTGTGTGAATCTTTTCAAGCCGTAATTGGCCATCCTCCAAAACAGACCTTATGAAATGGTACCTAAGCTGTATGT
>MU225207.1:1912351-1955834 GCA_018584345.1 Thuja plicata | reverse complement strand
GATTGATTGTATATTTCAATTCTGATTAGGAAGAAGATAAGATGTTCCTCTTCTATTCCCAAATGCACAAATGGAAGATCCAAGATGATCAACCCAAAGGAAGGGTTAATGCACAAATGAATCAACTATTTGGAAAAGAGAATAACAAGAAGGAGATCTTAAATTCTGTTAATTATTAAGTAAATATGATATATGACAGTAATTTAAGAAATAGGAGAAATGTACTAACCTTAAAGAATTACAGATCAAAGAATGCTATTTTCTGAGGTCTGTAGACTATTTCTGCAAAAACTGAAGTATGATCCAGAACTGGAATGCAGATACAAACAAAATCCATAAATATTTTTCTGTTATGATGTCATCTTATAAACAAGGTCAACCTTGACCCACAAATGTCAACCCTGATCCAATAATGTCGACCTTGACTTGCATAGGTCCGACAGAAAGCCAAAAAGGGTATCCAAATCTGGTCTCAAATCCACAGTCCCGAACCTGTACCTACAAGAAAAAGAGGATTGTTTGTTGGGGGGAGGGGTTTTCCTTGGTCAAACCCTGGTTTTGGAATTAACCTCAAATATATGTAATTGAAATTGCAGAAATAGACAAAGTAAATGCATAAATTCACCTTTCTTGAAAAAGTCCTTGTGGAGGATTCGAATGCTTCAATCCGCAAGAATGTATGCACCAAATATGTAGAATGTAGAATGGTAGGATGTCTTCAATCTCTTTCTTGTAGATCTCTAACACCAATTCTTGAATGGGTTCTTGAATTTGGAAGAGGCTTGGAAGAAGGTGGATGGAGAGATCACCAAAAGGGCACTATGTAGCTTGAATCCTTCAATGGCCTCCAATGGATCTCCTTCATGAAAATGGATGCTTGAAGGGATAAATTATTTCTTTAAATATTGCTCCTTAGCTTGCTTGAATCACACTTGAAGATAGTTTGAGAATGGTTGATCAAGATTAGAAGACTTCAAGGAAAAGAGAGGAGAAGGCTCCCTTTAATATGAAACTAGGACACAATCTTCTAAGGAGGCCGACATAGGATAATTAAATCCCCATTAAATCCTTTACCCCTAGGAGAGGACCTATATTAAATATAATTTAGGAATCAATGCTTCGGAACCCGAAACAGCCGACCTGAAAGCAGGAAATAACTTTTGCAAAAACCGACATCTAGAAAATCCAAGACCCTGAAGTTTGAACCCTGGGTCAAGGTCAAGGTCAACCTTGACCTAGGTTAGGGTTGACGTCGACCTTGACCTAGGTCAAGTTTGAGGTTGACATAGACCCAAAAGGTCAACCCTGACCTTGAAGTCTAGAATCTCAAATCTGCAGTCCAGAATGTAGAAATCAGGTTGGAAAGAAGTGGAAAGAGGGACAGAATACGGGGAAAGCTAGGTCTAACTCAGGAACCCATTCTAGGTGCTTGATATGACCACAAACCACTTACTCGGAAGGCTAAACAAGTCTACAATGGAAGTGCTTCCATTTTCTTACTATACAATATATATATGTTAAGCCTTGTCAAGTCAGCCTTGATATCCTTCCAAATAAATAATAAAACTCATGGCTGTCGGCTCCATATAACCATTTATCCACAAAATATAAACCACTATTAGTTGGATGACACTAACTATTTTAATCGGTCAACACTAAAATCCTTCAATGCCTGACCAACACTGTAATGCCCGAGTGAACTCGGTTAGAACTAAAAAACACTTTGGTCATCTTCAATGCCTGAGAGAGCTCAACAGACATAGAATGTGCTCGGAGAGGATTATACATTTGTGTAAACATCACTATACTTGTGTAAACATAAATGAAAATACACAATTGAATAATTGTCATCAACAATCTCCCTCTTTGGCATTGATGGAAACACAACATATCATAATACAAAGAATTATAGAGCAGCAGATATAAGAATGAAATTTTACTAATGTCCTTCACTTCATTCTGATTCTCATCAAATTTTATTAATGTCTTTAGCTTCATTCTAATTCTCATCCAAAACTCCCTCGATCACTGAAATATAGATTTCTCCCTCTTACATTAATCTCTGTTTCTGATACATTTCTCCCTTTGCCCTCAATCTCTCCATCAGTAATCTCTCCCTCTTTCATTGATCAATATGACATACATTAATCTCTCCCTTCATCATGAATCATTATAAAATATAGTAATCTCTCCCTCTTTGACAACCAATGCCAAAGACACCAACTGACATATCTAATGAAATTGTAATCTACCTGTCTATACTGATTCATATGCAATAAGCTCTAAATATCTGCATCAACATGTTAAGTCTGTTCTATAGCTCGGTTGATGCATTGAACTAAACTATGTTTTAGTGAACCTTTGTTAGGGGACTCACCCTTATCTTTCCTCTAAGATACAAAAATGCATCCTTAGGTAATGGTTTTGTGAATATGTCTGCAATTTGTTCTTTAGTATTCACATATTCCAATCTTACTTCTTTGTTCTAAACCAATTCCCTCAAGAAATGATACTTTATTGCAATATGTTTAGTCTTAGTATGCATCACAGGGTTCATTGAAATTTTAATAGCACTGGTGTTGTCACAATAGATAATGATTGGTTCTGTGATGTCCACCTTCATACCTAACAACAATTGTTTGAACCATATGATGTTTGAACAATTCACTACTGCAAAAACATATTTCTCTTCTACTATAGATTGAGAAATCTAGTTCTGTTTCTTGCTTTTCTGGGAGACTAAACTCTTTCCAAGAAATAGTGGTCCACCACTTGTGCTCTTTCTATCATCAACACTTACTGCCCAATCAACATCAGTAAAATTCTTCAAATCAAATTTTCCTCCTTTCTTTTACCACAATCCATAATCTTCAGTACCCTTAAGATATCTCGAAATCCTTTTAATAGCCATAAAATGATTCTTTCTAGGATTAGCTGAAAACCTTGTAACAATACCGACTGCTAATGCAATATTAGGTCTAGTGTGAACACCATATTGAAGTTTGCCAATAATGGATCTATATGTAGTCTGATTCACCTCCTTTAAATCATCATCCTTAGATAGCTTATGTCAAGTAGGCATAGGTGTTCTAATTGGTCTAGAATATTCCATCCCAAATTTCTTCAGTATCTCTTTTATGTATTTAGACTAAGTAATGTAGATACCATCCTTCATCTGATAAACTTGTAAGAAAACAAAGAATTTTATTTCACCAAACATAGAAATTTCAAATTCCTTACTCATATCTTCTGAGAATGCTCTTCATAAGTCATCATATCTAGTAAAAAATATGTCATCAACAAATATTTCTATTAATAGTATCTTGTTCTGAGGTCCTTCTTTGATGTACAAGCTACAATTTTAATTAGTTCTCTAAAATACAATACTTATCAAGTAACCATGCAATATTTCATACCATTCTCTTGAATCTTGCTTCATACCATAAAATGCTTTGTGCAGTTTGTAAACCATGTTCATTTTGTTAGGATCTACAAAGCCTTTAGGTTGCTCAATATGGACTTCCTCTTCTAGAATTTCATTCAAGAATGCAGATCTTACATCCATTTGATATACCTTGAATCCTTTATGTGCAGCATATTCTAGAAGAACTCTGACTCCTTCAAGTCTTGCAACAGGAGAAAAAGTTTCTCCATAGTCAATACCCTCTTCTTGAGCATATCCTTTACATACCAATCTAGATTTGTTTCTGAAAACTTCACCTTTCTCATTCATCTTGTTTCTGAATACCCACTTAGTACCTATCACATTCCTATCTTTTGGTCTAGGTACAAGAGTCAAGGTTTTATTCTTTTTTATCTACTTAATTTATTCATTCATTGCTTCGATCCAGTTCTCATCATTCAATGCATCTTTAACAGTTCTAGGTTCAATTTCACTAAGTAAACATGTACCTTTTATTTTTTTCCTTGTAATTACACCTTCTCTTTGATATGCAATTATTTTTTCAGGTGCGTGATGTCTTCTAACATATTTTGCAAGTATAGGATCCTTCCTCTTTGATTCTGGGCTTGCTCCACTATGTTCACCATGATCAAATTTCTATCATGTTCATCTGTTTGATACTATGGTTCCATTGTATGATATTTAGGTATATCTATCTGTGACTTGGGTACCTTTGTCTGTGACGCAGATTCCTCTATTTGCGACTTGGTTCCCTCTATTTGTGACTCAGTTTCTTCAGTTAGCATCATTGGTTGCATAGGTTGCAAATAAGTTTGTGTCGATGAATTCAGTGGTTGACATGCTTGTTGTCCAATCACCAATGCATGTGTCTTAGGTATAGTATTAGGTTCATAATACACAAAGTTTTTGTAGTCTTAAGGGTCTTTACTAGTCTGTTCTTCATTTCTCTTTGCAAACTCATCGACCTTTAAATTCACACTTTTTAGGAATTTATGAGTAGTAATATTTAAACATTTATATGCTTTGCTTTTGCTAGATTAGCCTAGGAATATACCTTCATCACCTTTTACATCAAATTTTCCATTTCTTATTTCCTTCAAGATGTAGCATCTACTTCCAAATACTTTGAAATAACAAACATAAGATTTATAGCCATACCATAATTTAAAAGGTGTCTTCTCACTACCTATCTTCAATTGAACTTGGTTCAAGGTGTGAATTGCAGTGCTAATGGCTTCCTTCCAATATTTGATAGCAACATCCTTCTCAATCATCAAGGTTCTTTCATAATCCATAATGGATCTATTCCTTATTTCTGTAATACCATTATGTTGTAGAGTACCTGGGGTAGATACTTATATTTTGATTCCTCTTTCATTGAAGAACTCATTGAATTCATTGGAAATGAATTCTTCTCCTCTGTCAGATCATAAGCATTTAAGTTTCTTTCTTGTTTCTTTTTCAACTCTGGCTAGGTACCGTTTGAACTTCTGAAAGGCTTCTAATTTTTCTTTGAGAAACATAACAGTCATCATTCTGGAATGATCATCAATAAATAGAATGAAGTAGTTATCACCTATGTAACTTGTTGTTCCAATTGGTCTACATAAGTTAGTATGCACCAATTCCAAGAATTCTTTTGTATTGTAGTTCTTTCTCTTGAATCTTGTTTTGCCCATCTTCCCAATTTGACACTGTTTTCATATTGCTAGTTCAAGTTTCTTCAAAATAGGAATACCTCTAACTCTTATGTTCTTAATTATGTTGATCAGGTTGTTAAAGTTCACATGACACAACCTTTTATGCCATAACCAACTTTCTTCAACTTGTACAATAAAACATGAACTTTCATTGAGATCAAGATGAAATAGATTACCTTTTGTTTGCCTACCAGTTCCAACTAGGTTTTCTCTACCATCCAAGAGCTTGGCCTTACCATTCACAAATTCTACCTTGAAACCAATGTTATTTAGCTATGCCACACTTAGTAGATTATGCCCTAGTCCTTCAACCTAATAAGCATTATCACATTTGATTCCTTCAGTAAAAGAAATACAACCTTTACCTTTCACATAGTAGGGTTCATCATTCCCAAAACTGACACTCCCACCATTATAGTGTTCAAGATGTTCAAATTTAGATTTATCACCAGTCATGTGGTGAGAACAACCACTATCAATTATCCAGGTGTCGTTCTTACTAATATGAGAATATAGTGCTTTTTTTATTGTCTTCACTATCTGACTCATCCTTAATAGTAATGTAAACCATTTCATCTTCATCTTCATTACTATCAGAATATTTAGCAATATAACAGGATTTCTTACCTTTTTCCTTGTAGCTTTTGTAATCTTTCTTGCCTTTATACTTGTTGAACTTTCTTTCACCTTTGTCTTCCTTGTTCGGACAATTAGCAACAATGTGACCAGCCTCATCACATGAAAAGCAAATCAATGGTATTCTTCCTCTATATTGTCCTTTTCCTTTTGTAGATCTCTTTGCAAGTAATGCTTCAATGATTTATAGATCCTCATCATCAGAATCATCATCACTATCACTATAATTCTGTTTTCCCTTCATCTTTCCAATTTTTAATTTAGCTTTGAATGCTAACTCAAGATTGCTAGGAACAGGAGAATAATTGTCAAATCTATCCAACTCAAAAGCTAATAATATTCCAATCAATCCATCTAGAGTTATATCATTACTACATCTCATCTCTTGAATAGATAAAACTCTAATTGTATAGATAGGAAGTAAAGTTCTTAATACCTTTCTGACTACTATTTTGTCTTCAATTGTTCCACCAACAACTTTGATTACACTAACACTTTTCTTGATTCTTTCACTGTATTTTGTAATGTTTTCTCCTTCTTTCATTTTTATCGTATCAAACTGACCTCTGAGACTTTTTTCTTTGGCTCTCTTAACATTTGCATCTCCTCCATAGATATCATGTAGTTTTTTCCACATATCAAAGGCAGTAGGGCAGTCATTGACTTCATCAAATTCTGAATAGCTGAGTGTAGAGGCTATATCAATTATCATTATGTTATGATACTTCATTTCCACCATCTGATCCACAGACATAGGTCTCGGTGGCTCCACATACTTTTGATCTAGGAATTGAAAACCTATATCTCCAATAGTAAATAGATGTAGCCTCATCGAATCTTTCCATGCATCGAAGTCATTCTTTTTGAGCTTAGGAATCTCACTTCTGTAAGACATCTATGATCTTTAGCTTAGGCCTTTAAAACTTCCCTATAAGAGTTGATTAACTGAGAGGGGAGGTGTGAATCAGTTACCACAAAAACAAATCCAAGTCCCTTAGATGTCTTAAAAATATTTAACACTGTTGCTTAGTTAACATGGATATTTCATTGTCACTCGGTTAACATAGTAAATCTTAAGATATTAACTATGATTATCTTTAGTAATTAATTTCAGAAACATAAACCATAAATAAAATGAAATATACACAGATAAAACCAACATTTAACATGGAAACCCAATATGAGAAAAACCACCAATAGAAACTAGTCACTATTTTTCACTCTTCTGAAGTGAGCCCTGTTAGGAGCCAACCCTGTTAAAGGTTACAATAACATACTGTGAGGTGTGACCCTATTAAAGGATTTAATCATCCTGTAAGGATTGGCCTTGTGAGAGGTCTTCAAACACTTTAATGTAGAAATGTCAACTTGTTAGAGGATTTACAAAAGACTATTAGGTCTACTCTATTAAGAGATTTTAATCACTTCTACAGTTGCTAGAAAGTAACAATGGATTGACCTATTTTGATAAGCAACTGTCTTTACCAATTCAGATCTCTGTTCTAGATTAAATACTTGATCCTTACTGATCAGATATTCTATTGTAGTCCTCTATGTTTTGTCCTCAATCAGATTCCCATCTAATTTTGCCTTCACTCTTCATATCACACTTCACATGCAATTCCACATACCATACACTCTCTACATATTCAATCCAAACTTGAACTTTTATATATATGTGTGTGTGTGTGTGTGTGTGTGTGTGTGTGTGTGTGTGTGTTAAGCATTTTCAAGTCGGCCTTGATATCCTTCCAAATAAATAATAAAACTCATGACTATCGGGTGCATATAACCATTTATCCACAAAACATAAACCATTGTCAGTCGGCTGACACTAACTATTTTAATTGGTTAACACTGAAATCCTTCAATGCCCAACCAATACTGTAATGCCCGAGTGAACTTGGTTAGAACTAAAAAACACTTTGGTCATCTTCAATGCCTGAGAGATCTCGGCAGATACTAACTATGCTTGGATAGGATTAGACATTTGTGTAATCATCACTATACTTGTGTAAACATAAATAACAATACACAATTGAATAATTGTCATCAATAGAAGATAACTCAACAAATTAAAAAATAAATTAATGAAAGTGTTTTCCCAATGTCTTACCCTCAAAGAAATCATATTAGAACAACCTAAAATGGATGAAGGGATACTAATGCAAGATCCAAGTGAGAGTGGAGAATTGGGGTTATTTTCCTTTAATGAGTAGAGATGATATGATATGATACATAAAATTGACAGTATTGATAAATGAAATGATAAATGACTAGCATATGATATCATATCTGATGTATAAAAGTACTTGTAAAAGAAAAGAAATAGAAATAATGAACTTACCTTGGAGAGAAAAGAGGAAAATGGATCTTGAGATTTGGTTTGGACTATTGCAGAGGTGTCTAATTTTGTAAAACTCTAGATATGGGCTTTTGATGACTATAACTACTTTCTGTGAAAATATTAGCCTTAGATGACGATGTCAACCTCAATGACCTAGTCCTTGATGGTGTTCTAGAATTTTGACCTAGTCCTTTTAACTTCAAATCTAATGAAATTTTTAGGGTGCATGTGACTATGACTAGTATTCTCGAATCTAGATATGCAATTCTATTGCCTACTCCTGTACACAAAGAAAAAAGGGAAAAGGTTATGGAAAAAGGTTTCCCTTGGTGAAACCCCTGTATAGGAATAAACATTTAAATGAAATAGAGATTGCATAAAGGAAAGTAAATGTAAACAAGATAAATGTCAGTATTCACCTTGTCTGTAAAACCCTCAAGGATAGATATTGAGATCCATCAAACCCATGGAGATTCTTCTATGTCTATGCTAGAGATATAGAATCAAGGATGTCTTCACAAATACATGGATATACACTTGCCAATACTAGATATTGAGTGAATGTATGCTTGATAACCTCAATGGAGAAAAAGAGAGAAGAAGAAAAGATGTATGGATCTTCTTGCAATCTTTTAAATTCCTCTACTTGGCCATCATGGGAGAGAAACTTGCAACAATGAGAAAATATTTCATTTTCTTGAATGGCTCTTAAAGAAATGGAGACTTGGAGATCTTGAATTGGGTGCTTGCCTTCAAGTCTTGAATCCACCACTTCAATTGCACAACTTGAATTGATTGAGAACTTGAATTTCTTTCACTTGATAAATTAATTTTTTGCATCTCATATGGTAGTCTTCTTATATATATGGATGTCAAAATGAGAAGCCTTGATATCCATTTATACTCATTTTGGGATTCAATATTGTATAGGCTGACCTCAATTAAAGATCTGTGAGAAAAAACCCCACACCGAGCCCAGAGAAAAATCAAGCACAATGCTCTAGGACAACGCCGACCTAAACATCCTTATTTAGGCATTACTTTTCTCAAATCTTTCCTGGAGCTAGGGGAGTATGTTAAATTACGGAGGAAGAAAATGACAGATGCGAAAAATCAAGCATATAAACATTCGAATGTCAAAATCACCAAAATGGGGTCTAATAAGTCCTAAAAGATATCCAATTATGGGTGCTAACCTTTTAGGATGGTACATTTATCCTCCACTATAGCGGTAGTATGCAAAAAAATCATTCTCATAAAGAATCCACAATTCTATTAATTCATATTGGCAAAATAGGTGGTAATCTTTATGAAGAGTAATTTTTAAGATCATCCATAAAATTCTAGAGATTGTAATATTTTTTAAATAGTTTTTTAATATATTTAAGTTGGTATTATTGAACTTAAGATACATTATTGTTCATTTCAAAGAAGTTTTTATTTCTTTTTATAACTATAAGATTTTTAACTTTTGTTTTGATGTAGGAATTTGTTCTAACTACCTAATAGATGCATCAAAATTGTAATGAATTTATTCATGAGAATAAAATATATTTAGTATAGTCCTTGATTAGAGAGTAATAGTAATGACCACCAAAGCTTATAGTAAAATGAAATGCTCAAACTCAATGTAGAGTTGAATAAACTAAAAAAATTGGAGAATTAAAATTTATTGATTCAAACCAAATTATCTTTACAATCTTAATGTGTGTTAGACATTAGTCATTTGTTACAAGGAATAAAACATAAAGATCACAACATTGATTTGGTTTTTCAACACACACATGAGTGTTTCCTCTAAAAATGGTCTTACACCATATTAGGCTTCCATATACATAAAAATTTGAGATAAGATATGATTTGGTTGGAAGGTGTAATATGCCATAATTGGCAAGTATTATAAGGATCAAGAAGCTCAAAAAAGTATTCGATCATAGGTTAAAGTAGAAATTGGGTGTATCACCCATATCTAGCATATATGCTTGCTAGTAAAGTGCATAATTACCATTCCCAATTTTGTTGAGCTAGAAGTCTACTGTTAGAATAATGGAATGGTGTGTACTAAGAGGGGAGAGGTGAATCAGTACCCTTAAAAATTTTATCACTTTAAAATTTAGTAATCTTTTCTTGCATTACTGACCATATTGATTTTTTACCTTATGCATGTAATATTAAAACATAAACTTAATTGCACGTAAACATTTATAGAAACATTCATGAAAAGTAGTTACACATGACACAAGAATTGGTAACACAAAAAATCCATGTTAGAAGGCAAAAACTATGGTGGGGATGAAACCCACAAAGCTTCACTATCTGCAGAATGGAAGGTGCTAGTTAAGGCTACAAGTGTGATCACTTTTAATGATCTTACCTTGTTAGGAGTAGCATTTTAGACTGCTTAGGTCTACTCAGTTAATATATTTTAACAAAACTACTAAGTGTGCACTTGGTTAAGAGATTTACAATAAGACTGTTAAGTCCACCTTCTTAAAGGATTTCTTCTATTTGCTACAATTTTTAGAGAGTAGTCAAAAATACTTGTTGACCTGATGGTATGAAATCTTGAATTTTTGATTACAGATCCTTTAAGTTCACAAGATATATGTATCACCTAGAGTGATTGATTAATACCTCTATTCTACTCAGTATCCTTGAATCTTGTTCTTCATAATTAAATTCTTTGTTTTGTGTCCATCATGAAAATCTCTGTCTGATCCATAGATGTATGTTGTGGCTACAATCATCATGTCTTGATTGATTACTACATCTATTTATACAATATATTGACCTAATTAGGTTTCATGCTTTACAATAAAAACTCTATGATCAAAGGTTTACAACTTGACCTTGATCTCCTAGTTTGCAGGTTTACAATCAGTTAGATTGATTAAAACAATTACATATGATTTACTTGTTCCTCAATAAATGGTTTTATAGCTAAGCATAAAGCTAATTATAAAACTGAAGTGCTTTATATGATGTGTATCTCAGATCTACTTTTCTCAAAAATAAAACTGTCTCTCAGTAGACTGGTGCTTGGTCTGTTCTGTAGTTTGTGCTCAGTGATGTCTTTGAACTGTCTATCAGTTTGCTCTATAAACTGTGCTTTCAATTTACTCTGTAAACTATCTGTCGGTGATAGTTTGATTTGGTGACCTTTGCACTTAACTATTTCGGTGACCATTGCACTTGTCTGTATGCTGTCACTTAGTGATCATGTTACCGATGGTTCAAAAATTATTTCCTTGTATACTAATGACAAATTATTATCCTTTGGATTATCAATCTCCCCCATTGGAATTAGTATAAAAAATTGATATGTGCAATTAGCTATTGTGTTCAGTATATACACCAAGTGTTTACCTTGTCAAATGACTCCCCCTATGTGCATGCCTTGGTATGTACATGTTTCTCTTTTGTGTATTTCCCTCTTTGTCCTTTGACATGTTTTCCCCCTTCCATATATATTTCCCCTTTATACATATATATTTCCCCATTATACATATAATTTCCCCCTTTTTTTAAAATAATGATAGAGGTGTAATACTTATAGCTTCTCAAGTATGTGGGCATGACATATTTGAATTTTTTCCATTATCTTCTCCCATTTCTCTTGGAGGTGTTATAGGGTCATGTATTCCAATGTGAGTCTGGCGTGCATGTCATATATATTTTTGATAACAGACATCTCTGGGTTGGCAATCAATGCTTTTTCCAAAGTCATGTATTTATAGCTTGGAGCTCGGTTACCTCATCTCAAATTCTTCTTTCATCCTTTTTTAGTTCTAGTGCCAACCTTTTTTACTCTACAATATTCTCATAATGCAATTGGAATGCATTTTCTTTGATTGTGAGACTTTTTGCACTAGCCTTAAGATCTTCATCTATCTTTGCTATATTTTCACTATGCTCAGTAGTGAAATTCTCTATGGTGCACAACTTTTGAACTAGTTTAACTACTTCTAATAATATTGGTTCTATTGTAGTCACTAATTTAGAAAGTGTTACCTTATTTTCCACCACTTCTTGGATGATCTTCTCGGTTAACTTGTATTGACACTTCTCCTCAGCATGTTCCTTAATGACGTTGTCTTCATCTACATTCTTTGATGTAATGGAATTGGCGAGTACTACTAATTGATCAAGTATAGGTGTATTTTGATTAATTTTAGTGTTAGGTACTATCTGAAATAGTATTTATTTTCTGGTATCTAGGACTTGTGAGTTCTTATGCTCCTTCTTGAGCTTTTCCTGTATAGCCTTCCTCTTGCAAAGTTCACCATACTTGGTCAGGGACTCAGGATCTAGTGTTCTAGGATCACAGTCGGCTATGTAAATGATTTCATCAATTGTTGCCAGTGCTTTTCTTTTCTTCTTCTTCTTTGACATTGTGTTGGAAGAAGGGGTATGTAAAACTATAGCAAGTTATTTCTCTGTTTCTTTTGACTTGTATGATTGTGTGGGAGGTGTGGAACCTTTTGTATGCTACTCGGTATTGAATTGTTGGTCGGTAGCAGACGTCTCTACATCAACCTTGTCTATATATGCAGCCTTTTCTCCTTTGGTGTTCTTTTTAGTGACATCACTTGGTTTCTCCTCTCCACTTGCATCTTTCTTCTCTTCATTTGTATCTTTATGCTTCCCTTTTTCATCACTTGTGTCCATTGGTGTGTTTGCATCAGGCTCAAGTGTCTTTTCCTTTCCTTGAGATATATGATATTTATAGCTTGTATCAATAATGGTATGTGACTTGGTACATTTACCTGTGCAACATATTTTGTATCCTTTTCTTTTGTTTGCTTGGTGGAATCAGTTACATATTCATCATTTTTGGGCTCATCATCAGAATCAAACTAAGTTATATCGTTGATTGTGATGTCTGGTGTCTCCCCTAATAATTGTAATATGTGAGGTATTTCATCCATGGCCTTGCTTTCCACTGTTTTAAAATCAACTAGAGTGACATCCTCAGTGTCATTGATCAAGATGTTTTGGTCTTGATGTGGCCTCTTTCTCTTCATAGTAAGGTTTCTCAGTAAGAGCCAGTACCATCTTGGGGGCATTAAATATTTCATTCCAAGTCTCATTGCTTTCTTTGTCAAGCTCTTGTAATTGGCCCTCTAGTACGCTGTATGCTCTCATTTTAGCTAAAAATTTCTTTGAATGCTCTTTCATTGTTTCATCAATCTCTTCGACTGTTGACTTGGGTGACATGAGTATAACTAGGGATCTTTTCCTTATCTATTTCTCATTCTGCAAGGCATATGTCCATCTTGCTGGTATTTTATCACTAAGCTCATGTGGCATTTGCTTGTTAAATTGTATTGGTACATACTTGTATGCAACCATTGACTTTATTATGGCTTCTTCTATCTTATTCTAATCTTGGGGAGACAAGGTTAGCCATTGTCTTATCTTTCGGTGTGATATGCTCCCGATGTTGATGATTGATTCTGCAACTTCATCAACTGTTTGAGGAACTTTGCTCTTTTCAGCTTGGAGTCCTTGGTCTTTCTCATCCTGTTCATATCTTCCTTATCCTCTTTTCCTATGATATATCTAGACTTCTTTGCATAGATTTTTATTTCCCAGTTTGAGGCTTTCTCTTCTGATAAGTCCTTACATTACCTTTCTTAACAGGTGGTGAATCTGCATCTTTGGTAGTCTTACTCCTTGTTCTTGATGTAGCTATCACATTCGCAGCCTTTTCCTTCTTGGCTGGTGGTGCATCTGACTCAGTAGATTTAGAATCACTCTTTTTTTCATCTTCACCAATGGGTGACTGTCCCTTGGTGACATCTTGTTCCAATTCCTCATTGTTTACCAATAGTTTCTTCTCAAGTGTTTTCACCATTTTTGTCTTCTTCCTGTCGATTTTATTCACTACTAAGTGACTTTTGATTCTAGACTTGGCTTCTTCATATGTTCCAAATCTTCTCAATGATTTGTGCACTACTTCATTTAGCAAGGTTTCAATAGCCTATGTAGCTTGATCAATGTTGATCTCATAATCTAGTGGTGGTAACCATGTTATTCTTAGTATAGATGGTTTGATTAGAGTGGTGTTGGTATCCACTATGAAATATATGTCATCATTATACCATTCCACCAGTTGTGTAGGTATTCTCATTCTCTTCTTCATTTTGTCCTTGAAGGTAGTGAAATATCCATCCATGACTGATGTGAAATTATCCCCTAGTGACTTAATAAATTCACTAATTTGTGCAGTTATTGGTCAGGTTGTGTCCCAATTGACATTACCGACAGATGGGAAGAAATTCTAAAATTAGAAAATGTGCACATGAGGAGTGAACCAAACTTACATGAATTAGATCTGGCTAACCTAATTGTCCTCATGTTCTCCTCTAGTTGCTTCAGTTGCAACTCGGATGAGTCTAGTTGTAGTCCTTTCTTCACAATCTTATAAGTAGTGTCAAATGCTCCACAAGTTATATTGTTCAATCTTCTAGCTTGGAATACCTTGTATCCAAGTACACATACACCAAACTTCATCTTTGTGTCAGCGATGGAATTAACTTTCAAACCTCTATCATCCCATACTTCACCTGTTAACTTTTCATTCTCGGGGTGAGAAGGATTTTTTAGGGCTTTTACTTTGTTGGTTACTGGATAACCTGTTACTACATGAATCACATCCTTAGTGATTGGTTTTGGTTCAACCAACCACATTTTTAAGTTATGTACTTGACTGAATACTATCTAAATGCACTCAAACTTGAACTCTTTTGATAATATTAGGGCATTTGTTAACCCTTTCACCTCAATGTGTTTGTGTTCATCTTTAAGGTTTCCATATGTGCAAAGCTTCTTGTAAGTTTCTTCAACCTCAAGATCTCTGATCTCTACAATCTTGCAGTGGATGTATGTTTGTACATATATTTGACTAACAAAACCCTAGGAGGGATGCTCAAGAATGATCCTTGGTCATCGGGTTGTGAAGCAACCTCAAGACAAAATCGATACTTAGGCTCTTCACAGGTTGTGTTCTTGATCAGGTTGACCTTCTTGTCCTTTGTGTTCTTGATCTTTGTGACTCACGAGGTAGTTTCCATTGTTCATGAAATTAGGGCTTCTCTATAAATGAAATGTGTGCTTGGTAAGTCTTGGTACTTACATGATATTTGTTGTAGATGCTAGGAATCTATTGGAGTGACATTTGAATCTGGTGTGAATCAATTTGCAACCTTGTTTCTTTTAGTAGCTCTATTTTATTCACTTTTTTCATGGTGAATTAATGAGCTCTTTGTTTCCCTATTTATAGATAATAACATAAGTGGCATATTAAATTCTTTATGTACCACTGAGTAATAATGACGCTCGGGCATTATACCAAATAATTCATCCTCAGTGATAATACAATGCTTGGGGTAAGTGACAAATTAATTGTACTTTTCACATTTTCACCGATGGTGCTCAGTATGTAGCGAAGACTTGATTATCTTTTACATGATTATTGAGGATGCTCACTTTACATTAATAACTTGGCTTTTTTTCATATGTACACCCACGATGCTCGATGTGTATTGATTAATGAGATTGGATTCTCAAAATCATAACAAGTAATTCCATAGTGCATCTGCATTCATGCTAATTTGGCATATTATTGATGAATATTGGAACTGATGTAAAATATAGCTTTGTATAGTACAGTTCCATACTTGTTTTGCTTAGGTGGGGTGGTGATATCACCAAATCCATTGGATGAGGTGTCACCAACTATGGTGCTTGGTCCAACATCATCTTTGTTTAAATATTTCCTCCACATTTGTTTTATCATTCTCTTGATATCTTCAATAGTGTTCCCATTAGAAAAAGTGCTTGACTGTGTCACTCGATCTCTACAGTCCTTGCTTAGGTGACTAACCTTATGATAGTGTAAGCATGCCATTCTGGAGTTAGTCTAGTTCCTTGATCTTCTTATCCATTTTCTCATGTAGTTTGCAGCTATGTGTCCATATCTACCACATGAATTGCAATTTACCCATCTGTTGTAATCCCAAACATATGAGTTACCAAATCTTCTCAAATTATAAGAATTTTCTTTTTCTTTTGGTTTCCATGCTTGCTTTTACTTTTTATTGCATTCATGAGATGTGTTCCCATGCATTTTGCAAGTAGAACAATAATTTTCCATGTAGGATTCCTTCTTTGGTTGTTTCACCTTATATTTACATTCACGTGCTTTGTGTCCATGCTTGTTACAATTATAAAAATTACCTATGAATGTAGAAGTGGATTTAGGAATACCATTAGCTTTGATCCTGCAAACATTTGATGTGTGGCCTAGTTTTCCACAGTGATTGCATGACTCCTTCTTTGTTTTTGATTTATGTAGACATCTTTTTGATTAGCTCAATTTGATGACTCTCCATTCTTGGTATACCCTAAACCTGTATTGTTTTTGAGTCTTCTTTGTCCATTAAAAAAATCATCCATTCTTTTTGTACTTTCTTCAACTTTCTTGATCATATCGTTATGATGTTGTTGAATCCTTCATTCTTTAGTTTCTCATTCTCTTCTCTTAGCTCACCTATGGATTCCAATTTCCCATTGAGTTCTATGTTCACTCTATTGGCCTCATGACTCATAAGAACTGTTTAATTGGTGATCTCATGATGATGTTCAGTGAGTCTCTGTATTTCAGTTTCTCTCTCTTGTAAATTTTCTGAGTGGTCTTTCTCCTGTCATCAATATCTAATGTTCTTTCTTGTTCCACCTGTCTAGCATTATTCATAACATCAATCATTCTTACCATTTGTGTCTCTTGATCTGTTTGCAATACCTTTACTTGTTCTGTCAGATTGTTTATTGATTTCATTAAGACTTGTAATTCTTCCTTCAGATGTGTCTAATGTATTTCTAGATGTAGATCCTGATGAGTCAAACAAATCAGGTATCTCTTCTTCATGATAGCCAGTTTCATTGTAGCAAGATGCCATAAATTTTATTTCATGCAGTAGCTCTGTCATCTTGATTCTTCCTTCTTTGTATTGCTCATAGAAGATCTTTATTTGCAACTTCTTATTCTCAATATTTTTGTCAAGCTTATACCATTCCATTTTATGATCTTTTCTCTCAAGTGATTTAAAATTTTCCAAATAAGAGATCTAGCTCTGATACCAATTGTTGGAATAATAGAATGGTGTGTACTGAGAGGGGAGGGGTGAATCAGTACCATTAAATTTTTTATCACTTTAACCTTTAGTAATCTTTCCTTTCTTTATCGATGATATTGCTTTTCTACATTATGCATCTAATATCAAAACATAAAATTAATTGCATGTAATCATTCATAGAAACATTCATGTCAAGTAGTTACACATGACACAAGAATTGGTAATGTGGAAAATGCCTATTAGAAGGTAAAAAGTGTGGTGGGGATGAAACCCACAAAGCTTCACTATCTATAGAATGGAAGGTGCTAGTTAAGGCTACAAGTGTGATCACTTCTGATGATCTTACCCTGTTAGGAGTAACATTTTAGACTGGTTAGGTCTACTCAGTTAAGATATTTTAACAACACTGTTAAGTGTGCACTCGGTTAAGATATTTACAATAAGACTGTTAAGTCCACCTTCTTAAAGGATTTCTTCTATTTGCTACAATTGTTAGAGATTAGTAAAAAGTACTTATTGACCTGATGATATGCAATCTTGAATTGCTGATTATAGATCCTTTAATTTACAAGATATATGTATCACCTATAGTGATTGATTAATACCTCTATTCTGCTCGATAGCCTTGAATCTTTTTCTTCATAACTAAATTATTTATTTTGTGTCCTTCTACATGAAACTCTCTATCTGGTCCATAGATGTATGTTGCGGCTAAAATCATCATGTCCTAATTGATTACTACATATATTTATACAATATATTGACCTACTTAGGTTTCACACTTTACAATAAAAACTCTATGATCAAAGGTTTACAACTTAACCTTGATCTCCTAGTTTGCATGTTTACAATCAGTTAGACTGATTAAAACTATTATATATGCTTTAATTGTTCCTCAAGAACTAGTTTTTATAGCTAAGCATAAAGATAATTATAAAACTAAAGTGCTTTTAAGAAGGTTGCCAGAGGTTTTTAAGAAGGCTGAACCACATATTCCTCTCAACATAGAAGCAACAATTCACTGGGAACCTAAATACATGCAGTTGTGAAGAAAAATTAGGCGTGAGCTCTGGTGTCCCTTGACAATCCAGCCACCGATGATTTTATGGTCCTTATATGACATTAATGCTACACAATTGGACCAACTACAAGAATACTATAAGATGAACTTTTGGGAGAGAACCAGAGGATTCTATTACACTTTCAAAAGAAGAAGGAGATGAAAGATTGAAGTTGGAGAATTCAGGGGAGTTGCAAAGAAGTGTAATGCTTGAGGACAAGCATTATGCTTGTAGAGGGAAGATGATGGGGGAAATAATTTATTTTATTTTATACTATTTTATGCTCTATTTTAAGACATTTCCAAAACACTTGTGAAACTTTTAAGTACTTGAACTTATGAACATGATATAAGTACAGTTAGATCCAAAAAACCTATGGGTATATAGTAGTGATATAACTTGCTAAATATTATATATATGTTGCAGTATTTCATATAATTGTTTGAATGTATTTCCTAACATTTGGATTAAGTTGATTAGTTGAAAACTTGAATATATAAGCATGTGCTACTAACCTGCCAGGAAAGAGGAGCGACTTGAGAGTGGATCAGAAGCATTGATGAGGAAATGATGAAGTCCCATCTATGATGAGGAGAACCATTATAACACCACAAAACATACCTGATGAATTGAAGGAACTATCATTTCAGGGAATATAGGAACATAATTATCCTATATTTTCTCTGTGGTCAATACTTCGTTGAAGTGGTTATCCAGTCTTTATGATATTTTGTCTTAGGCTGTTGCATTCTCCTTTCTTTATGGCATAAATCAGTCAGAACTTATCTTTATATTTAAATAAATATCATGATTGTTATATTTTACTTAGTTGGATTTTTGTACTATTGTTGAAATTGTAAGAAAAGTTACTCTTTTAGTTTCATGTATTGTTTCACTATGATGTAATCAGTTTTTCATGAAATATAATGACAGTGATTTTGAGTTATATTCTTTGTTACTAGTTAGTAGAATCTGACCAAGGGGGCCCACTTGGAAGGTGGATTAGAGTAGACTAGGTTAAGTTGCTTTAAGCATTTACAACATTTCAAGTAGAATTTATTGTTTCCTCTAGCAGCATTATAACCTTTGTATGTTCCTGCACCACCTACAGGGATAATCATAGTGAAAGATTTGGGTTGATAGAATAGGTTAAATTTAAACTTATAGTTGTCAACATCAATTTCATTAAGTAGTTGTGTGTGTTTACTTTCTTGCAGCAATAGTGTAGGTTCCTTTCATCTATTTTCCTTCCTGCAGCTTAAGTAACATGACTCTATAAGAGATTTAGTGCACAAATCATGCTGTCCTATTTCAAGTATATGTGCCTGGGTTGAAAACTCAAATGCACTTCATGTTAGGGAAAATAATACTTAATTTGAATACACTATTCCTAGGAGAAGCTTTGGCATGATTATTATTACCTATTGTGGGGTTGTTCAATTATCACCTTGAGAACCACACAAAAATCCATGGAACACACCATTTCCTTGATTTTTAAAGATGCTCTGGATCCTTGAAAATCACCCTATTTTTGTAATTTACATAATTCTTGATAAGTGCATTTCACTTGAGTTTGAAAAACTTGATCAAACTTCCACAAACTTGATGAAAACTTTCATATTAAAATTTGGTGTGTACCATATATGGTGCACGCTATATGTAGATAATTTGTCTATATATTTTCATTGCAACATTTGGTGCATGCTAAATAGGCTTGGTGTGCTCAAGCCTAAGGCTCGACACACTGAACCATATGGCATGTGCCATATAAGGTGCACACCATATTCTTCTTTTGGGACAAAAAAGTTGAGTGGGATATTTTTGTTCCCCCATCTTTGTGCACTTACCCCAAGATTTGATGTGTCAGATTTGATTCGATACGTGTTGAGCCAAATGCATGATCAATTCATGTGGCTTGATAAGCCTTATAATATCACCAAGGAGGTTTTAGAGGAAGTTACAGGTTTTTGTTATATCAATGAGGTACCTTCCTTGAATTCCATTAAGAAAGATGTGCTAAGGAAGATGATAAAGATGAATCAACTAATTTGGATGATACAATCAAGGAGTTGAAAGAAGAAGGAGCTACAACAACTAAAGTGACTAGGGTACAACAATCTGAAGAAGAACCTATACAAACAAATCCTAAAATTGATATAGGTAAGCCAAACTTTATTTCTAATGATGTAATTAAGAAGATAAAAAGACATGGAATTTTGGTTTAGTTGAAAAGATGCTATAATAGATATTATGAAAAAGAGAAGAGGAAACTTGAGGATGTTGTTTTTGTTGTTGTTTACTTGAACAAGTATAATAGAACTGTGATTGAAATTAAAGGTGAAATTCTGAGAAAATTGTTTGATATTTTTGAAGACAAAATACTAACAAAACTTGAGGAAGATAAAAGGATAAGAATGAGAGTCCTTATGAATCTTTGTCCAATAATTTCTACTAAGGAAGTTGATAAAATTATTGAGTTGGAAAAGAAGGAATTTAGGAGAAAAACAAGGATAAAAAACTCTTGATTGGAAAAAATCATGAGGTTATGGACGATACCTAGAAGGCACTTATAAAGATTTTGTTAGCTAATAGATTTAATGTTGTGAAGGATGGTGTTGAAGTTACACATGATACTAATTCCCATGACAAGGAACCTTTAGACAACTTGGATACTTATTTTGAGGTTACTAATGATGAAAATGATGTGTATATCTCTGGTGTGCCAGTGAAATTTTCAATTCAGTCTATGATTGGTGATGAGGGAAAGACCAATGATATTCTAATGAACCTAACAAGTGAAGACTATGTTGTTGATGACAATGTTAAAATCCTTGAGCTTCCTACTAATCCAATTGATAATGCAAAGAAAGTGGGTGATTTAAAAGGAAAGGAAGAGGACATTATTGCAGATCAAAATATTTCTAAGGAAAAGGATGAGAAAATAGAGGCAAGAAACACTATGAAGGAAGTAAAATAATTTCTTGAAGAGGAAAAGTATAGACATAGATGACTTGTAGATTATTCAAGGTCCTATTCATTTGGATACCTTGAGTCTTATGTATATGATGAAGCTTGCTTCGGTGGCTTGGGCCAAAGCAACAAAATATATTTTGAAGACTCGCTTGAAGGATTACTAAAAGCTATAAGTTCTAATTTTAATTCTTTGGAGAATTTAGCTCTGGTTAAGGTACAAAATGAGTTTGATAAAAGAAGATATGATTAGTTGATTTATTAAATAGAACAAGATAGGATATCTTTGGGAGTTGGTATTTAGTGGTTGAAGGATGCTTTGACTGACTTGGTGGAAACATCTTTGGAAAATGTATTACTTATATCCTAAGTGTGTTTTTTTTATATTGAGAATATTATAAGGGAGAGTGAGGATAAGTTGGGTGACTAGTCTAGATCATATGATCCGTTGAAAACTTTAGCTTCTAGTCATGTGGTACAAGTTACATCATTAAATGATAAGATTGGGACATTGGTTGTAGGAAGGAGCAGGATGAAAGGGAGGATTGGTGAACTTCAAAGTCAAATCACACCAAAGTTGTATATCTTGTTCAATTTCCTAAATGAGGTAGAGGCAGCTTATTCCCACCCCAATGCATCAAACCTTGTAGTTTCAGGAAGATTTCATATCCCATTTGTGGGAAAATTGAGATAATTGAGAGTATAAAGAAGAGTTGGGACACTAATTTGGGTGCTCTGAGAAATAATTTCTCAAATGTATTCAACATTTTGTAAGTATAAATTGTATACTTCTCAATAGGTGGTGATATGTAGGATTTTGGTTGATAAATTTTATTTTGATTTCTATCCTTTTCCATTGATGTCAAAGTGGGAGAGATTGGAGTGAAAAGGGAATGAATAGCTCAAGAGTAGCATTGGTGAGTATGTGAATCTTGGTAAGAAGTTGGAGTTTCACATCTTGATTTTGACACTTTATCATTTTTCACTAAGTGTTTCTATCAATGCCAAAGAGGGAGATTTTTGGTAAGAGAAACTTCTCTTGATGGCTTGTATTTTTTCATTGATGACAACTATACATGTCTCTCATGGTAACTTGTCATGTTTTATAGTTACCCAAGGATTGGATAGAAATTTTGCTAAGTGTGGCAGAATAGGAATAGTGTACAAGTTTCAATAAAAGGTTTGGTACATACAGGTACATTTTATTTTTAGGCTATGGACCTAAGAGGAGCTTCATTGAAGTATAATGCACCTTATTCCAGCACCCTAAAATTTGGTGAGTTCAGATGATCGAGTTATAAATATTAGTGTATCAATTTTCTTGTGTTCGATGAGGAACAATGACAATATGTTGGTTGATGGGTTAATGATCCTATCAGGTCAATGAGATAGATTTTTTTCAAGTAGAGCTGAAATTGGAGAAGTGATCTATGTAGTTTTTTGAGGTTAGGAACACGTTTTGTGTATATATTTGGTTGACACTTCACACATTACCTAAAATGTTCTTGAGTCCAACCAGTGATGATATTATTTTTATAAATGGATATATAAGATCAAGTTTGTGTGATGATTTGATGAGGCGATGGTAAGATAGGATATGGCTATATGTTTTGTGTGTTCAAAGGATCTATAATCAGAGATTCAATTGATAGTTGACAAAAAAAAATTGTATTGTACTTGCATGGTACTGTATAGGCATATGTGATGCTATCTTCCAGTTCATCATTTTGGATTGTAGTCCAAAACCATTTGTAAAGCAGTGAGCTTTCTTAAGGGTTGTAGCTCTCTTTTGTATTTGAGCAGTGTTCTCTAGACAATGTGCCTAAATGCATATGCATTCCACTTTTGTATTAAACCTTTAACAAGGTTATTTATTTTGTAGAGTAAATATTTGTGGGTACCATCCCCACTGTGGTTTTTCCACCAACTGGATTTCCATACAAAAATCATGGTGTTATAATATTTTGGATGTATGCTTTGTATTTTAGTTTATTGCTACTTATTGTTTTTGGTTTATTTTTAAGGAACCTGATCACCAAAGTTAAAAATACAAGAAGATTGATTCACCCCCCTCTTAGTGTTCCTTAATTCCAACGTGAGATAGGCTTCTTCGAGGTTCTTCTAATGAAGCAGGTCCTGCTAATGCCCAAAAAGGATTATTTGTGTTTATTCTTCTTCTGAGGCCAATGGTTCCATGGGTGGCTAATCTCATTTCTCTACTACATCTCTCTCGGTGTAGTGGTCTACTTATATATCAAGTTTTCATTGTTATTTAAAAACTCTATTATAGAAATTTTGTTGTTGGTAGATATTAGTTTTAGAAGGTTGAAAGAATGGTGGGTGGTTGGTTAAGGGTCTTGATTTTTTCATGGGTATGGATGTTTTAGAAAGTTTTAAATTTTCTAGTAACACTGATATATTTTGTTAATATGGATACATTGGACCTATAGGGCTTTGTTATTAGTTTTTCTATCTATTGAATTTTGACAGAAACATTATCTTTTGTTAATTATGTGGATCATAGGGATCATCAAACTAATACATTTGGTACCAAATTGCAATGGCAGTGTCGTTGCAGTTTTTCCGTCACAACCTTGTCCTTGTCGCAATTACGACGATAGACCGTCGCAATTGCAACGACGACAAGGTTGTGACAGAAAAACTGCAATGGCACTGCCATTGCAATTTGGTACCAAATGTATTAGTGTCAAGACTTTGATATTAGTTTATCTTTATTCTGTAATTTGATGTAAATTTCTAATTATTAATATAATTATTCGACTATAGCCCTTTACTGATAAAACAATATAAATGACACAAAAATGTAATTGGTTTGAATATAAAAGCTCTAGTTAAATGACAACTGGTGATAAAAATGATAAATTGGTTAAAGAAATTTTGAGGTCCACCCCAAAAATTCTTACTTAAAATTACAATATAAAATGTAGAAGAGCTTATTTATGAGAATATTCTAATTAATCATGTACCATTATTTTTCCACCTAAAGAGACTTGTTCCTCCAATAAATAGTTTATGAAGCCTTTCTAAGAGACCACAACTTTAGGAAATATATAGTTTTTGCAGCTTTAAAAGATGAAATAATTAGAGATTAATTTCTAAAATAATGATAATAGAGAAGGTACAATATATGGTTCTAAGCACCAAGTCCACTAGAAAATAATAGGCGAGTAAGAAAAACCGCAAAACATTACCAACAAGAGTTCAATACTAAATATAGTATTGATATTCCACAATGAGAAATAGAATATCCAAAATAGTCCCAATAACACTTCTCGTTGTTATGCTTCTCATAGTACTCTTTTCAAAGATAACAATCACTAGATCTACTTCATTCTCAAGAGTTAAATCTTAAATAACAACTTCATATTCATCCACTCTAATAGTGTTCCTCCTCATCTCCAATATATAGAGAAGCCTAATATGGTTTTAGGATAATTTTAGAGGGAAACAACCTTAAATAAGTAGGAAACCAAGATTGATATTGAGATCTTTAAGATATATGTAATTACAAATGAATAACTGCTAACATTTATCAAGCTCCTATTTTACTTTACATTAATAAAATAATATTTTTTAAAATGAAATTTTATTATTCCATTATGTATTGAATTTGAGTGTTTCATTAATAATTTTTAATGACACTCTATAATTATAACCATACTAAATATGTTTTATTCTCATGAGTTGATTCATTTTTATCAAATGAATAATTCCTAACATTTATGAAGCTCATGAACCTATTTTACTTCACATCAATAGAATATTAATTTTTAAAATAAACTTTTATTATTCCATTATATATTGAGTTTGAGTATTTTATTAATAATTTTAAATGGTATTCTCTAATCAGACTCGTATTAAATATGACTTATTCTTATGAATGATTGATTATAATTTAATGTATTTAGTATGTAATTAGAATAAATCACTATAATCTAACAAAGAATAAATATCAAAATTTAAGATCTTACAATCATGATAAGAAAAAAATAAAATTTTAAATAAAAATTAATCTATTAAAAATAAATAATTCTAATCTATATACATATATATGTACATATACATTAATAATTTTTTTTGAAAAATAAGAACTTATTACAATTTCTATGAATAATCTTACTTGTTTGCTCAATCTATGCTAGAATTTGACCACATATACCAAAATCCAAGGGACAATAAGAATTATGTATAAAAAAATGTATAAAGAAGAAAAAAAAAGAAAAAAAAAAGGAGGTATTAGTAATTTGGAGAAGGTTTTCCCTTTTATTGATTTGGACTTGGGATGAACAGTCTGGACTGTGGAGGATTTGGAGGAGCAATAACCTTCCAATTGTTCAAACTCTTTAACTACAAAAGATTTATTCTTCGTGTTCTCGTTCCAAGTGTGACATTAAATAGAATTATATCTCAAATGAGCGCATCTGCTGGTTTTATTGGAGTATACAAACTAAATCTACCATTTTATTTGAGTATACAAACCATTTAAAGCAAATATTAAGAAAAGGAAAAAAATGGGGCACAAATATAATTGTTTGTCTGCAAGTGTTTAAGAAAAGACTAGACAGTTGCCATCAAATGCCTCGATAAAGAAAATATTGACTGGAATTAAGTAGGGTTCGATTTGCGAGCTTTAATGTTGTTGTCCTATGATAACATCATGGGCTATTAAAGCTTTGGTTGTGCTTCAAATACTCGACTTTTTGTAAAAGTAATGATGATGCCATGTTTCCTTTAGTATATCCCTGGTCTCAGTTCTATATTATCTATGAGCAAATTGGTGCGCGTTACTTGGTTAGAAGAGGAGAACCCAATTTTTTTTAAAATAAAAAATCTCCAAATTACTTCAATGGTTTCTTTCTTTTCTCTATTTCACCTTTTAATGATTATATTATATTAGTAGTCAAAACTGATTACTAGCCAAAATAGCCAAATAGATGGTACAGAGGGAGGAACAATAGAAAATGATTCATAAAAGAAATAAACACCTATCAAGGGATCCTTAGCCAAAAAGGCATCACCTCATGACCAAAAGAGAAGGGAAAAGGAGACATCACCATGTAAGGCTCTCACGAAAATGGAGGATAAACCACAAGGAATTAGAGGCCAACAACCACAACACTCAAAATATCTGTAGTCCTAACACTAACTCTTGCCATATAGGCACCTACAACCGCAAAAATGGAAACTTCCAACTCCAGAGTGGCCACACAAGCCAAAGGAGAGAAATACAACTTCCAAAGTGGGAAACCCATAAAACCCTAATAAGAACTACAAAATAAACTAATGCCAAGACCCATTTCCTCAACATCTGTAGCATACAAAGAACATACACAATCCTCCTTTGAAGATATTTTATGATCATAGAAACATCTCCTCCCTGTGTACCCACAATATCTACCTCCTCTGACATAGGGGATCTATGAACCATAAAAACCCTAGCCACCCAAGCACAAAGAAGTACACAAATAAAAGGTAAGAAAACCCTTCCTCTTTCCACACCACATTAGCGTTAACTTCATTTTCATCAAAATCTAGAATATTTTCTGCCTTAGAACCCTCCATCCCTCAAAAAACCCAATCACTGCTCAACCCTTGAACATTCTTTCCCCAAAAACTCAAAAGGTTTCTTACATAAGTTATTGTTGGAAGGTAATTTCATTTTGTGGTTTGGTAAGTTTATACAAGAAGCTCATTAGAAATTTTAGTGGTACTTATACACCACTAACTAAGATAATGGAGCGAGACAAGAAGTTCAAGTGGACATTAAGGGAAAATAAAAGATTTGGGTTACCAAAGAAGGTAATATAATAATTAGTGCTCTAGTATTTTTATATTTTAACTCTATATTTACATGGATTCTAACATAAGTGGAAGTGCAATAGGAACAATGTTGCATCAACAGAGAATAGTAGCTTATTTTAGTAATAACTGAATGACAAAAAGAATACATATTTAGTTTATGAATGAGAATCTTATGCCATAACTAAAATATAAAGGAAGTTTAAATATTATTCAACAAAATTAGCTCATGTTGTACATGGTTAATCAAATATTACAACATTTTAAATTTATCTAACTTAATTTGAATGAGATAATTGTATTCAAATGACAACAAAAGAAATCATAAATCATAAAACTTAATCTTCTATTAACTTGACATAATATATTACATATTCTCAAATATACTATTAATATATATTCAGATTGCATAGCTATATTTTATTCTATTTGTAACATATATATGTTTCTCTTTCCTAATCTATCACTTCTTTTTATTACGTCTATCCAATTACTTCTAATCATATAGGCATAAGACATCTTATTTTGAAAGTAAATTAGGGAACTAAATTAGATGCAATCAAGAATAACTTTCCAATTCAAATAATACAACATATTTATGAGAATAATTTTGTTGAAGGTAACATGGATAAGTGAAATGAGATTCAATTTTATAATAAATTCATTTGTCATCTTGAAGAGTCAACACTTTGCCACTTATTTAGGGGCTCTCCTTTGCTACAAGTTGTTTTCCCTCATGGGTAAATTGGAATTAACACAGACATTCACAAAGAAAAGTATTTAACAGAGAATGTATAATAGTATTATCTTTATTGATTCATACCTCAAGCACAAAGGTATTCTAACATAATAATCCCCCCTTACGGAAAGGAGAATGCATACATATAGTGTCCGAAGGGATGCGAGGCAAACCGTCGCATCCATGTAACTCCTTCAGACTGACCAACTGTCTAACTACCCATTTCCCGGACAACATCATCCCCTCAAAAGAAAAGTCATCTCCAGATGACAACAACAGAATGTCCGAGTTGGGAACAAAAAAAATAGGAATGATGGACAACTACAGATAAGAACCAAAACATGTTGCTTAGTCTCAGCCTCTACCAAGTGCTACAAATCTGCTACTCAAATGATACTGCCTTCATAGCCAATCTGTCCTTAATAGCCATGATGCCTTCTCCATATCCAACTACTGGGTACACCGAGCCAAGTCTTTCTCTACTGCCTTCAACCGGGTGATCAGCTCCTCCTGAGCTCTCTGTGCCTTCACCACGGCAGCCGAGACATACTCTGAGTTCCTCAAAGTGTAGTACCCTTCTACTTCTCTCGCAACCATGTGGACAATCCATGCCTGCAGCATCTCTAGGTCTCATCTGCTCAATTCCAAAGTTACATCCTTGCCTCCGGCTACTATTGGATACCCTTCGGCTACCATCCAACACCCTCAGGGTACCAAGTTATCCAATGACGAACTAACATCCATGGCATCTACAAGCTTGACTCCTGAGGGCAGTACCTTAGGTTTCTTGTCTATGTTCTCCAACTATTTTCTCTAACTATGTTTGCTAGTCAAATCCTTAACCATTTCCTTTGTTCAATTGTAATGCCATTAATAAATGTTACTTTATTCAACATCGTACGGTGCTCTTTCTTTGCAACTCTTCCCAACTGGCCTTTCAAATTTTATTGTTTCCCTAATTGGAAGCTACACCTTATACAATGCTGAATTTAAACCACCTGTAAATGCTACTGTACCACTGCAACAATATTCCTCAGGCTAGTCTGCCATATGTCTATTTGGTCTCTTCCCTCCTCTTTGCTGGTGTAATTTGTAGGGTATTTATGGCTGTAGATTCCCTTCCCTCCTTTTTGTGGGATGTAACTAATTGTCAGTTCTTGGTCATCAGGTTGAACTGAAAGTCTGTCAGCGTTCCTTTGTTGAACTGATCATCAGGTTCCATTTATTTGTTGGGTTCCTCTCTTTTCTGTTCCGTCGGGTTGCATTGTAGTTACTCGTTGGGTTCCTATAACCTTTTGTCATCGGATAACACTGAATAGTGTTTTTCGGGATGCTTTGAACTTGGCAGTATCAGGTAACCTTGGCATTGGGTAGTGTTGTGCCCTATCTGTAAGTGTAGTGTAGACCGATGGTGTAGATCATGTTTTTCCTTGTATATACTAATGGAAAAATATAATTCCTTCAATCTCCCCCTTTGACATTAGTATCAAAAACTGGTATGTACATAATACTAAAGTGCTTAGTATGTACACCATGTTTATATCCTTTTCATTATATGACTCCCCCTAACTGTATGCATCAGTATAGTATAAGTATACGTACATGTATACTTGCCTCTATACTATACATTCCCTATTCTTTGTACTTTAAAATGTTTGACTGTACACATCATTTCCTCTTTCCACTTCCCCTTCTTTTACTGTGATTGTACATATCACTTCCCCCTTTATTTGATACTCATGACAAAAATGTACAACTTATAAGATGCGAAAATGTGACAAAAATGTGTAACTTACAATGTGTCAATAATATGTGAGTGGGTGGTCTTGATGTCTTCGAGAAATTTCTCCCAGTTTTTATTTTAGGAGTTCTAGTGCTATGTGTTCTAGCTCTATCCTTGCATGCATATCATAAATGTTGTCTAGGACAAACATTTCTAGGGTGGCAATTAATACTTTTTCCTCTATCGTATATTTCTGCAGTAGTGAGAGTGTCGGTAAGAGTTGTGCTTGAAGCTCATTTACCTCATCTCTAAACTTGGTCTCAGCAATCTAAATGTCCTGTCTCAATTTTTGAGCTTGCTTGAGCTGCTCATTGTGCAATTTTATTGCCTCTTCACTATTTGTGAGACTTTGTGTACTAGTCTGAAGATTAGCATCTATTTGTGCTATCTTATCAGTGTACTCCTTAGCGAGTTGATCAAGCATTCATAACTTTTGTATTATTGTTATCATTTCTGAGATTATTGGATCTATTTTGCTAACCAATTTAGAAAGCTTCACCATTTGCAGTGCTTATCTTTTCTGCTAGCTTGAACTCATACTTCTATTCAAGTCTCTCTTCCATGACCTTCTCAACATCTATGTTCTAAGATGTAATTGCATCTGTGAGTACTACTAGTTGATCAAGTACTGGGGTTGTTTGATCAATATCTACATCAGGTACAATCTGTTGAAGTATTCATCTTGCTAATTCAAGTACCTTTGCCTCCTTTTGGGCTTTCCTCAATTTTTCTTGCATTACCTTTCTCTCACAGAGTCTTGCATACTTGGTCAATTCAATTGGATCCAATGTCCTTGGATCACAAACTGGAATCTCAATTATTTCATCTAGAGTCACTGGATTCTTATTCTTGCTTTTCTTTTTCTTTGAGATTTGGGTGGATACAGATGTATGAATCACCATTGCTAGTTAATTTGTCCTCTCTGAAGTGTTTGGTGAAGGCTTTGTTGAAGATGCTTCTTGTGTCTTCTTCTCAGGGTTCACCTGTTAGTTTGGTGAAGATGTCTCTTCATCAACCTTGGGTGCCTCTGTAGATTTTTCTTCTATTTTCTTTTCCAACTCATCTTTCTTTGCTTCTTCACTCTTATCTTTCTACACGTCCTATTCTACCTTTTGTGTTTCTTCTTTACTTTGATCAGTAGATTTATCTTTCTAATCGTCGGTTGTAGCTTTCTCTGCAGTTGTGTCCTTTGTATTATATGTGGTGTCTTTTGCTTTAGCATCACCTTTCTCTTCGGGTGTGCTTGTGTCCTCTATGGTGGATCCATCATTACCCTCTAGTATATTGATTGCCTTCATTAATACAGGCATATTTCTTTGTGTGCTAGCTTGGTATTTATCTAGAGTGGTGTCCTACTCATCGGTTTGATCTTTTTGAGTAGTGACATCCTCATCTTTTTGTATTTTCTCTGTATGGTCTTGTTCTATTATGTCCATGATGGGATTATCTAGCCATACTTCATCAGCAACATTCATTTATTTACCTTCTGATGTCTTCAATTCTTGTTGCCTTCCCTGATCCTTAAGTGTTATAAATATTACATCATCTTTCTTTTGTGGATCTTTATCAGAGTTATAATTGGTGATGTCTTGAATGTCAAGATCACCCATTACCTTGTCCAAATCTATTGGCTCCATATCTTCAACATTGTCCAAAGCAATGTGCTGAGGACTTGCATTGTCTTTCTCCTCCTCTCTATGAGGTGTGTCAGTGAGAAGTAGTCATTCCTCATGACTTGTTGACTCTATTGGCATATCTAGGAGTTGTCACCATTTTTTTTGGTCATTGTGTCCAGCTCTATGAACTTATTTTCTAGCACTTTGTAAGCTCTTATTTTGGCAACAAATTTGCTTGAGAGCTTCTTCATTATTTCTTTTATTTCTTCTATCTTAGATTCGGGAGGCATAAGTGTGACAAGTACCTTCTCCCTTGCTTCTCTTTCTATTTGTAGAGCATATGACCATTGTTGGGATAATTTGTTACCTAGTTCTTTAGGTATTTGGTTGATGAATTCAGTTGGTACATATTTGAATTTTACCATTGACCTGATGATTGTCTCTTGTATCTTATTTTGGTCCTCTGGTTTGAGTGTATCCCATTGTCTAATTTTCTTATCAGTCATTGTGCCATGTGTAGCAATGGATTGAACTGCCTCATCAATTGTTATATTTCTAAATTTTTTCTTTGTTACATCAGGCTCATCATCTTTGGAATCCTCAATGTCAGCTTTAGTCCTAAACATTAATTTTCTCCTCTTTGTAGGTGTTTCCTTCACAGTTTGTTTTTCTTCTTGCTACTTTGTTTTCTTTGTTGGGTGCTTCCTCTCATAGGTCCTTACTTAACCTTTCTTAAGAGGTGAGGTATTAGATTTAGTATTTTGACTCCTTGTCTTCTACTTCTTTGTAGGAGGTGGAGGTGTATCAGATTTAGTTTATTCAGAGTTGTATTTCTTCTCATCTTGTCCTTCACCAATGGGGCCCTGTTCATCAGTTTCCTCAATTTTCTCTTGTTCCTCCTCATTAACCGATAAACTCTTTTTAAGATTCTTGACCATCTTATTTTTTTATTGACAGTCTTTTTGATTTCTAGGCCTCTTTTTATCTTTGACCTGGCCTCTTCATAGGTTCCAAACCTTGGTTTCTTGCTGTCAATCAGCTCATTGATCGATGCATCAATAGCATTGGTAACTTGATCAATGTTGATTTCATAATCAAGAGGGGATAACCAAGTTGTTCTTGGTACAACTAGTTTTTTGTGGGTGAAGTCTATATCCACCATAAAACATATCTCATCCCTATTTTTTTCAACTAGTTTCTCAGGAATCCTTGTTCTTTCCATCATCTTTTCTTTGAATTCAAGAAAGTATGCAATCATAACAAATTCAAAATGATCTCCTAGTGACTTAATTAGTTCACTAATCTGTAATGTTACCAGTTTTGTAGTTTCCCATTTCACTTTTCCTACTAAAGGAAAGTATTCTTGAAAGTAGAAAAAGATATACATGAGAAGTGAGCCAAACTTACATGTGTTGGTCTTTGCACACCTAATTGTGATCATGTTATCATCAAGTAGTTTTAACAGAATCTCACAAAGATCCATCTGAATTCCCTTTGTTACTATCTTGTAAGATGTGCTTACTGATGTTGCAGATATGATGTTCAACCTGCTTGCTTGAAAAATCTTATAACCAATCACACATGCACCGAACCTCAGTTCCTCGTCTGTGATGGTGTTTACTTTCAGAACTCTATTGTCCCATTCAGATTTTGTGAGATTTTTAACTTCTTTCCTGGAGGGATGCTTGTGTGCCCTAGGCTTGTGGGTTATTGGATAGCCAGTGACAGCATGAAGGACATCCTTAGTGATTTTCTTGGGTTGATCCAACCACAACTTCTTATCATGCATTCTGCTAAGTACCAACCTAATCCAGTCAGTTTTGAAGTCCATCGGGAAATGTAGGGCATTGGTTATCCCTTTAACCTCTAAGTGTTTGTGCTCTTCCTTCAGGTTTCCTTTTGCATCACAAAGCTTCTTGTAAGCTTTATCCATCTCCATATCACCTATCTCAGCAATCTTGCAGTGAATATAGGACCTTACGTCCTCTATTAGAAAAACCCTAGGTGGAATTTTAGAAAACATGCCAGTTTCATTAGGTTTCAATGCAATCTCTGGGCATATCTTATATTTGGGCTCTACACAAGTTTTTTTCTTGATTATCTTAACCACATTCTTCTTATCACTCTTGATCTTAGTAGTTCTAGAAGTGGTTGCCGTCATTTTTTCAAATTTTAGGGCTTTCTTGAATTTTTAGGGCTTTCTTGAAAAAATAATGATAAAGATCTTTCAGTGCCCTCGGTACTTACTTTGATCTGATATAATGGTGAATGATTTGTTTGTTGTGTGCTTGGATCATGTTGAGGTTGCTCTATCGAATTCTCTTCAATTACTCTATTTTTTGCTCTGCTTTCTCTTCAAATCGCTGGTGCAAAATGAAGTGCTCCTGTCGACTATTTATAGAAATTTTTTCCCTAAGTCTTTGTCATAAATGCTCAATGACTCATCAGGACATGAAGACGGAGTTCGTTGGGAAGAATTTCAAAATCATCGTCGGGAATATCAGGATGCTCAAGATGGCTATTAATAAATTAATTTTTTCTTTCACTGACGAATATCAGTGTTTTGTCATGACAACTTTGTAATTTTGCTTCATTACCGACGGGTGTCGGGTTACATTGGTAACTTAACCATTTTATGTGTTGACCAATAATTTTTGATAAGTATAAACAGCTCATCCATTATGTTCACTGATGATTTTTCATATGTGTATACTGACAGGGATGTTTTCTCAGAATCGTAACAAGTAACATAACATGCATCTTTATTTATGCAAATTTTGAATATCTATCAATTGTATAATGGAACTGATGAAAAATATGACTTGGTGTAATGTAGTTCCATACTTACTTGTTCAACTTAGGTGGGGGTGGTGATGTCACCAAATCCATTGGATGGGGTGTCACCATTTGCATTGCTTGGTCTAGCTTCATCATTGCTTGAAGCTTTTCTCCACATTTTTTTGTAGCCCTCTAGATATATTCAATGGTGTTTCCATTGGGATATGTGCTTGTCTCTGTCATTCAGTCTTTGCAATATTTCTTTAGATGACCAACTTTATGATAGTGTAAGCATGCCATTCTAGTATTTATCCATCATCTAGACCTTTTGGTCCATGCGATCATGCAGTTTGCAGCAATGTGACCATATCTACCACATGTTGTACAGTTTGTCTAAGTATTGTAGTCCCATACATATTGATTACCGATTCTCTTTGGTTGATAGGGAGTTTCTTGACCTTTAGGCTTCCATGCTTGTCTTTTCTTTTTCTAGCATTCATTAGTTGTGTGCCCATTCATCTTGCATGTAGGACAATATTTTTCCATGTAGGTTTGCTTCTTGGGTTGATTCATCTTAGACTTACATTCATATGCTTTAAGTCTTTTCTTGTTATATTTATAACATAATCCTATAAATGAAGATGTAGATTTAGGAATACCTTTCATTTTGCCTCTACACACATTTGATGTGTGCCCTTACTTTCCACGGTGTTTGCATGTCAGCTTTCTTGGTCTTGGATTTTCATAGACATTCTTTGGATTTGCTTGATTAGATGATTCTCCTTTTTTGGCAAAGCCTAAACTGTTGTTGTTGTTGACTCTTTGTTGTCCTTCAAGAAAATCACCCATTCTTTTATTGCTCTCTTTAGCCTTTTTGATAACTTCATTATGTTGTTTCTAAATTCTAACCCAATGCTTTAGTTTTTCATTCTCTTCTCTTAGTTCACCAATAGCCTGTATTCTTTTAATGAGTTCTATATTCATTATGTTTGCTTCTTGACTCATAAGAATAATCTAATTTGTAATCTCATGGTGATGCTCAACATTTCTTTGAATTTCTAACTCCTTTTCTTGTAGTTTCTCTGTAATCTTCCTTCTATCATCAATAGCTAGTGTTCTTTATGTTTCAGCTAGTTTAGCAGAACTCGTCACATAAATCCTTCTTACCATATGTGTCTCTTGACCGATTTGCAGCATCTTTATTTTCTCTATCAGGTGTTGATTGATCTCCTTTAGACTTGTGATGTTCTCTTTTGATGTATCTAATGAATTACTTGTATTTGATCCAGAAGATTCAAAGAAATCTAGAATCTCTTCTTCTTGATAATCCTCTTCATTGTTCCAGATTTCCATACCTTTTCTCTCATCCAATAGCTCTCCCATCTTGATTCTAGCTTCTTTATACTATTCATAGAACATCAAGTTTGTACTTTTCTTATCAAGTTTGTACTTTTCCATTTTATGATCTTTTCTATTAAGCCTTTAAGCTTTCCAAGAAGAGACTTAGCTCTGATACAAATTGTTGGGATTAATGGGAAGTAGTACTAAGAGGGGAGGGGTGAATAAGTACCTCTAAAAATTTTAACTCTTTTCACCATTCATCTTTAGTAATCATTCATTACTATATTACCAACCATTACTGTTGTTCTTTCTTATGCATGTAAAGTTAACTCATAATATTTAATTATTTGCAACATTCATAGAAACATTCATGAAAATAATAAACACATAACACAAGATATGATATCGCAGAAAACTCTTGTTAGGAAGTAAAGACTGCGGTTGGGGATGACACCCACAAAACTTCACTATCTGCAGAATCGAAGGGAGCCAGTAAAGGCTTAAAATTGATCACTTCTTATGATCTAACCTGTTAAGATAAATAAGGTGGAGACCTATTAATATCTACTATGTTAAGAGCTTTAGCAATACTAATGAAGTTTGCACTCAGTTATGAGATTTACAATAGGACAGTTAAGTCCACCTTTCTTGAAAGGATTTCTTAAGTGTACTACAATTGTTAGAATGAGTACATATGTTGACCTAACTATATGCAATCTACAATTTCTAATTAGAGATCCATTTAAGCTCTCATAATAAGAATATCACCTTAAGTGACTGATTAATACCTTTTCTCTACTTGTCGATAACCTGTGTTTTGTTCTTGAAACTAATTTGATTCTTTTTTGTCCTTGTGCATGAAATAACTTTTCTGGTCCTTAGATGCTCTTTGTGGCTACAATCTTCATTGAACAACAACTTTTCATAATATATTGAGCATCTACTTATACAATTATTTGACCTATCTTAGAATCACGCATTACAATGTTAACTCTTAGATCCAAGGTTTACAACTTGACCTTGATCTTTAGTTTGCATGTTTTAAATCAATAAAACTAATTAAAACAATAAAAATTACATTTCTTCCTCTGCACATAATGGTTTAAAAAAAAATCAAGAAGCTATATATACAACTTCAGTGATTTATTTGACATGGAAAGTCAAATCCACTTTTTGCAGGATGTAACTGACTGTTGGTTCTTGGTCGTTGAGTTGAACTGAAAGCTTGTTGGTGTTCCTTTGTTGAACTGATCATCGGGTTCCCTTTATCTATCAGGTTCCTCTCTTTGTTGTTCCATTGGGTTGCACTATTTTTACTTGTCGGGTTCCTATAACCTTTTTGTGATTGGGTAACACTGAATAGTGTTTGTTGGGATGCTTTGAACTTGGCAGTATCACGTAACCTTGGCATCGGGTAGTGTTGTGCCCTGTTTGTCAGTGTAGTGTAGACCAATGGTGTAGATCATGTTTTTCCTTGTATATACTAACGACGAAATATAATGCCTTCAGTATAATCAAGTTTAATCTTTTTATCATTATTCTAGGTTTAGAGTTTAGGTCATGGTTATGATTAAGATTATATTTAGGTTTAAAGTTTAGGGTAAGGATTATGGTTAGTATTAGGGTTTAGGTTTATGGTTTAGATTATGGTCAGGATTAAAGTTATGGTTAGGATTGGGATTTGGGTTAGGTATTGGTATGATTAGTGTTAGTGATAGGGTTTGGTTCACAACTACTGTTTAGAATAATATATTTTTTTTCTAAGATTTCTATATTCTCTAGATACATAAGAAAAAATTCTATTATGTTTTTTTTCTTTTTTTCCACATGCATATCATTTCAAATTCTAAAATTTAAGTAAATTATATTTTATAATTAGTAATTTGATATTTTTTAATACACTTATTGAAATTAAATATATTATTAATATAATTTTTGCAGGGCTATTTGGTAACACACACTTTCTTTATTAAATCACTAAAATGAATCACAAATATTCTATGAAAACTTCTAATGTGGTACAATTACATCTCTTATGATGTGGTATGTTGACATGATTTTTGATGCATGTCGAATAGATCTCTCCATAATGTGTGAAGGTCCAGTTATAATTGGAAAATTTATAGTTTTCTTCTACACATTTGATTTATCCTTGGTTGTTGTTTTTATTATTGTAAATCTAGCATTAGAACATGTGTATCATGTTCTTGGCTTATCTACCTCTTCGAATGGACCATGCTTTCAATCTTTGAGATCTAGCTTTTATATTTATTGATTTTTGAAATATCATATTTAGGTCTTGGTCTTATAGTAAATGCGTATATCTTATCTGGATGGGTTTATGCTATTTGGGACCTATGTATTTAATGATTATTATTTATATGTTTGGGTCCTCGGTTCAAATTTTATTAACATTAATCCTATTTATATTTTGCTAATATCTTGGTTGACATTGAACTCATTTGTAATACCTTTTGGTTTTTCTGACCTCATTGTAATATCTCATGATATATTATATATATAAGTTTTTTTGATTGCTGGTAAAACTAGGTTTTAGGGGGACCCGAAACCCCTTACAAGAATTACAAAAAAGGAAGACATTAAGCCCGCTGAACTGAAACAAGAATGCAAACCAGCCTGCTAAACCTAGAACCAACATAAAAAACTAGAAACCAGCAACAACACCCAGCAATCGAAAACCAAAAAACAAACCAACATAGAAACAGGGAAACAATAGGACCTAGGCAAAATCCAGAAGAGTTCCCTTTTCCTCCTTCTTAACCTCAGACAGGTCTTCATGATTGGAGTGTTAAAATCTGAGAGTTCTAGGATCATGTCTTGGATCTTTTTAGCACATCGAGTGTGCTTTCCTGGACCAACATCACCCTCTTCATCTTTGTCATCCTCAAGCTTCAGATTCAGAGACCCAACATCCAGCTCAGACTTGATGGTATTGAAGCACTCCATTGTGGAACCCATTAAAAGGTTATTTTCCATAATGTACTTCGTAAGAGTGTTCTCCAAGATATCCATTTTGTCTTGCATATCCTTCATGTTTTTCTCATTCTCTTTATCCTTTTAGAGATCAATCCCCACCGTCGTAGTATCCAAGCTCCATTGAAGAAGATCATCTTTGGTAGAGAGGGATCAAAAACAAAGATTGAGGCTTTTTATTTCCTTGAAAACCCATTTCATAAGGTGGAATGAATATATCAACATTGCTTTCATCATTCGGAGAATACCAAAAGGGGGATCAATCTTATCATCCATATCCTCTTGAAGGAGCTGAACATTCCTTTCCTGCATGTCAACTGTTCTAGTGAAGGGAATATTTCTAGAGATAGAAGGGATATTAACCTTCTCAATAGTATCCAAACCAGGAGTCTCATTATCCTCCTTCCTATCCGAGTGCACCTCGATGACCACTTCAAGCTTTGGGGAAATAGGAACTTCATTTTCTTTAGAGCTAGCATAATTAACCAGAATGGGAACCTTCTGACCACTCACATCCACATCTTTATCCTTGACTTCAGGGTCGTCACCTTTTTCCTTGGCTTCATGGGCATACTCATCCTTGTCCTCTTCTTCACCAAAATCACTAACCGAAGGTGACATGGACTCTTTGCTTCCCTCATCAGACTGGGTATGGGGGAAGCATTCAATATGCGCATAGCCATCAACACTCTCACCTTCAGAGTCCAACTCCATTCCATCCTTCTTTTCAAATTTTAATTTTTTACCCGCTGTCAACTCCGCTTTATTCTGACCCTCCCGAATCTATTTACCTAAAGCCTTAGCAGAACTAGAGTCCCTAGGTGAGAGGATAAGAGGGATACTAATAGAAACTTTCTTAATATGCTCAACAATTAAAAGGATAAGACCCTCATGCAGAATGGGATTTCTCTCTTTCTTCCTATGATCAATTATGCTATGGTAAAGGGACTGCAACAGATAAAATAGGAAAGAAACCCTAACCTTATGTATGAAATGAAAAAGCAGAAAAAATGATAGGATTGGGCCCTTTTATACCTACCATCTAGAGTGATATACTCCGTGACAGTAGTAAGAACCTTTGTCTAGATCTCCCTGAAAGTGTCCACATCATAATAGCCGCCAGATTCCTTCACCAAGCTCTCAGCCTCTGCCAAGTGTCTTTTGGGAAATGTTGAATGGCATGTTGGGTTTGTCCTTTTATCTCTACAGAACTTCATGTCCTTTGTATTCAACCCAGACACCTCCGCAATAAGATCTTCAGTTATTTTCATAGCCATTCCCCCAATAGTCACAGTGCCATCCTTCCATCTCTCAAAAAAATCCTCTGTGACTTCATCTTTGAACCCATGAAGGAGTTACATGTACGTGATGAGCCCTCCCTTCCTAATATTATCCAAGACCTCAGTCTTATTCTTCCATTTTTTGTAATTCTCCAGCTCCCTGCGGTTAAGTCCTCCACCCATAATGCCTTTAGAGAACATACTCTCAATAGAAACGATGGATACAATACAAAGATAGAACACAATGGAAGACTTCAAATTGGACACAATGCAATTATACGCGTGTCTACACTTAGCCACCTTGGTAAAGATGAGACTTTCTGTAACCCTTATAGCTGCTTTAATTACCTTGCGTCTTTTCATGACAGATTTTTAAGATATTCCAAATCTACTCTTTTGTTGTGAGTCATATCAAATGCAAACTTGGCCCTGAAATCAATGGTCAAATCACTTCCACCATGCCAAGTCATGATTTCCTCATCCATGACTACGATGTTGGCCAACGCATTCGCAGTACTATTAGCCTTCCTAAAGTTATGAGAAATAACGATCTACTTAAAGGAATTAATGATTATCCGAGCCTCTTCAATAATTTCCTTAATAGACCATGATGGCTTAGTCACCCCTTTAATGTAGTTTAAAATGTTCATAAAGTCACATTCTATCCACACGTTTGAAGACATGTCCTCTTTTATAATTTTTAAGGTTTGAAGGAGATCCATAGCCTCCGCCACATGATTGGTCTAGATGCCAATAGGGAATGCCATGGTAGCAAGAAACTTTTCTATGTCACCCTGAATAATTCCACCACATCCAGCAAGCCCCAGGTTACCCTTTGTTGCACCATCAAAACTGGCTTTGATCCAACCGGGAGGGGGGCAAAGCCAGATGGAATTCTCCCCTTGGGATGAGGAGTTCACTTTGGTGCCAGTAGTATTACCTCATGCAAAAAAATCCAGCTTCGCTCCATTCATGATATTACAATTCTCATTAATACTTCTCTTAATCTTCTTAGAAATCACCACTAGACGAAGGTCAATGTCTCTAAACAATCTATCATTGCATTCTCTCCATAGTTTCCAGATAACATGAGGGGAAATGATGTTCCATAGAAACCTGTCCATTGGAACCTCAACATTTCTCCATTGAGTGAAATAATTCTCCATATTATTTAGGAAAACCCAACATATCTTCCAGAATTGCAAAATGAGGCACAAAAATTCCCAGGAGTATCGACAGTCAATATCCATATGGTAGACTGACTCCTTAGCATTCTTACACAGAAAACATCTGTTAGGAAGAATCATGCCTCTCTTTTGGAGATTATCAATAGTAAAAATATTGTTGTGCAAAACCAGCCAAAAGAAAATGTTAATTTTTGGAATTAATCATTTATCACAAACTTGGACCCAAAAGGGAGGAGCATCCGACGGCTTCAAAAAAATCTCAGATGAAGAAGTGACAGAAAAGACTCTAGAAGGGATCATCTTCCAAATCAGATCATCCTCCCAAGTAGAGTCCACTTTCAAAACATTCAGATCCAGCATCAGAGGCTTAAGAGAGAAACCAACAGAAGAAAGATCAACCCAAGACTGGCACATCTAGTAATCTTTAACACACCAACCAAATCTCTGTAAGAAAATATCAATAAAAGGCTGGAGGGAAAGAATAGAATTCAGAGGAAAATATTTAAGCCAACAATCTTCCCAGAATTTTTTTCTCCTACCAGTACCCAAAAACCACTTAGCACCCTTGAAATATGTTTCCTTAGGTTGCTGGATACAATTCCAAATAAGAGATCCCCACACCTTCACATCATACTTCATAAAATCTGATATATGAGGGAAGGAGTAGAGATATTTATTGTGAATAATCTCATTCCACTCTTTTTTCTCGCCAAAGATCCTCCAAATTTGCTTAGCCAATAAATCTTGATTGGTAACTCTTAACGGGTGAATCCCCAAGCCTCCCCACTTCTTTAGAGTGCACACCTTGTCCCAGGAAACTAAATCCAATGTATTTCTTTCTTCCACCCATTTCCAAAGAAATTTTTTCTAAATCTTCTCAATTATGTCGGCAAATTTACCAGGGATTTTAAAGAGACTAAGGGCATAAATAGGGAGACTTTACAGAGAAGCCTCTACGAGTTGAAGTTTACCAGCTTTAGTTAACAGAGCTTCCTTCTAGCCAGCTAATTTCCTATTGAATCTATCCACAATACCAACCAAAAAAGAGTTGGGAGGTTTTAAGCCCAAAGGTAGACCAAGGTAAGTGGCAGGCAAAGCATCAATTTCACACCCAATAATTTTGGCCATTCTATTATGTCTTTCCTCCAGTGTGTTAATAAAAAAGAAAGAGCTCTTATTCCAACTGACAATTTGACCAGTAGCCTGAGAATAATTAGAAAGTGCATGTTTAATCATTCTGGCCTCCTAGATGGTAGAAGAGCCCATAATAATAGTATCATCCAAAAATTTCTCATGGGAGCACAACCTAGAAGCAGAGGAAGGAATGAGACCCTTGATGGATTCATCAATCGCCAATCTCTAAAAATAGAAACCAAGACCCTCCATCAGAATGGAAAAGAGAATAGGGGACAATGGATCACCTTGACAGAGCCCCTTGGAAGGCTTGAAGAATCTAGAAGAAGAGCCATTCACAATAACCGCAGCCATAGAATTACTAATGAGTTGGAAAACCAAAATAATTTATCACAGAAACCAAAGGATCAAAGAATCTTGATAAAAAATAATCCTAATCCACCTAGTTGTTGGAAATTTGACTTCGTAAGGAAGCATTACTTATTTTGTGTTGTCAATCATGGCAAAAAAGTCATACTTAAGTTCTGTTATGAAACACAAAATGACTAAGTGTGAAAACATGACAGACAAACACATATAGAGATCAGTACATCAACGCAGGTGTTAGAGATCACACCAGAGCATGTGTGCTTAGGTATATACTCTATGGTGTATATACATGCTAGATCCAGATGTACAAAGTATGGAACATCAGTACGGAAAAGTTACAGGCAGATTAGTAGACCTGCAGTCTAGGAAATAGAGCGTGGAAGCTGACTACAGTTTTGATCAGCATGAATGATTTTGTAATGTAATGGCTAAGTGCCTTTAGTTATAAGTTTGTATTAATTTAATTAATGTTTTAGTAAACACGCTTAGGCCAACTTTTTTAGAAGCGTTGTATATTTTGGTTTAAAGGCCGACTAGTGTTATGTTTTGGGTCGCACCTATTCGGATTTAAATATATAAGTATGAAATGTAAAGATATGATAGATGCATTGATTATTGTGTAAGAGGAAATTACAGAGGGACAATAATATGAAGTCAGTACATGATATAGGTCTTTAAGAGAGTAAGAGCATTCACGCATACATGGAACTGATCAGACAAAAGTGTCATCACAGTAGTTCATTTTTGATATAGTGCATATCAACATTCAAAGGGTTGTAGCCTTCATCTTATTGGGCAGTGAGCCATATACCTTTAACAGGGTTTTATAAAAGACTCCTAACAGGGTCAGACCTTTAACTAGGTCATTGTACTCAAATTATAAAGATTGCTTCTAACATGGAAAAGGAACTTTAACAGGTTCATTATACCTAGTACAATATTTGTGGGTACTAATCCCCACCAGAGTTTTCCTCTAATTAAGGTTCTCCGTAATCATATCATGTGTTATGTGTTCTTTTGTTATGTTTCTTTGGATGCACATTTGATATATGTTTAATTAGCTAAAATATAATTAATAGATAAACACTGATTCACCCCCCCCCCCCTCTCAGTGTTTCTAACAATTGGTATCAGAGCTCTAGTCCTCTGAAAGAAATTTTAACC
>MU225207.1:1884338-1902497 GCA_018584345.1 Thuja plicata | reverse complement strand
ATGCACTTGCGCCATCTCTAGCAGTTCTTAATGAGAACATAAAATAGATTGATAACACCATATAGACATATGATCAAGGTCCTTGCATGGATTTGATAAAAATGGAGAAATTGACATATGCTTTATGTGCGCATCTTCAGATAGTTGATGCAATGAAAGTCTTTTGGCAGAAAGAGATTCAATCTCTTCAAGTTGTGTACCCAGAAGTCTACATGGAGTAAGTATGTTGAAGACTTATATTTTTTTCACACCTTTGTCATTAATGTCAAAGGGGAAGTAGTATAGAATGTGTATATGCAGAGAAGTATATATCATTAAGTACTATGATATACAGTCATTTTTGTATGAAGTCATTTTGAGTAACTTAGCCACATTCCTTTGTTGCCATAAATGAAAAAGGGGGAGATTGTTGGAAAGTTGACTTCCTAAGGAAGCATGACTTATTTTGTGTTTTCAATCATGGCAAAAAAGTCATACTTAAGTTCTGTTATGAAAGATAAAATGACTAAGTGTGAAAACAGGGCAGACAGACACATACAGAGATCAGTACATCAGCGCATGTGTTAGAGATTACACCAGAGCATGCATACTTAGGTATATACTCTATGGTGTATATACATGCTAGATCTAGATGCGCAGAGTATGGAACATCAGTACGGAAAAGTTATAGGAAGATTAGTAGACCTGCAGTCCAGGGAACAGAGCATGGAAGCTGACTACAGTTTTGATCAGTGTGAAAGATTTTGTAATGTAATGGCTAAGCACCTTTAGTTATAAGTTTTTAATAATTTAATTAATGTTGTAGTAAACACACTTAGGCTTAATTGTTCAAAAGCATTGTATATTTTGGTTTAAAGGCCGACTAGTGTTATGTTTTGGGTCGCACCTATTCGGATTTGAATATATAAGTATGAAATGTAAAGATATGATAGATGCGTCGATTATTATATAAGAGGAAATTATAGAGGGATAGTACTATGAAGTCAGTACATAATATAGCTCTTTAAGAGAGTAAGAGCATTCACGCATACACAGAACTGATCAGACAATAGTGTCATCACAACAGTTCATTTTTGATATAGTGCATATCAACATTCAGAGGGTTGTAGCCTTCATCTTATTGGGCAGTGAGCCATATACCTTTAATAGGGTTTTATAAAAGACTCCCAACAGGGTCAGACCTTTAACCAAGTCATTGTACTCAAATTGTAAAGACTGCTTCTAACAAGGAAAAGGAACTTTAACATGTTCATTATACCTAGTACAATATTTGTGGGTACTAATCCCCACCAGAGTTTTCCTTTGATGAAGGTTCTCTGTAATCATATCATGTGTTATGTGTTCTTGTGTTATGTTTCTTTGGATGCACATTTGATATATGTTTAATTGGCTGAAATATAATTAATAGATAAACACTTATTCACCCCCCCCCCCTCTTAGTGTTTCTAACACTAGTCATAAGCCTTCAGGAGATCGATTTTCAACAGAAAACCATAGTTGTTAGAGTGATTAGAATGAATGACCTCATGCACTTTCATAATAGAATCAAGAATTTTCTTGCCAGGAAAAAACTACTTTGCTAGTGGGAGATGATATTGGGGAGGATAGCTAGCAGTCTAAGAGTGAGAACCTTCGAAAACAATTTGTACACCAAATTACATAAGCTGATCGGCCTAAAGGAATCCATAGAACCAACACCGGGTTTTTTGGGAATCAACACAATGAAGGTAGCATTAATTTATTTAAGCATAGTTCTTGACACAAAGAATTCTTTTATAGCATTACAGATTTCCAGGCCCACGATGTGCTAAAATTTATGGAAAAATAACAAAGGAAACCCATCCGGGCCTGGGGACATATCACCCTCAAAGGAGAAAACAACAAGCTTGATTTCCTCCAAGGGGGGATAGTAGTCAGCTTCTTATTAGTGACATCATCCAGAATGGAGGGGATAGAGTCAAGAAGAAAGGCTTGGTTTTCAAGGGAAAGAATGATATCTTTAGATAAGAGGGAAGAGAAAAAGTGAACCATATCCAAAGAAATGTCCTTATCATTACTTACCACACCGGAATCCAACCTGAGTCTGGAAATTGTGTTGGAAGCTCTATGTTTAGAAACAAATATATAGAAGAACCTGGTGTTCTTATCACCAAATTTCAGCCATAGCGATCTTGACCTTTGTCTTGAGTACACTTTCTCTTTAGATACGATATTATGAGTTTTGGCCAAAAGAGTCTCCTCCCTATCCTTAAGATCTTGAGACATGCCTATCTTCTTGATAGTTTCTTGAATATCATCAAGCTCCATTTTCAGATCTAGATTTGTTTTAAAGATGTCACTGAACACTTCCTTACTCCAAGATTTAATATTATGTTTAATATGATAGAGTTTATTAGACACCCTAATCATAGTAGTGCCCCGAATGTTAACATTCCACCAATCCCTAATCCTCTACTCAATCTTTGGGTGATTAATCCACATTTTCTCAAATCTAAAGGGGAGATTTCCCTTAACTTGCATCAAATAAGAAACAAAGGAGATATGGAAGTGATTGGACTCAACCTTCGTGAGAGAGGAGAGTGAGAAGAAAAATCTGTTGAACCAACTAACATAGATCAAAGCACGATCAAGTCAGACCTGAATAAGATCCACACCAACTCTTCTATTAGATCAAGTGTAATTGATGCCTTGGAAAAATGTAAGATCAAGGAGGAAATTAAGTGAAGTTTTTTTGGTGTTGTTGATGCCTTTGAAAAATGTAAGATCAAGGAGGAAAGTAAGTGAAGTGTTTGAACCAGTTCAACTACCAATAGAGAAGAGTTCGGTAACAATGGCAGAGAAGAAAAAGTAGTAATAGTTTATTGGTAGTGTGGAAACTATTATGAAAATCATCTGCATTATCATGATAATATAGTTTAATATAGTTTTAAGAGTTGTTAGTAATTTTATATAGTGAGTCTTGAGCACTTGAGTTTGTTAATGTATCTTGCTACTTTGGTAGTGATCCTGTGTATGCAAGTCGAGAGCACTGAGCTCCTATTTTTACTATAAGGTAGTAAGCCTTCTTTATTCACATTCATTTTTTGTATTTAAAATGAGCCTCTGATTGGTATTATGGATTTGCGAGCTCCTAATATTTTTCAATTAGATTATATACTTTAGTGAACTATATTTGTGGACAAGTTCTCACCATGGTTTTTCCTAGTTTTTTTTATGTACAATACAAAATGGTGAGCAATGCTAGGATGAAGATCACTCACCAAATTATAAAATACATTAAGGAAAGTTTTTCCCCAATGGCTTACCCTCAAAAAAATCATATTAGCACAACCTAAAATGGATGAAGGGATACTAATGAAAGATCCAAGTGAGAGTGGGAAATTGGGTTTCTTTTCCTTTAATGAGTGGAGATGATATGATATGATATGTAAAATTGACAAGATTGATAAATGAAATGATAAATGACTAGCATATGATATCAGATCTGATGTTAAAAACCAAGTAAAAGAAAAGAAATAGAAAGAATCAACTCACCTCTGAGAAAAAAGAGGAAAATGGATCTTCAGATCTGGTTTTGACTATCGGAGAGGTGTCTAAATTTGGTAAAACTCTAGATATGAAATTTTGATGCCTGTAACTTCTTTCTGTGAAAATATTAGCCTCAAAAGATGATGTCAACCTGGATAATCTAATCCTAGACGATGTTCTAAAATTTTGACCTAGTCCTTTTAACTTTAAATCTAATGAACTGTTTAGGGTGCATGTGACTGTGACTGATATTATCGAATCCAGATCTGTAATTATATTTCCTACTCTTGCACACAAAGAAAAAGTGGAAAAGGTTGTGGAAAGAGGTTTTCCTTAGTGAAACCCCTGTATAGGAATCAACCTTTAAATGAAATAGAGATTGCATAAAGGAAAGTAAATGCAAACAAGATAAATGGCAGTATTTGCCTTGTTTGTAAAACCCTCATGGATGGATATTGAGATCAATCAAACCCATGAAGATTCTTGTATGTGTATGCTTGAGATATTGAATCAAGGATGTCTTCACAAATGCATGGATATACACTTTCCAATACTAGGTACTGAGTGAATGTATGCTTGATAACCTTAATGGAGAAGGAGAGAGGAGAAGGAACAATGTATGGATCTTCTTTCTATCTTATAAATTCCTCTACTTGGCCATCATGGGAGAGAAACTTGCATCAATGAGAAAATATTTCCTTTTTTGAATGGATCTTAAAGAAATGGAGACTTGGAGATCTTGAATAGGGTGCTTACCTTCAAGTCTTGAATCCATTACTTCAATTGCAAAACTTGAATTTCTTTCACTTGATCAATTGATTTCTCACATCTCATATGGTAGTCTTCTTATATATATGGATGTCAAAATAAGAGGCTTTGATATACTTTTATACTCATTTTGGGATTCAATATTGTATAGACTGACCTCAATTAAAGATCTCAGAGAAAAATCCCCACACCGGCCCAAGAGAAAAATCAAGCACAATGCTCTAGGACAAGGCTGACCTAGACATCCTTATTTAGGCATTACTTTTCTCAAATCTTTCCTGGGTCTAGGGGAGTGTGATAAATTACGGAGGAAGAAAATGATCGAAGAAAAATTCAAGCATATAAACATTCGGATGTCAAAATCACCAAAATGGGGTCTAATAAGTCCTAAAAGATATCCAATTATGGGGTCTAACCTTTTAGGATGGTACATTTATCATCCAGTTTAGCGGGAGCATAAGACAAAATCATTGTAAAAAAGAATCCCTAATTCTATTAATTTAGATTGAGAAAATATGTGGTAATCTTTATGAAGGGCAATTTTTAAGATCCTCTATAAAATTATAGAGATTGTAATATTTTTAAATATTTTTTTAATATATTTAAGATGGTATTATTGAACTTAAGATACATTATTGTTCATTTCAAAGAATTTTTTATTTATTTTTATAATTGTAAGATTTTTAAATTTTGTTTTGATGTAGGACTTTGTTTGAGCTACCTAATAGATGCATTAAAATTGTAATAAATTTATTCATGAGACTAAAATATATCTAGTATAGTCTTTGATTAGAGAGTAATACTAATGATCACCAAAGCTTATAGTAAAATAAAATTCTCAAACTCAATGCAGAGTTGAATAAACTAAAAAAAAATGGAGAAATAAAATTTATTGATTCAAACCAAATTATCTTTACAATATTTATGCAAGTTAGACATTAGTCATTTGTTACAAGGAATAAAACATGAATATCACAACATTGATTTATTTTTTCAACACACCCATGAGTATTTCCTCTAAAAATGGTCTTACACCATATTAAGCTTCCATATACATAAAAATTTGAGAAATGGTATGAGTTGGTTGGAAGGTGTAATACGCCATTATAGACAAGTATTATAAGGATCAAGAAGCTCAAATTTTTTTTGGATCATAGGTTAAAGTAGAAATTGGGTGTATCACCCTTATGTAGCATATATGCTTTCGAATAAAGTGCATAATTACCATTCATAATTTTGTTGAGCTAGAAGTATACAACTAAAAAATCCCTCTTAAGACCCATACTAAAGTAAAATTATTGTTCTTTGAAATGGAATATATGAATGTGTTGAGAAGGATCATTTGACAATTGTATGGATCATAAGGTTTATGTGGTATAATTAGAGTAAGGAATTCTTTTATGTTGTAGAATTCACCTATTCATATCTAAGTAGACTAGTGAGCAGCCTATAGCTACACCCAAAGATAATTTTAACTCATACTTGAGACTACTTGAAAGAAAAGTTGTTGGTGTGTTTTAAGAAGAGATGACTAAATTACATAGGGAGTTTAGATTGGAAAAGTAAGTGTTACTATGGATTAAATGGAACAATATTATTGTAATCACCTAAAAATGGTCATCTAAACCCTAGACCCATAGTCTAAACTATTAATCAAGAAACCCTAATCTTGATTATTCTAAGTCCTAAATCAAACAGGCAATTCGTCATATTCAAACTGATCTGACCTAAACCCTAGGTCCTAATCAATCATCATACTTGATTAATTAACTAATTCCTGAAATCATAATACATTGGCAAATAAACCTTATGTTAATTATTTAATTGATATTCTGATATATTAATTAAATAAAAATTACAAAATTGTTGATTAAATAAAAAATGATTAAATTAATTATAAAAACATAAATGTGCATTCAAAATCATTTAATTTATTAAAAATTCATATGACATCATCAAATCCAATTAACTTATTTATCATTTTGGAAACAATTGATTTCCACTCAGTTAACTAATTCTCCACTATTTATCATTTTGGAAATATTTGAGTTAACTGAGAACTAAATATGGAAGTTTCCAAAATAACTGATCAGTCAGTTCAGTCAACTGACTCTCTCGACCAATCACATCACTTGCACATGGATTGTGCTTCTTCAATCGAACCTGAGCCACTCTTTTTGTTTGATCTCGGCCATCGATTCGAGAGATATTTCTATAAAAGAGAAACTCTTTTCATTCACAAAGGATCCTAATTTTTGCATCATTATTATGCTGCATTTAGAACTCTAGCTTTCTTGCATTTCATATCATACAATTCATTTAGCATCATTAATTATTGGTTTATTTTGGTTAATTGTTGGTTTATGTTGGTTTATTTAGCATTGTTAATTATTATCTGAGTCCTTTGTTCAATCTTATCATATTTGTCTGTGCTATCCTTATTTTGGGTTGTGAGAGCAGGTCCGTTAACCTTGATTCAAGATCAGAGTCTTTTCTATCTCCTCCTCAGTTGGAGGTTTATCTCTTGGTCTCTTTAGTCTTGGATTTAGACAACACTTTAGATATCACCACGGTGTCAGTCAGGTGAATCAACTTATCTTATACCCGTGTGAACTAGAAGTCATTTTAGAGAATTTCATAAAGAAGACAAATAGGGATTCCCATTTGAATACAACTCCTTGTTTGGAGAGAATCCTCTCTTTGAGGGAGATCCTCAAATTCCTCCTCGATCACAATCCCCGGAAGACAAGTTACCTAGTCCTAAGATGTCAGAAGAAAGACAAGGTAGAGGTAGGTCTCGACAGAGAGACCTCTCCAATGTTACCAACCATCGCAATAGTTAACATTCCTCGATTCCATCAGACCTCAGTGAGGAAGAGATTGATGAATTTCTCCGGGATAAGAGGTTTGTAAAACTCATGAAAACAATCCTAAATTAGGATAAAGAACAATATTTCCTTGACCTAGCAGAGCAAGGCGCTCAACTTCCACCTCACTTCAAAGCTGAGGATATCATTTCTAGAGAAGAAGAGACACCCATGACACTCATAACTAAACAAATGAAAAATATGCAAATGGAATTACAAAAACTCTGAAAGGAAAAGGAAATGCTTAACACAAGGTTTTCTTTAAACACAATCTATCCTTTTCCTTTTGATAAATATTTTTACTTACCTCTGTTCCCATGCAGGGTTGAAATTCCATGATTTGATAAGTACAACAGTCACTCTGATCCACAAGATCACATCCAAGAATTATGTGCTCTTTGTACAACATTTATACATGACGATACATATCTTATGCATCTCTTTCCTCAAAGTTTGAGCGGCCAGGCTATGGAGTGGTTCTCAAAGTTACCCACTGGTATAAAAATTTTTGATGAGCTGATGAATCTATTCCTGCAAAATTATTCTTACAATATCCAACATCCTGTGATGATGATTGATTTATGCAACATGAAGCAAAACATAGGAGAACCCTTTCTGACCTTTCTTCAGTGGTGGAGAAAGATGTTTTCTAGATATCCATGAATCGTGCGTGAATCTGAAAAGATGCATTTTTTTCTAGTGTTATGATTCTAGAACTAAACTACCCCCTTCAGATGCAATGTCCAACCTCTTTCGAGAAAATGGTGGAAAATGTGACGAAAATAGAAGATGTGCTTGTTAAAAAGTTTGGTTCCAACTCCAAAGACAAAACTAAATATTGGAAGAAAAACAAGCATGTGGTAAATGACGGAGTAGTCGATCACTCCACTCTGTAGTCAAAACTAGGAGTCTTCAATCTGACAAGTGGCTCCAAGGCCCTAAAAACTATTGAAAATACCACTAAATCCTCATTGTCTAAAGGGACTAGCAGTTTTTTGAAATAAAAACCATGGATCAAACGTAAATGAGACTTTGACTCTTTAGGCGAGTCCTATGAATCTGCACTTAAAACTCTACTAGCAAGAAAAGTGATCACGTTGCCAGATAAATCCAAACCATATGATCCAAAAATCAAACCTAAATGGTGGAGAGATAATGATTTATATCAATTCGATAGAAAAAAAAGACACACAACATAAAATTGCATGAGGCTCAAACATGAGATCCAAGATCTCAATGATAACGAAATAATTGCAGTTGATAATCACAACAAGAATGCTGATCATAAGACATTCATAGATCCTTTCCCAGAACATAAAAATAGAGAAAATTCTAAGAAAGGCACTCAAATCAATCACACTTATTCTAATGATGACTACAACATCATCAACAAGCTTGAGCCGTCTCATTCTGAATATTGCAATGTCATCATTGTCAAGAAGAAAGAGAAAGAGTCTCGATCGGCCAATGCAGTGATCCAAGCGCAAGCGAAGGTCACCATGGGGGGTTCCGGATCTTTCAACCCTTCATCATCTTCCAATAAAGCATCGGTATCCAAATTTTGGGTACCTCTTAGCAAAAAAACTACTGTGGGTACCCCCAAAGTCTCACAGTCCAAACAACTGACTTTGTTCAATACTGCAGACTATAGCATCATTGAGAAATTGTAGAGAACCTTTGCCCACATTTCAATCTTTGAATTGCTCAAACTTTCTCCATCTCACCAAGAGGTCCTCGATAAAGTGCTATCAACTACCAATGTCCCTAAGGACTTGGATCTGGATCGGTTTCAATCCATGGTGGGTCACTTGACCTTGCCACATTACCTATCATTCTCAGAAGAAGATGACAACTCTGTAAGTCATCCACATGATCTCCCATTGCATGTCAAAGTCATGATCCATAAAGAACATGTCTGATAGGTCTTGCTAGATGGAGGTGCAAGGTTGAATATCTACACATACAGGTTAATCAGGAAACTAGGATTTTCAGAGAATATCATTGATCCTAAAAAGAAAATCACTATCAAGGTGTATGATGAAAAAGAGAGATCTTCTAAAGGTCTCGTAAATTTACCAATCCAAGTGGGTCCTATTGAGAGGGATGTTACCTTCCAAGTTCTAGATCTCCCATTGGCCTACAACATTCTATTGGGAAGACCATGGATCCATGAGATGCAGGAAATGCCATCAACGTTCAATCAGTGCATCAAATTCCCATTCAATAGTGTAGAAGTCACTATTCCTATAGACACTAGTTATGCATGTAACGCATTAAGACAAGCAGTGGATACCCTTTTCCCGCACAATAGTGAGGTGTCCAACTCTGAATCAGCTACAAATTTACTGAAGGAAATGGAAAAGAAACTCAAGGTAAAGGACATAGGTATGGGTGGATACATAGTGGAACCCGTACTATCACTCACATCTCTTCCTAGATCACCTTGGTCTTATGTGAAACCGTCAGAAGAGATGAAACCAAAAACATCCCATGAAATCTATGATGATAACTTTGTTAAATCCAACACACCATTAGAAGATGAACAAGAGGAAAGAGTCTCTCTAGATTGGTTATATAAGGAACCTAAAAATAATGAAGTCAAACAATGTGTAATACCTCTGGAAACATTTGGACTGGGGTATAAGGCGGCTTGTAAAATGGGTTATTTGGGTAAAGGACCCATTGGACCTAATCAAAATGGACTTAAAGAACCAATCTAAGTGGAATACAGGTGACCTAAAGACACAATTGGTCTAGGATTCTTATCCAAGAAGGCACAAAGAGAAAAGAATCACCTAGATAAAGGAAAGGGACATCAGGTTCATGAAGAGAATAACACAATAGTAGAAAGCACTGACATACCCATTGGAAAGTGGGATGATTCGGATGATTATGATACAGAGGATGTGTATCCTTCCCCCATTCCACCCAATATTTTGGCTCTTCTCTTTGATGAAGATACACCACAGGTCAACGCTACTGAAGAGCACATTCTAGAGGAATTACTGAGGACTTTTGATCATTCAAATTCCATTACATCTGAACAAGATAAAGAAGAAATGAGTTTAACCATAATAGTTTTTTAGACAGGAGTCATCCAAACTTGGGGCAAAGAGTATATTTCACTCATGTCCTTGATATGAAACCTAATGATGAAACAAAATCCCATGAATATGAGTTTGACAGTCTTTCAGAAGGCACTTTAGAAAAAGGGGTGGATACAGTTCAGCAATATGTACCCACACTCAAAGTAGGTGAAGGATTAGAGGTTAGGTCAGACAAGTTAGGACCTCCTATTTTTGACATGGGCTTCGATGATGCCGTTAGGGATTTTTATGATTTGAACACATCTATACAAGGTTCAGGTATAGGACTCTACTTAATAGTTTTTATCTATGATGAACATACCGTGAATGCCCTTGAACCTATTGAACCTTTGCCACTAATGCATCCTAAACTCATTGATTGGTCCTTACAGGGACAACCCGCTGAAATACCTACATTTCCCAATGACTATGCTTTAGCCTACTATCTTAACACTGTTGAACCTATCACTTCTTCCACCAATGAACCTAGTGTGAGCATGACTGAAGCGGACATCAAGTATCTCAGTTATAAAATAAAAATGCAAAAAAGAAAAGGGCCTGAAGGTGGAAACCACATTGTGGCAGTTTTAGAACCCAAAATAGTAAAAATAAAAGATGCATCCAAAGACAAAAACCTCTCTGAGGCACTTGAGGATGGGATGCTTAATGTCTTTCCTAGCCATTTATAGGAATGATCATCAGTGCTTATAGATCCAACTCAACCAGTGAATATTGGCATGGAGGAACATCTACACATCATTCATGTGGCTAAATCCTTGTCTGTAGAAGAGCTCAAGGAGTTCACAGAGTTCTTTAAAGAGAAGAAGATAAAATTTGCATGGACATACTCAGAGACACCTGGTTTAGATATAGATCTTATGATGTACCATCTCTCAAAATCTCCTGGAGTAAAACCAGTAAAAGAAAAACTCAGAAAAATGAACCCTCATGTTGCATTACTTATCAAGGATGAATTGGAAAACCTACTCAAAACTGGATTCATTCGAGCTATTGATTATGTAGAATCAATTTCCAACATTGTACTAGTATCAAAGCCATACAAATCCATCAGAGTCTGTACTGATTTTAGGGATCTCAACAAACCATGTCCAAAGGATGACTTTCCTTTGCCTAACATTGACATGATTGTAGACATGACTACTAGGTACAAAATTTATTCTCTCATGGACAGTTTCTTAGGGTACAACCAAATCAAGATTTCTCCAAAGGATCAAGAATTCCTTCACATGTGTGAGGAATGTTCTACTAGAATGTCATGCCTTTCAGTTTAAAAAACCCAGGAGCTACCTATCATAGGGCACTAACAACTATCTTCCATGATATTATGCACAAAACCATGGAAGACTATGTGGCTGATACCCTTGCTAAATCAAGGAAATGATCTATGCACCTACAAGATTTAGGCCCAATCATGGACAAAATGGAAAATTTTAAATTACAGTTGAATCCTAAGAAATTTTCATTTGGTGTTACCTCTGGCAAGCTCTTGGGTTACATTATCTTAGCTAAAAGGATAGAAGTCAATCTTGAAAAGGTACAAGCAATACTATAAATGCCACCTCCTATGAACATTAGCCAGATGAGAACACTCCAAGGGAAAATCTAGTCTATCAAAAGGTTCATCTCATAGTTGGATGATACAGCACAACTATTTACCAAGACTCTACGCAAGGCAAGCACTTATCAATGGAGTGAATACTGTGACAAGAGTTTCACTCAAATCAAAACATGCCTGGCCAACCCGCTAGTACTCATGCCACCTCAACAAGGAAAACCATTGGTTTTGTACATTTCAGCTACCTCAATGTCACTGGGGCAACTTCTAGCACAAGAAGATGAAAACAAGAAAGAATGTGCTCTCTACTATATCGGTAGAACATTGGTATCCTATGAGAGGAACTACTCTATGATCAAGAAAGAATTTATGGAAGTAGTCTTTGCATCTCAAAAAATATGTCACTACATGTTGGCTCACTCAATCAAACTGGTAGCTAAAATTGACCCTTTGAAGTATCTCCTAAGTAAAGCTACACTCACTGTCAGATTGGGTAAATGGGTTATGCTTCTTAGTGAATTTTACATAAAGTATATCAAGAATAAATCAATCAAGGGGAAAGAAATTGAAGATCAACTCCCTGATGCTCCACTGTAGGACAATGAACCAACCAATGCTGAGTTCCCAGATGGATCTATTTTTCACATCACTCACAGATCCTAGAAAATTTTCTTATATGGCTCTTTCACACAACAAGGTTTAGGTGCAGGGATTTTATTTATTACTCCTCAAAACTATTCTATTCCAAAGGTGTACAAGCTCATGTTTCCTTGTACAAAAACATAGCAGAATATGAAGCACTAGTAAATGGAATCGATTTGGCTCTTGAATGGAATGTTTCTGAGTTACATATCCATGGTGACTCTCAACTTGTAATAAACCAAATCAATGATGTATACTAGAATAAGGATGAAAAAATCATACCTTATAAATGAATGGTTGATGAATTTAAGAAATATTTCATTTTCACCACATTTCAACAAGTGCCAAGGGCACAAAATAGGGCAGCTGATGCCATGGCTACACTAGCTTCCTCACAACAAGAGGATAATTTTTGCTACGAGTTCCTGGTGGAAGAAATCGATTTCCTTTCTTACAACTCCCCTGAATCCCAAATGGTATGTTCACTTATTGAAAAAGAATCCTCCTATTATCACCATGTCTACTCTTACCTGCACCATCAAGTCATTCCTGATGGACTAACCAGAAATAAAAAATGACACCTCATCTACAATGTCTCATGGTATGTTCTTGTGGTGAACAATTTGTATAGGCAAGGATTAGATGATACTCTACTTAGGTGTCTAGAAAAAGAAGAGTCCAAAAATGCATTGTCTGAAGTCCACAAAGTAATTTGTGGTTCTCATTCTAATAGTCTAACTCTGGCACAAAAACTTCTTAGAGCAGGGGATTATTGGCTAGATATGGAGAAAGAAGCTATCAGGTTTGCAAAATCTTGTAAGAAATGCCAGCTGCATGACAATCTTATCCATTCTCCAGCAAGGGAGCTCATTCCCTTTGTCACACATTGGCCCTTTCAAAAATGGGCATTTGATCTAATCAGGTAGATTCACCCCTCGTCTTCTAATGGAAACAAGTTCATTATTATAGCTACTGAGCATTTCACCAAATGGGTTGAATTAGTCCCACTCATTAAAGCGACAAGACAACAGGTCTTGCTGTTAATTCTGAACTACATCATTTGTCACTATGGCATACCTTCCTCCATCATCATTGACAATGGAGGAAAATTTAAGAAAAACACTATGGATGAGTTGCGTGAAAATTTCAAAATTACACACACTGTTCTTCCATCTATTACCCACAAGGTAATGGATAGGTTGAGGCCTCAAATATAAATTTTCTAAAAATCTTTCATCATACGGTTAACAAGTCTAGAAGGGATTGGCACCTGCAGATCAATCTTGTATTATGGGCTTAAAGAATGGTCATTAGAACACCTAAAGTGGAAACTCCATTTGCATTGGTATATGGGGTAGAATCAATCTTACCCCTAGAGGTAGAAATCCCATCTCTTAGGGTTTCTTTGCATAGACTTATACCAGATGAAGAGTACAAAGTTTTGAGGCTCCAAGAACTAGATCTGCTAGATGAACGTCAAAAAGTGTCCTTTGACCACCTCAAGGTTTATCAAAAAAGAATGTTAAGAGGATACAACAAGAAATTCAGACCTAGAGAACTTCAAGTGGGTGACTTTGTGTTGAGAGAAAATCCCCACAATCAGTCACATAGAGAATAGAAGGGGAAGTTTGAACCTAACTGGTTGGGTTGTTATATCATTACTGTAGCATTCAGCTCTAGAGGCTATCAACTCTTCACACCTAAAGGAGAACCACTTCGGGAGCCCATCAACACTCTCCATCTGAAGAAGTTCTACTTGTAAGGCATTCTCGGTGATCAACAACATGTACATACTTATGATCCTGAAAAAAATCTAAAATTTGAAAAAAGTACTAAAAAAATGATCATCTTGGTGAAAACCTAGCAATAGACGCCTTGATGCATCAATAAAAAAAGAGGAGAAAAAGGAGAAAAATAAAAGAATACAAAAAAAATTAAAATAGAAGAAAAAGTGCCTTGGTGAAAACCTCAAAAACAAGCACCATGGTAGCAAAAATAACATCTCTTCCAAGTAGGTGAAAACCTGGTAAATAGATTCTTCTTGTACTAAGCACTACATCAATCAATGCTTAGTCTTGGAAATCCTTTGCTTCAGTTTGTACATAGCTTTTAGTAACTTCTGTGATACTCTGGTTCTTCTAAGAACCCTCCTGACTTGAAACCGATCCAGAGTCATAACCTGGGGACAATCAAATCAGATTTGTCCTTGTAGTATGAGTCAAGTCAGTCATCACCATTTTCTACTAGGGGCATGCATCACTAAATTTGATCACATATTTGGATTACACCAGAGTCAGTAATCTTGTCCATTTTGAAGCACAACTCGCTACTGACACAAACAAGTGTTTCTCAACACCACAATCAACAGTGTTTCTTAACACTATCTTTGGACGCATCTATGTTTCTTAACACACATTGGATATCAAAAATGTAAACAACAAATCAATAGCAATCAAACACAAAGCACTCACAAGCATGATGGTGTTTGTCAACACCTCCTATATATACACTGATGACATGTAACTAATTGAATGTTTGATAATATTAAGTTGAAGATGATGTAAGACATTAAATCAGTTAATGGTCTATATTGTCATTGATGTCAACTTGATATCATCTGTATGGTCATATACATAATGCCAAAGAATTTAGAGAATCAATGGAACAGAGGTTATGCTTTTGGCAATGCATAAAATTCAAGTATTGACCAAGTGACAAACTACACCGACAGAGTGCACACCATCGGTAAAGACAGAGATAAAGTCACAATGATGCCCAACGAGTAGAAGACAATGTTTCCCAATGAAGAAGAATCATAGGATTCCTGACGAGCTAAAAATAGTGTTTCCTGATGAACAAGATCCAATGATGCCCGACGGACGGAGATCCCGAAGCTAACTGAAGTTGCCCCAACGGAACTGGCAGTTGTCACTGGCGGCAAACTGCAGAATTGGCAGACAGAACAAAGAGATTAGAAAATGACAAAATATCTAGCTAGCAAAGCTTAAGGATAGACTTAACTGGTTGTTTTATTTTTTTTATTTGACCATAGTTAAGTAATTTATTTAAAGATGATTTATACAGTTGGCAAGAAGATAACTATGAGATAAATCAGGAGTTAAAGCCATAAATCAATTTGGCTAGATTGTTTTTTATGCCAAGAATCAAGAATCAAGAATCAAGAACCAAGAATTAAGGAATATCATGTCTATATAAGAGACAAGTTTAATTCATTTCTGCAAGCAATCAGATACACGGGGGAGTGAATTGAAAGAAAATGCTGAAAAGAAACTATTGAAGGTTAAACTTCATGCAGTCCTGATCAACCAAGCTAAGGGAGAGCTAAAGAATTTTGCAGACACTGACACATAGTGAAGCATAGCATCACAGAGCAGAAAGAATGAAGTACAAAGGAATGAAATTGATACATTGATCAGAAAGGTATTGTACATAAATAGATCTGAATATCTGCAATTCAAAGTTGCATTAGAAATAGGTCATTGTGTTTCAGTTTAACCATTGAAGCATTAAGTCTCTTAACAAAGTAGGACTTAATAGTGTTTTGTAATTAAGGTATATCCTAATAGATTACCAAAAAGGTTGACTCGTGATACTAGCATCGGTCTTACCTAAAGCCTATTGACAATCTAAGAAGGAGGTTGATTCAAGGATGGTAGTAAGATTAGCATAAAGCCTATTGACAGTCTAGAGGCTGATTCAAGGATGGTAGTGTAGATGCCATATACTTAGTGACAACCTATGTATAAAAATCCTCTAACAAGTTCACACTTAACCGTGTGTTTTTAACCTTTAACAGGGTTGGATCCTAACAAGGCTCACTTTAGAAGAGTGAAAATTTGGGGTACCGGTCCCAGTGGTTTTTCCCTTAACAGGGTTTCCACGTTAAAATCCTTGTGTTATGTCTGTATGGTTTATTACTTTATTTTTTTACATTTCACATATGAATTTATGGATTGATTGGTGTACTCTACATATTTACTAAGTATCAGTAAATGAGTTTTACTGCTTATCGATAATCAAGGAGAATAAGGATAGATAAGGTAAACTGACAGATAGTAAATTATTTCAAGTATTTCAAAGGCATACATCTTGTAGGGACTTAATAATCTGAGGTATAATAATTGGTGGATTAAATTTTAAAGGATAAATTTTTGAGGCCACTGATTCAGCCCCCCCTCTCAGTTATTACTAACAATTGGTATCAGAGCTTGTGTGCTTTGAAGGAAGGTTTCAAGACCTAAGTAAAGATCACAAGATGAACAGATGAGATGTGCCCAAGTTGAACAAGGACAACTTTGCTTCATGGAAAAGCAGAGTAAAAATTCACTTATCAGGTATTGGCAATGATATTAATCAATACTTAGATACTGCATATGTGTTTCCTATAGGACCATTGATAGTAGATCAATGAAGAGTAGAGCATGAACATAACTGCATGGTTATAGAGCTTTCAGCCTCACTCTCTGATGCTAAATTTGAGGATGTCAAAGATTGCAAAAATGCAAAGACAATGTGGGACAAGTTGAAACTTGTACATGGAGGTGATGCAAATGTTCTGAGAGCCAAGGCAGAAATCCTTAGAGGAAATTTTGATGATCTCAGAATGAAAGAAGGTGAAAACATCACACAATACATCACAAGAATAAAAGAAGTATTCAATTCTATATGAGGGGTTGGAGGTACACTTAAAGACGAGATAGTGGTAAGTAAAATCCTAAGAACCTTATTGCCTATATATGTTATTAGAGTCTCTTCTATTCAAGAAATGAGAGTAGTAGAAAATAATACAGTCACTATTGATAGCCTAATTGGTAGACTTATTTCACTTGAGATGAATAATTTTGATAATAGTGTCTTACCAAGTTTAGAGTCTTTATTCAAGTCTTCAATGAGGATAAGAAAATCTAGTCAGAGACACTCATCTAGAAGAGACAGTGAAAGAAAAAGTGAGAAAGAAGATCTAGATGAAATTGTAGCACTCATGGCAAGAAGAATGCTAAGAGGCAAAGGTAAATACAAAGTCAAGTTACCACTTGTAAGTTTTAATTGTAAAGAGATTGGATCGTTTGCTACTAGATGTCCAAACAAAAGAAAAGATGACAGAAGTGATAACAGATCTTTTGAGAAGAAATTTGACAGAGGTGATAACAAATATTATAGAGGTTACCGACGATCAGAAAGAAGTGATACCTGCGATTACAAGGACAAAGGCAAGAAGGATAACTATCTAGCTGCTTGCAAAGATGAAGATATTGACACTGAACCGAATGATGATGTTGAGATAGTGTTTGTAGCTATGAAAGATGATTTAGATGAAGGTGAAAGGTATGAAGAAACTGCACTCATATCTAAGATTAGTAAAAATTATATCTAGATTATAGATAGTGGTTGCACTCACCATATGACCGGTGACAAAGAAAATTTTAATACTTTTGAAAACTATAAAGGTGGTACAGTAAGAATGGGAAATGATTCACCTTGTCAAATTGAAGGTAAAGGAACAGTAATGCTGAATAACCTGATTAAATGTGAAAATTCTTATTTGGTAAAAGGATTGAATTATAATCTGTTGAGTGTTTCTCAGCTGAATAATTTAGGTCACAGAGTAGCATTTGAGAACAAGAAGGCAAAGATCTTCAATGAATCAAGAAAACTGATTGGTACCGGTGAA
>MU225207.1:1856666-1868349 GCA_018584345.1 Thuja plicata | reverse complement strand
CTTCTTTCTTCCACATCTTCCATGTCTTCTTAGTCTTCCATTTCCATTCTTCTCTTCTTCTTTCATGCTTCTTCCTCTTCTTCCTAAGATCTTCACATCTTCTTGATTCTTTTCCTCTTATTATCTATTCTACCTTCTTCTATTCATCTCTTCTTAATTCATCCTTTTCTAGAGTCATGAATTTCAAATATCTTGTTATGGAACCTCGCTTGAGGATAAATGATCTTGAACTTATTGCTCAATTTGAAGAGTGTCATTCCAACCGTTGCCTAAGTGATGAACTTATGAAAAAAATATATAAGAAAGTGAGTGAATCAACTTCCTTTGCTCGAATCATGCACATGATCTTGTCACAACTTTCTTCCAAATGTCATTTGTCTTCTAAATCTTATCATCATTCCTCATCATCTAAACATATTTCATCTTCTAAATCTTCTCATCATTCCTCATCATATAAACATTATTCTTCTTCTAAATCTTCTCATCATTCCTCATCATCTAAACATTCTTCTTCTTCTAAGTCTTCTCATCATTCTTCATCATCCAAATCTTCTTCTTTCACTAAGTCCTCACATTCTTCTTCTTCACGGTCTCATTCTTCTTTTACTTCTTCCAAGAGTCATACTTATCTTCAAAATGCATACCATAATGGGCAACATGATAATCCTTGTAATACCTCTTCTGTGAAGAATGACATGCCCATTTATGATGACTATGACTTTGATGATCCCGCCTATTATGATTCTTATTACTTTGTTGCCTATTCCGATGATGGCTATTATGATGAAATGCATAGTCATACCTATGACACCTTTATTCCTAAGGGTCCTCCTCATTGTGTGCTTGCACTTACTAGGGGTGGGGGTTCAGAGTGGAGAGATTGTGATGGTGATCCATATGAATCTAAATTTGAAAGAGAATTTGATGAGTTTTATGAACAATACTTTGATGATAGATTTGAGGAAGAGAAAGCTTTCCACGCTAATTACAAACATCAATTCTATCCCTCCTCTAATGATTCTCACTCTAAAAATAAATATTGCACTCTCAAGCAAGATCATGTTACTAATGAACCATTATTTTGTGATGATTCCCTTCCATCCTCTACTTCCTCCAATACACATACATCTCCTAAAGTTTCCAAATCTTCCACAAATCCTTCATCTGACAATGCTTTTCATGCAGTTCCCTATAATTATCCTCAAGTGCTACCTCTTAAAGAAACTCAAGCTAACCTTCACTTGGCTGAAAATACTTTCAATGATGCTAAACCTAAAGATCCTAAGCCTTTATATGCTATAATTCCTACTTCAGCTAATTCTTCCCCATCTCTTCCCAAGTCTCCCATACAATTCCAACATGCTTCCTTGTCCTTAGAAGTGGCTCCATGTCAAGAGGACTCTAAAAATGATAAAGAAAAGAACATAAATAAAGATCAAGATCAAGAAATATCCATGTCATCCAATCCTCTTTATGACATCTCTTATCCATGTCATGGTTATTTTGATCCCTTACTCCCTTCCTCATTCATTCCACCATGTCTTAAGTCTTCTCCTAAGCAAGATCAAGTTACTACTTACACCATTGAGCTTATTGACAATCAAAATAACATTACCACACTTGCACTTTCCAAAGATGATACTTCCATTAAGGTTATTAAAAATGGTGTTGTTACTTCCAATGTTGAGCTTATTAAAAATCAAGAGGAAAATTATGCGATTGTGCTATCCAAAGATCCTTGTCAAGATCAAAGTCTTTCATCTTCTTGTTCTACCAATCCATGTTTTCTTCTACTTTATACTCTTCCTAAGTCTTTCCAAGCTTCAAACAATCCTATCAAAGAAGGTGCTCCTATTCAAAATGTTTACAATCCTATTGAAAATCCTAATGCTCACTCTAAAGATGCTGATGTCCTTGGTTGTCATATACATGCTGATGAACTTATTGATTATCCTTTTCCTTCTTCCACGGCCATCATTGGACCTCCTCCACCAATACTAAGGGCTTCATGTTTTCCTTCTATCTTGGGTCCTTATGTCCCTTCACTTTCCCCTCCTAACCCTCCTAATTCATCATCCATCTTGGGTCCTTATGTCCCTCCATCTCCTATCTTTTCTCAAGATCAACATAGATGCATACCCTTGAATCCTTTTCATCTATCCACCCATCTAAACCAGTCATATTATTCTTCTTCCTCCACAAGTCCCAAGTCTTTTGGAAGAAACTTGAATGTTCAATACAAGAAAAAGAAGCAATACAAGAATCCATCTAAAAAATAAGATCACCATGTCTCCTCTAATCGATATGGGGGCATAAAGTGAAAAGAGATATCTAAGAAGAAAACTACAAGACAAGTATGGGTTCCAAAATCCATCATTAAAGATATTCTCTCTAAATCAACAAAAACAAATGAAAATCCTATGAATATATGGATTCCAAAGTCCCTCTTCAAGGAGTCTCATGTTGAGAAACAAGTGAATTTGACATTTAAGCTTCCAAAGGCTTCCACTTCATCTTCTTTTAAAAACATACTTTCATTCCATGCGCCTAAATCGCAACCTCTATTATCCATTCACCATATTCCTTCACGTATTCATTCATTCACATTTCCTCCATTATCTTGCCACCCTTCAAGGGGTGTATTGACGTTAATCTTGCCTTCCTTTCCATCTACTCTTTCACAATTCTTCCATTCACTATCCTTCTACCTTCTATCATTTTTCGTCATTTGTCTATTCCTCCTATCTTCCAATCTCACTCGCTTTGCCTAAAACCTTATCCTCCATTTCTCTCTTTCATCTTCCTTTTCCTATCAGCATCTTTGAGCATATCATTTTGAATCCTTGGCATATAATGGTTTATCCTTTCAAAGAGCATTATCTAAAAAGCTTGCCTTCTTCCAAAAAAATTCAAAAATTCTAAAAAAAAAAAAAGAAAAAAGAAAAAAAAAAGAAAATTAAAAAAAAGAAATAAATTAAAGAGAAATAAATCCGTCCTATGGTGAAAACCACTCCCTTGTGGCACCTTGGATAAGTACCGTGATGAAAACCTAGAAATTAGGCATCATGCATAGTTCTTCTACATCTTTCATTCATTTTGTATTCTCTCTTTGATCTTGATAATGTTGATCTATACACGAACATTTGGGCTATCTTATGAGCTATCTTATGATTACCTTTCTTTCATTACTTCCATGTTTAGCCTTCATATCTATCTTCCTCCATTCATTTTCTCCTATCACTATCATTTTCCCCTTTGGTCTTGATCTAATAAAAAATAAAAAAATAAAATAAAACACAGTGCTATGAAGCCTCTTGACATGTCTACTCCTTTGGACTGCATCCTTTCTTGTTCTTGCATTACACTTTTGTGACTCATCCTATGCTAGCCTTTCATTGCTTGTCCAAATGTGCTTTACATGATGTTTCATTTTTCCTAGCTTGGGTACTCTTGAGGAGTTTGCCTATGAGGATTTCTTCCCTTCATTCTCCTTCACTCTCCTATCTTCCATCTCTTCCACCAACTTGCTAATCCATCCTGTCCTCCACCTTGCTAAAACATTGGGACTGCGCGATGTGATCTTGCTTGGGAGTTTGATGCCCATTCTGTCTGGGGGCATCCTTTGTACATATTTATTGATCCTGAAAAATCCAAAAAAAGGATATATTGTCAAAAATTCTAAAAATCAGAAAATATCCTGAAAAAATGATCATCTTAGTGAAAATCTAGCAATAGGCACTTTGATGTATCTCCAAAAAAAATTATATATTCCAAAAAATACAAAAAAAAATCAAAAAATTCAAAAAATTCAAAAAAAATAGAAAAAGTGCCTTGGTGAAAACCTGGAAACAGGTGCCTTGATAGCAAAACTTCAAAAAAAATATAAAAAGTCCTGAAAAAAAAAAGAACAGAAAAAATTAAAAATGAAAAAATTGCAATAAAATCCAAGTGGTGAAAAGCTAGAATGAGTGCTACTTGAGGCCTTTGCACCCCTATTTCTTAGCGCATGTCCTTGACACTTAGCCTTTCTCCATCATGCTTTGGTCTCTTGGATGCGTTGGTCTTTAGGACATCTCACAAATGATATTTTTCAACACCACCCCAAATGTATTTTTCAATACAACCCTTGACATCGAGTGTTTTTCAACACTTATCGGTTTGGTCTTACCCCATTTTGTCATGTGGTCTTACCTGCTTGCAAGCATTCAATCCTTATCCTGAGAACTTAGTATCAGTTAACACGCTTAAATTTTTAAACGCAACACTTAATGCTTGAGTTATGTCATGATATTTTCTTTGTGTGTAGACTGTTATTGATTTTCGTTAAGTGTCCTTGTCTAATAAGTCTCTCTGTGATGCATAGCTAGAGGACTTGGGGCATGGGGCATGTTTTTATTTGCTTCCTACTTTATGCTTAACTATTTTTGCACAGTTGTTCTGATGGTCATCCTGGCCTCTATGCCTTGATGCGAGCATGGTTTTGCTATATTAAACTGGGTAAGCTAACATCACAGTCATCTTGACCTTTATGTCTTTGATGCTTATGTTAGAATATTTCCACATTTCAAATTTGATATACATCACATCATATCTTTATAGTTGCACTCGTGACTAGTGATGGTTGTGTGATGTTTCCGATATAAATCACATTCATATCTTCATGGTTGCACTTGTGACTAGTGGTGATTGTGTGATTTTCCGATGTCCGTTAATAATGGCCCAATGATGAAAATAAGTTCATTAACATTCTCTTATGAATGATGAACACAAGATCCTATGTTTGTTTCTCTATTGCAAGTATACCTTTGCATTTTCATGTAGCTTGCATTGTTAGACTTCATGTTAATTTGCATTTTTAGGCTGCATTATGAGTTTGCAAGGTTTTTTCTTCATCTTTCTTGTGGAATTTTAATCAACTATGATCATGTTCTAATCTTCATTTCCTTATCTTCTTTCGTGATCTCAATTGAAATTTTCTATCTTAAACAGTTGATTAATTTTGGGGCATTCTCTTTCTTAAGGAAAATTCTTTTTCTTCTCTCCATTTCTTTCCACCTCTTTCAAACTTCTATCTTCCATTCACTTTCACACCACTTCTTCTTATTCTTCTTCTTCTTCTTCTTCTTCTTCTTATTCTTCTTCTTCTTCTTCTTCTGCTTCTTTTCTTCTAATTCAACCTTGGGGCATAATCTTTTGTGCTTGATGATCTACCTTGGTTTTGTGATCCTTATATCTTTCATCTTACATCAGAAACCTTATTTTTAGTTTGATTTGATCAAGTTTATCAATTTGTTGTTTCTCCTCTATCTCATTTCCATTTCGATCACAAGGGGGCAGTACCTATCAAACTTCAATCTTTGATTCAGCTTTATCAATTATATCAGTCTTGCTTGAGATTCTTATCTCTGACATGTCAATTACTTATTTCGGTGTTGACTTTGTCTTTTTTTCAATTGTGCTTATTTTTGTCCTAATGTGTTCCCGAATCGACCACACGTCTAGGTTGTTTTGTGATCCCAAGTTGACCTCACACTTCAACTGCATTCTTTGACTATATGTGTTCCTGAGTCAACCACACATTAGTCAAAGAGGGGCAAATGTATGCATCCTAAAATGGTCGCCTAGGCTATGGGCCTCATTTATCATTTTATCATTTTATCAAATTTTTGAATCAATGATTTGCAACATTTTCAATTCAAATAAATTTCCTTGATCAAATTGTAATTTATTCAATTATTTCAATATTTTCTAAGGTTTGATCATTTTTTATTTAATTAAAAGATTTAATCTCCCTTTTAATTAAATTCCTCTTATTTAATTAAATTTAATTCCTCCCATTTAATTAAATAAAATTATTCTAATTATTTAATTGAAAGAAAACCCCTCTTTTAATTAAATAAATAAAAATCCCCACTTAAAGCACTTTATTTGATGAAAAAGAAAATAAATTAAATGAAAATTAAATAAAAATCTCTTTTTCTTCACATTCTCCTAAGTGGTGGGATTTTTGCCTCTTAATCATAGCCTTTGATTTTTGCCTCTTAATCTCAATCGTTCACTTTCCTATATAAGGAAATCTCTCCTTCTCAATCATCAATCATCAATCATCAATCATCAATCATATTAAGGTTTTCATAGTATTGTTATGTTGCAGGTTTGGAGAGCAATTTTGGAGGAGGATTTGAGCAGTCAAGCTAGGATATTGCAACTTCTCTCTTCTTGTCTCATTCTTCTTGCATCCATGGCTCCTCATGTAGATTAGATTCATGTTTATTTTCATAGATTAATCTTGCATTTGTATCTCCTTTCATAGATTTAGCCATGCATTGTTATTATATAGATTAATTTCCTTTTATGCATTGTTATCATATATAGTAGATCTCATTTTCATGCATTGAATCTCTCATTTCATGGTGTACTTGCATAGGCACTAACTAGGTCAAATCTGATGGCCTCCATTTCAAACCTTTGCACTCCATGACTAGAGAGCTATGGATCGATATTTGAGGTCTCATTCTTGAGCAACCTTGGATGAAATGATTCATAGAAGTGTGTCAACATTTTAGCACACACCCCCAACCAAAAAAACCATATTTCTTGCATGGATAGGTTTGGAAAAATAAATTGGAGTGCAGATTCAGATACCCTTTTTGACAAACTTTTAGTATCCAGAAACAGATTTTCTGTGAGACTGTACAGGTCTGAATTATACTTTCTGGGTCAGAATCAGACTTTTTGGGTCAAAGGTGACATTCATTTTTGGGTCAAAATTGGACCTGAGCTAGATTTAGAAAATATTACTGGGTTTTCTCTGTCTCTGCCTTTCTTTTCCAGATACGATTGCAAAATTTTGAAAAACTTAGTGTAGATACCTGAAAGTAGCATTCTTCAGATCTGTTGCATTTTGAGGTTAGTACTTGTCTTCAATTCATTTCAATTAAAGTTTTAATCTTCCTATATCTATTACATATTCTTTTCTATAAAATGAAATTTAGGGTTTTTCTCTTTATCCCTATCCTTAATAGGATGATTCATTTATGCATTGACCCTTTCTTTAGGGTTAATCAATTTGGATCTTCCCCTTATGAAATTTGGGGTTAAGAGGACAATCTTAACTTCTCCACTATCTCAACAGTACAATTAATCCAATAATAAAAAAACAACACATTCAGTTGCTACCCTACTTCATTATTCTTAAATGTAACATTTTGATGACCCCCTCCATTTTAGATCCTACATTTTGGTAATGGTCATTTTAAATATTACATTTTGGTGAAACCGCGATAGAAAAATATTTCTTTTTGGTTTTAGATTAACATTTTATTTTAGATCTTGCATGCATATTTGTTCTATTATATATTCTTGGTAATTTAGTTCAATTATAGTGCATTGGCGTATGAGCTTTATTACCTCTAGTCCTAGTTATAATATCCTAGTTGGAAGAAGTCGTAGACTTATGGGTTGCTTTGATCCTGAATCTTCCTCTCCTTTCCTTAGGATCCCAGATGAAAATATAATCATTCATGATTCTAATCCTTCTACGAAGCATAACTCTTCTCACTCATCTCAAGATGAGTATGATTCTTTAAGATTTCCTCCTAAACAAGTCCAAAAACTTTTAACCGAACTTGATAAAATGGGAAATTTTCTTATCTAAGAAAACCATAATCAAACTAATATTCAAGCTATAGAATCTCTTAAGAAATTCCTTAGTGATAGTGATCAAGGTTTTAATCTCTTTTGTTTTATCACTCATCTTGTGCATTCAAATGTCAAACCTATAGTTCAAGAGGCTCAAGATCTAGGAGTTGCTTCTCCTGTCACTAGTGTGGGACCTTCTTCCATTCCCCTAACTAGCATTCCTACTTACACTCCTCCTCTAATGACTATAACTCTTCCATCTCACCCTGTGAGTATTCCACCGGTGTCTTTAACTACCTCACAACCTTTATATCATAGTTTCCCTTTAACTTATTCCAACCCTCTTCCAACTGTGGTCCCAAGTGTTCCACCGGTTGTGTCTTCCAGTCCTGCTGCTCCATATACTTTTCTTAGTATCCCTAATGTTTCTATGCCACCTGTTGGTACTCCTAAATTTGGAACAAATTTGGAGTGACCATGTTAAATTTTTCAGTTGAGCAAAAGTGAATACCCTTGAAAAATTGTGAGAAGACTCTGTTGGAGTGCTCGTAAAAAATGCCCAAATGATTTTCATGAGATACAAATTTTGGAGAGGCTTTAATGCCTTTCATTTGATATATGCAGTGGGTCCCAGCTCCTGAATTTGAGTTTTGACATGTTTAGGGAGTAGTCATTTTGAGGGGGTCACCTAATTCTGCATTTTGCTAATTGCCAATTTGTTGTCCGGAGCCTAGTTTGCTTTTGAATATCTTACACCCTGTTGAGTTTCGTAAGCCATCACTTTCGGAATATGTTCCATGCATATCAGAGAGCTTATGTTTTAAACCTCAGGTCATTCCGAATCCGTTTGATAGGTTTTCATACTTCCCAAAGTTGGTTGCTCAGAGCTGTCTGCATTTTTGTCCTGTCTAGAAGTCTAATTAGCCCTTTTTGACATGTTACAACTTTTGACTGGTTCACCCAATTGAGAAAATTCCTTTTGTACTGTGTTCCAGTGGTCAGACACTCCATATTTTCCAGTCTATAGATCTTTATGAAATCAGATGACAAGTTTTCAAGAACCATTCTGATAGTGATTAATTCTAATTTCCTGTGTATTCAAGTACGGAATTGGTATGTGACCTACTTTGAGCTTTTCTAAATCTATACCTGGGTGAACATTTTAGATAATTTCTTTTTCCCTTGTATTGAAAACATAGGAGTGTACCTATTTGAATATTTACAGACTCCTACCAATCCATTGGTCCACTTTTCCAGAGCTTTTCCGTTTCCAATTTCTTAAAGTTTCTCTGAAAATACAGAATTCAGAATTAAATGGCATACTTTGTCCTTTTCCCATTTGCACCCCGTTCGAGGTCAGACATAATTGAATATGGATCTGCATTGTAGACCTAGGAATGAACTCATCTGTAGATTCTCAAATTTTGACCAATCCGGTAGATCACTTTTCTTTGCCGATTCCGAACCCAATTTCTGCATATTTATTGTGTTTTAGTTCAGAAAGTGTAAAGGTGCTATTTTTTCAAATTGGTATAAGTTCAGAAGTTTCTTTTCAGAGGAAGAAAAATGAGGGGTCATGTTCTACATATGAAATTCAATCAAGCTCCATAGGTTGAGTTTCTGAAAGATCTATTTGATGAGTTTGCAAGTTCAATTTTAGAGGCAATTTATTTAGTTTGCAGTGTGGAAAAGTGTTAAGTTTCAGACTAGCCATTTTGCATGAATGATAACTTTCTGTCTAAAGGATGTTTTTCAGGAACAAATCAAGGCATCATGTTCATTGCATATCAATGTACTACCTAACTTGATGGCAAGGTTTCAGAGTATGATTTACTATTTTTGCAATGATCGATTTGAAAGGGGATTTATGGTAATTTAGCATCTGCACTTACGTATTGTTTTAAAAGGGCTAAGTTTGCATTACTACATCTTGTGCCAAAAAATGAATCAGAAGGAGCCCTTGCACATGCGTAGTCATTATACATCAACGAATCATCTAGCCGAATGCCAAGGTCGTGATTACTTGTTTCAAGCTAAGCTTTAAGATAGCAAATTTAATATTGCTATTGCGGAGGAATTACACTATTTGAAGATTATAAAGCTTTCGAATACTGCTATGTGAGTGACATTAGAACTACTCCAAGCTTGGCATACAGATTTCATATGTGCCATGGGGTTTCTTTTTCACCTACAATTTTAAGAGACGCCAATGAAAACAACAATGAAAGGAGGAATAAACCATATCCAAATGAAATTTGCATAGCATATTGCGCAGACCAGCTATTGAAAATGTTTTTAAAACATTATAAATTGCAATTTCATTTTAAACTCAAAACCTCTGCATCCACAGTCTGCGCAGTATATTGGGGATGATGAAGGAGTCAAAACATTCATTGCCAATGCCATGTATATCCAAAGAGGAGATTGCTAAGAGGAGTCTGCGCAATGTATGGGAGCAACAGGAGGAAAATGCGTAGACAGGGAGTTTGTTCATAAAGTTTTTTAACTTTAAAATGATAAGTTTTATTACAATGTATGCTGTGTTGTATTGGGAAGTTTGTGCAAATAGAGGAAGGGATTTTGTTTTGAAATTCTTGTCTTTATCAAGATAACTACTGAGAAATCCAGAAGCCTACGTAAGGCATTGGAGGTATTTGCTATGGAAAATACATTGCAAATATTAAGTGCACAGACAATTTAAGACATAGACATTGCAAAATCCAGATTACTAGTAGACTACGATAGAAATGAAGGAATGGTTTGTTGTTTTGAAGAGTTTTTAAAGTGTATTTTGCAGATGTTCATCCACAGTAGGTTGCAATAAGCATTGGGGGGGAATGTTTTGGTTATTTTGTTTTAAATTTATGCAAAGTTGGAACTATCTGCAGGCTGCGATAGTAGAGGGAGATTTTTAAACAATTTTGAAGTCGAAATCTGCAAATGTTAATCCATGGGAAGTGGCACCCAACCATCTGGAACAAGTCTATGGTGTTTATTTGCAGAGATTCGACACCATTAGTGAGCAGTTTTGCTCAGAAGCCATAGAAATTGAAAAAACTGTGTATTTGTTTTATCCCATATTGTCTATGCAAAGGAATTTTCTGATGTTTATATGCAAAAACACTAACTCTATTGGTAAGTAAGAGAGCCCAGAGGCTCTGGGCGAGCTCTTGAGGGCTGGGGGTTGAATTGCAGAGGCCATACACTGTGTTTTAACATGAAATCCAAAAATGCCTTTGAATCTTGAAAACTAATTATCCCACATTGTTCCCACAGCTACATTTCAAAATGTTTATAAGCAAAGACAAGAACATATGAGTTTTAAGTTGAAGAGGAGGCTATCTACACGTGCGCCCTCATTCGACTGCCTTGGTTTCCATGCCCAAAAATGCAGAAGATCAAATTTTGATGAAAATGAACAAATTTGTTGGTCACGATGTCGTGAGAGGTGCATGGTCGCCCAGTCACCGAGAGCCCTAGGCACCCAGTCAGGATTGAAATCATAGTTAACCACCAGATTACTGAGACTTGGCGACTGATCGCTAGCAGTTTGTCGCGCAGTCGCCTGACGTCGAAGTTAACCGCTGAGATTTGGCGACTAACCGCTAGCGGTTAGTCGTGAAGTAGCCAGATGCCAAAGATAGCTGTCGTGACATGGAAATGGATGCTGGTTGCTAGGTCGCCAGATGGAGTTAGCCACCGGATGTTGGTCGCCAGGTCACCTAGGAATGACTGTTGAATTAAAATTTGCTCACGATTGTGAGACTGTGATGGTCACATGGTCACCGAAAGATAATAGATCCAACGACTTGAAGACAAGGAAGAAAAGGTGACTAGGGTTAAAGCACAGTTTATAACAGCCAATAGGAGCATGCCACGTGTCAATTTTTGGTAACTTCTGGGCAAAATGGGCTGTGTTATACACTGAATTTGTGCCTCTGATCTCAAGCTCTCTTGGTCTTGATAATCCAGTATAACAAGGGAGTCATCTCAAGGTTGTGGGACCTTATGCTAACCGAGATGAGACCTCCAGATTCTAGGC
>MU225207.1:1796818-1844265 GCA_018584345.1 Thuja plicata | reverse complement strand
GTTTCATGTTGTTGACATATGTTTTCATTGACTCTTTGCCCAAGGAATAGGCACTGATCTAGAGTTTACTGAGCAAATGTTTTCTCCATTCAGTCATATACAAATTAATCAATTTCATCTAGTTTTTTGAACAATGAACTGAATTCATTAAGGACCTATGTCAGCAGGACAGTGTCCACTTTAGTGATTCCTTGGAGAGTGAATCCTTAGGTTATCCCTCCTACATCAAAAGGAAGGAGGATGAAAATCCTTGTATCACTGGTTTTTGCTATATCTAAGATTATGGTTTGTATGGTTATATCTTGTATCTGGTTATGCTTGGTCATTTGCAAGGTGATTTATCAGTTGGTTTAACAAAGGTACATAGAAAATCAGTTTCCACACTATAACATACTGTGTAAACAACAATCATAAAAGGTAAAACCTCCCTGAGTATATGTGGAGCTCAAAAATGAAGAAGGAAATTATCCAGTCCTTAGCAATTAGGCTTTTCTTGTTCCTAAATCAGTATTAGAAAGCATAGTGTTCAAATAGACATTTCAAGCACTGTGGTTCATACAAGAAAAATCCCTAACACCACCTATTTCTTCTAATGATTCCACAATCATTAGTTTGGCTCAAACTGTGTCATCTGTACAACAAAAACTTTCATCCTTAACCCTATCCAAGTTTAGCATTCCTACATGTGATATGGGTAGTCCTTTATCCCTGGACATTATTTGTTCTACTGTCCGTTACCAAGATGATATGCCTCATCTTGAGAATTACAATGGTAAGGGAGACCCTAGCACTCATGTTAAAACAATTCAAATCCTTTGTAGTGATTATTCTCATGACCATAGGCTATTAGCCAAGTTGTTTGCTAGAAATTTTTGTGATAAGGCCTTGTAATGGTATTGTTCTTTACATCCTTATTCTATTGATTATTTTCCTAAACTTTCTAATACTTTTATCTAGTTGTTTCAAAATAACATTGGTCCACAAGTTTCTTTAACTGATTTAATGCATTGTAAAAAAAACACCAAGGAAACATTGACTAATTTTATTGGTAGATTTAAGCATTTGTATGCTCATATTTCTTATCCTATTCTTGATATTGATATTCAGCATATGTTTATTTCAAATTTACAAAAGGATATTAGAGATAAGATTCTTCTTACTGAATTTACCTCTTTTCAACAAATTTGTGCAATGCTTCATCATTATCAATTACAAGTGAGTCAATTTGAGAGAAACAGTCCAATGGCTCATGTTCCAATTGATAAAAGTGACATTGTTCCTAATCCTAATAATTTTCAGAAACCTGACAACTATGTCAAGATAAATAAACATGCGAATGTAGTTGCTAATCAGGTTGCTATTGCATCCAACAATGCCACTTCTGCATCCATTGCTTTCCATATGAATCATATGTTTACTCTTTTCTCTGAAGCTTTACATTCTATTATGAGTAAGTTGTTAAGTGCTAATATGATTACTTTTCCTCCTATTCGACCTCTTCTCACTAATACGATGGCATCTAAATCCTTTGATCCTAAAGCCTTTTGTGAATATCAATGTCATCTTTGTCATGATACTAAGAAGTGTTATTCTCTAAAGCATAAGGTTCAAGACTTAATCGATTCTAATGCTTTATCTCTTGATAATTTTTATGGTAGTGGGAATAAACTTGTCTCTCCTCCTAATCAAAACCTTCAAATTTATCTGAATCCTTTACCTACACATGATACTAATACCATTGTTCAACCATGTTTTGTGGATATTGTTTACGATTTAAAGATGGATGATCTCAATCACATTGTTAATCATGTGGAGTGTGTTGTTTCATCTCAACCTATTGTTCAAGATCCTTTTCCTCCACTTCAACCTCAAGTTCTAGTTAAACCTCGAAAACAAACTAAAGATAAACGACCTAGGGAACTCTCAATCACCTTTGATGATTCTGAGACTATTAATGCTCCTGATGGTCCCCTTTATATTTATGCTAGGATTTCTAAGACACCTATGCATGGTTTTCTTATTGATCCCACATCTTTAATAAATGTCATTACTGAGGAAAACCTTTTTATGAAGAACTTACAATGTTATTGTTATGATACATCTAATGCATGGATCCAAACTTGTAATGGCTTTCTCTATCCTTCACTTGGTTCTATTAACTTACCTGTTAAACTTTGTGGTAAATTTGTAGATACTACCTTCATTTTCATTCCTACTTCTGATTAGTTTCAATTTAAATTTGGTTTTCCTTGGTTAACTTCCATGCATGTCGTTGCTTCACCTATTTATAAGTGTATTAAATTCATTCATAATAGAGAAGTGAAAACAATTAATCATAGTTTGTATCAACCTTCTAGGGATATATATTGTGGTACTCTTGATTTCTTTGGCCTTCATTACCTAATTCATGTCCTCCTTGCCCTGATAACCTTCTTTGTTCATATCAATCCTATAAACATCACAAGATTGTCAAGTTAAGCATGCCTCAGATAGATCTTAACCATGGTCTTTTTCCCACTCCTTCTATACCTCCTTTATCCATTACTTATCTATTAATCAACCTCCTTGAGTCACTTCTGAGTCTTTTGAGAATCCTCCTCTCAAGCCTATGAAAGAACCATTTGTTGTTCCTCCTAGTTCTCAACATGTTTCAAATAAAGAAAAACATAACTGATCTTCTAATGAATGTTGTAAGAAGCGTAGGGCTAAAGATAGGTCTTGTGCCTCTATTCTTCCAAGTTATTTACCTTCTTTTGACCAGCCTATGCCTGATGTGTTGGAAGAAGTTAATATTAATGATGATTCTATTCGCATTCTAGATCCTATTTTAATTAATCTTGATGAGGAAGATACTCTTGATTAGCCTATTGATCCTAGTGATGAATATGAGACCATTGTTATTGATACTGATTTACTTTATACGCTTTCAACTAAATTGATAATTACACCTAGTATTGAACATCACAATTCTCAAGAGGATCCTTGTTTGGAACTAGCTATCATTCCTACTATGTTGGATATAGTCCCTCTTGCGAGTTCCCCACCTTCCCTAAATAATATAGACCGAGATGGGGAGAGTAGGTGATGCGCTTGATTGGCTTGTCCTCCATGGTAGCCTTTTTTTGTGTTTTCCTGTTGTATTGTGCTTCTCCCGTAAAGCATTTGTTAAATGTTTGTTAGATTCTTTTATACGACCCTTGTTACTTTGTTGGTGTGAGGTGATAAAGGAATCGAGCCTATTGTACTATTCCTCTATATGTATCTTATTCTTCTATATGTTTTTTTCATGTTATGTTATACTTGTGCTATTGGTCGTAAATGTTTTCCTTGTGTAGTTTGCTTGGATCTGCGACATGGTAGCACTGATTCTTTTTGGTCTCCATGTTGTGGTCTGAAAAGACTCTTCTTCGTAACTTTTGTGTTTTCTTTCCTCCATTATGAGTGTAGTTCTACTTTCTTTGGGGAATGATGTCAATTCATTTTCTATATATATATATATATATATATATATATATTCTTATGATCATATTGACCGCACAGTAGGTAGATCCCTTCTGTGTTCTCTATATGTTTATGTGGCGTTTCCCTTGATTTTTCTTCATTTGGGGGCATCTTGTAGTGGAAACATAATCAGTGGAGTTTCTTATGTTTTTGTTAAAGTCATTTCTCCAGTTAAAGTGTTAGAAATGAATTTAATGTGGGGGCATATGCTCTACTCACTTTTTGCACACACGCACTTTCAAAATATTTTCAAGCTTAAAATTTTTTCCCTTTTATGGATTAAAGACTAATCCTTAAAGCATGGATTTTAACCTTATAGGATCACTTGATCCCTCTAGTTTAAATTTATACAGATCTCTTGATCCCTCCAGTTTCAATTTACAATATTTTGATCCCTTAAGGTCAGAAGGTGTCCTTAAGACTGAATCTCCCTGATGGGTTGACTACTGAGTAACCACATTAACTAGATGGTTCAAATTCATCTTTCTAGTTGCATTGTTTCCTTCTGTGGTTCACAATGGGACATAAGTTACCATTGGGAGAGGTAATCACACCCTCTCTCTCTTTACCCTTTTCTTTGACTAGTGATGTTTCCCTTGTTGTAATCTTAGGTTGACAAAAAATTAAGTCCCTAGGAGCTTAAGGATTTTTTTGTCCCTTTGATTTCAATAGGATTATCTTTTCTTCATGATCTCCTTTACAAAGAGTTTGCATCGAGTCCATACTCTTGCTAAAGTAGGGGCTAAATGTATCGTCGAAAAATGGAAGCACTTCCATTTTGGACTGGTTTAGCCCTCTAAGTAAGTGGTTTGGGGTCATATCAAGCACCTTGAATGGGTCTCTTACTTGGATCTAGATTTTCCCCCTATTCTTCCCCATTTCCCATTTCTCTCTGGCCTATTTTTGGCATCCTAAACTGCACACTTGAGATTCTTGACCTCAGGGTCAAAGTCGACCTTTCTGGGTCAAGGTCAACCTCAACCCTGACCTAGGCCAAGGTTGACCTTAAACCTGACCTAGGTTAGAGTCGACCTTGATTCTGACCCAGGGCCCATATTTCAAGTTTCTGTGGTTTTCAGATTTTGGGCTTTGGAAAGATTTAATTCTCATTTCTGGGTAAGTTGTTTCGGTCTTCAAGGAAATGAATCTTGAAATTATATTTAATAAAGGTCCACTTCTAGGGATATGTGTCTAATTGGAATTTAAATCTCCTATGTAGGCCTCTCTAGAATATTTTTCCCTAGATTTGTATATAAGGAAGCCCTTTCCTCTCATTTTCTCTAAAGCCATATCAAGCATAATCACAAGAACTCAAGACTTAAAGAGACAAACTAAGGAGAAAGATTTGAAGCAAGTCAATATTCTATTGAAGAAATCATCTACTCTCAATCTTTCAAATACATTCAAGAATTCAATTCATCAAGGAGATCCATTGGTAGCCATGAAGGATTCAATCTCTATGGAACCCTCTTGCTGAAGATTTCTCCATCCATAGCCATGAAAGCCTCTTCCTCTTCAAAGATCCATTCAAGATTGGTGTTGAAGATCTACAAAAAATTGATTTGAGACATCCTACATTCTACATTCTTTTGGAGTATACATACTTGTGGATCCAAGGATTCAAATCCACCACAAGGGTTTCTATACAAGCAAGGTGATTTGTTCATTTACTTTGTTTACTTATGCAATTTCAATTCAATTATAAGGTTAATCCAAAACCAGGGTTTTACAAAGGAAAACCCCATCCCCCAACAAACAAACCATTTTTCTTGCAAGGAAAGGTTTAGAACATCAAATTGGAGTGCAGATCCGAATACCCTTCTCAGCAAACTTTCAGGAACTAGAAACATAATTTCTGTTAGACTGTGCAAGTCAAAATCAAACTTTCTGGGTCAAAATCAGACTTTCTGGGTCAAAGGAGACATTCATTTTTGGGTCAAAATCTAACCTGAGCTAGATTCGGAAAATATTTCTAGGTTTTCTCTGTCTCTGCATTTCTATTCCAGATCTAGTTGGAGAATTCCCAAAAACTCAATGCAGATACCTGAAAACAACATTCTTCAGATCTATTGCATTTTGAGGTTAGTACTTATCTTCAATTCATTTCAATTAAAGTTTTAATCTTCCTAAATATATAACATATTCTTTTCTATAAAATGGAGTTTAGGGTTGTGCTCTTTATCCCTATCCTTAATAGGTTGACTCATTTATGCATTGACCCTTTCTTTGGGGTTAGTCAATTTGGATATTCCCTTTATGAATTTTGGGGTTAAGAGGACAATCTTACCTTGTCCACTATCTCAACAATACAATTTATCCAATAATAACAACAATACATTCAATTGCTACCCTACTTCATTATTCTTAAATGTAACATTTTGATGACCCCCTCCATTTTAGATCCTACATTTTGGTGATGGTCATTTTAAATATTACAATATCATTAAATATACAACATTTGATTATTCCTAATTGGGGACTACTTGTTGGGTGTGGTAAGAGGTAGAATTTGAGGGAATAATATTTATTGTCAAGATTTAACTAGATATCTTTTGGTATCAAGTACGCTTATCATATATATCTACATTATATTATTCTCATAGTTATATTTTTTTATATTATTTATAATTACCAATTTTAAAAAAAAATTAATACATTCAAATTTATTGGTTAAAATTAAGTTCTTTCCTTTGTAGCGTTTCATAGACCTTTAATTATGTTTGGGAAAGGTAATATTGCAAAACTACTAATCAATTGTTAAGAGAATAAAAAATTACTTTCTATGTATATTATACATTAAAAAATTTATAATATAATTTAATTTAAAAATAAACCAAGAAACTACTAAAAAGGGGAAATAAATATGCTAATAAAAATATAAAGAAAAGTTATAAATAAAATTTGTGTTTCAAACTAAGTGTTTTTTTTATATATAAATATGGAGAGAGAAAACATTAAAAAAATAACCAAATAGTTCTTGAGATCACTATAACAACAACAGGTTTATAACCTTATTTTACTCAATTATTAAACCCAATCCTAATATACAAAATTTATAAATTAGAGAAATAACTATCTTGTCAATAACTAAACATAACTAGAATCATACAAGGTCATACAAGATCACTCTTGTCTACTCTTGTTATATTTCTCCCAATCCTAATACCCCAAATGAGGGGGGACCAAAGTAAAATTGCCATTAGATCTGACCTCCTTAATGTTAAAGTTCCTATTAGAGTTGAAAAAAATTCTAGCACTAGGGTGTTCCTTAATTTTGTCTACCTATCTTGGCTTAGTTGCTTCATTTCACTCTTTTTGATAATGCAATAACACCTTGTGGAATGTGGGTTTGGTACTGTGGTTTTACAATAGGTATGACCCTATTAAACTCTTTCTCATTCACTCTTACTCTCCCATCCCCAAGATTTCTAAGGAATTTAACATTTGATATTTTCATGCTAACTGTAATGTGCATAACACCATGAAGAATGGTGACTATTTTAAAAGGATCAACAAGAGTCCCTATATTCTTATTAAATATCTAATCATTTCTAGCCTTCCATATTAGCCATAATATTTTATTTGAAAGAGATGACAAGAAAAGACTATATATCATTCCAATTTTTTTCACATTTATAATAAAAATTTCTATTCTTGATTTTCGCTACTAGGTTCAACTAGCTAGAGCTTTCAAGTTTATAGATCAAAAGTAAAAGGTACATTTTGGTTTTCTTATATCATATTCATATGCATAAAGAAAAGAAAAAAAGATTACACTATTACATTGCATTATGTAGATGTATATGACATAGGAGAGAGTTCTCATTATGAAATTTTCTGACACTTAGTGACTCTGGAGTCCTTCAAGATACTTCATATTTCTATAACTCAAATTGGACATGTATATTACTATTTTATCTTGGTTATCAATAGAAGTTGAGTATTTTACCTATTCAATCCTCTGTGTTTATTTTGTGCATGTTGATTATTGATGATAATTTCTTGTCAAATATCTTATTTTCCTTGTAATATTGTCTCATTGTAAGGACCTTTTATATGTTTGTTGCAGGTTAAAATTTTTTCCAAATTTGCATAATTGTTTCTAGTTGGGAAAGTTTTCCATTCCGTCTAAGAGTTAGGCAAGCATGACCTTCTTGTGAAATATTTATGTAAGGAATATATAAGTTTGAATAGTCTATATTCATGATCTTTTCCAATTGAACGCTTTGTGTATGCAAACATGGTTACATGGTCCTTGTTCATATTTGCTACATCACCATAGGAAATAGTTTTCATTTTCATGTTCCTACTAACCATTTTCCCAATAATTTCTAGTTTAGGTGAAGTAAATTTAGCAAGTTGGCCTTTATTCAGAGGTTCTTTCTATTAGAGATGACCCACAAACATGGAAAATTCCCATATTTCTTCAAAGGACTAAGTTTTGCAAGGGTGCAATTTGTAGAGATAATGATTTTTGGCATGCCTAGTGGGACATATTTAAATCAACCAAGTCAGAACAAATCTTATATCTTGGTGGTTTTGATATGCTACCAGCAGGTTTAGACCTTTGAGAGGTTACTTTTCACATATTTAACAACTTTTGAAAGATTTTTTGCTAGTTTCAAGTAGACAAAGTGTTGATATGTTCTATAACCTATCATATCACAAAGATGTTTCTCCTACACCTCCTTATTATCTACACCTGACTGAACCAATAGGTAACTCTAGTCAAAATACTTTTTCTTTAGAAAGTTATCAACAAGTTTCATATTGTTGCCACCCACCCACCCAAGCACAAACTCTATGGTAGCCAGTGTATGCCCATAACCAGCCTCAAGAATCTCATTCTATGCCAAATCAACAATATCATTTTCCCAATCAACCTCAAAATTATGAGAGACTGGAGAGTGCAAATATCAAGAACATATTGCTTGATTGGACCATGGGGTTGGAGGATATCAAAAGGTAACAATATTTGGATATGTAGCAGGAAGAGCTTACTTATCAAGCTTATATTCATCAGTAGGAGAAGGAGGCACAAAGGTATGAAATATAGTTATCTCCTTGCATTCATAGTGTTAGCTCAACATTTCCTATGATAATGGATCATCCTTTGAATGAAGGGGTTCCCAAGGCTTCATTTCTAAGTTTCAAGTTAGATGATTCTACTTAGTCTCCAAGTATTTCTACCATGTTTGAGACTCCAAGTTTTAGGGTTAATAATCTTGAAAACAATAAATAATAACCCTTACATGGGCCCATGAATGAACAAATTCATCCAAACCACTTTATTAATGCTCATTTTGAGTCATACCAAGAGTTTGAACCAAATCATCAAAGTACCAAGCAACCATTAAAAACTTCTTTGACCAAGCATCCTGATTTTAAAATGTCAAACCTTAGCAAAGTTATTCCATGTATACCAACCCAACATCATAAAGAGGAGCATAAGGTTTTTGTTGTTTGTACCATTTCCATAGCTGAATATGAGCATAGTAATTGTGCAGAGGATGTGGGATTAAGATTTTCAAGAAATTCCTTGCAAAGACAAGATGCCCAAGTTTCATTAGAGATGGCACCATATGAGGAGGAAGAATTGGTCTCTTTGTTTGAACAAATACCTATTTTTTTTGAACAAGATGAAGAGAGCACATAGGTTCCCAGCTTACCACCTATTTTGGGACAACCAAAAGATATGACAAAACATGATGTGTTATGGTTCATGAAGGTGTAGTTATGAAAGAGAAAAAGGACAACCCTATTTTGGAGGTTAATGAAAAGGATTTGCAAAGAAGCATAGAAGTATGTGAAGAAGACTCATTCTAGGATTATCTTGAGATATTTTGTTCAGAGCTAGATGATAAAAAAAAAATTTGAGGAATATATCCCTGAACAAGAGGAAGAAATAGTCACATTTTATCTTGAATCTTAGGAGTCAATTTTTTCCAATGAGCAACATGAGATCAAAGAGATAGCTCATAGGTATGAATAATGTTTCCCAAACCATCGAGAGAATAAAAATGAACATCAAGAGTTTATTGGGAAAGAGGATGATAAAGGAGAAGATGTCATATTTTGGTTTGATGATATTCCTAGTTTTGTTGATAAAGATGAAGATGAAATGGTCCTAACCATTTCAACAACAAGTTTCCTACAATAGGAGGGTGTAAATCATTGTGATGATTTGTTGGTTCATGAAGTTACAGTTAAAAGGAGGTTTTACAAGATGAATAAACTAACAAAAAAGATGAGGAAACTAAACAAAACCTTGAGGATAATTTTTTAAATAGTATCATACAATGTTTTTGTGAAAAGCTTAGTGAGGAATCACTGCTTCCTGAAGAAAAAGTTTGTGAGAAGCCTAATGAAGTCAAAGAAGTAGTCATAATTCCTTTTGAGTCACATGAAGAAGTGTCTAACAAATATGGAAATTGGAACTTTTAAGGGCATTCCCTATTAGGCATATAGCTAGGATGGAGACCAGGAAAGAGTCATTGTTCATGCATACACCCAGGTGTGAAATTACTGATGAAGATATACTTGAGGATTTAATTGTGGTTGAAATATATTATAATGAACCTTCATACCCACTCAAGATGACCGATATAGGTGGGTAAATGAGTTTCATTATAGTTTCCAATAATTTTTGAAGAGCTTATTTAAATTTGTATTTTTTCTTCTCTTATCAATTGCCCACAATGGTTTAGGGCATTGTTTGTTTCTGAGAAAAGGAAGATATTTTTAAGAACTTGTTAATGGTTTTGTTTAGCATTTTTTTAACTGATGGTTGGTTTAGGGAAGGGTAGGTTTCAAATCAAGAAAGTGTTGATGCACTATAGTTTAGTTGCAATTTTTCTTTCCTTAACTATTGTCTGGTACAGTTAGAGTAGTTCCAATGTAGGTTTTCCTATTTTCAATAAAGTTCCCTAGCTTTTAGATCTATTTTGATGAGTTACAACCATGTACAAATATATTTTGAGTATATTTTTTAGTTTACCAAGTGATCCTATACCCAATGGATAAGCCTAGGCAAGTGGTCATAATGTTTAGTAGGAAAACATATCATAGATATCACCAAAAATATTAACAAGTTTTTCTACTAGGCTCAATCAGGTAGAGCTTGTATGTTTTTATATCAAAAGTAAAAGGTAGATTTTGGTTTTTTTGTATCATATTCATGTGCATAAAGAAAATAACAAAATATTAGACTTTTATGTTGCATTATGCGGATGCATATGACATACTTGAGATTTCTCATTATGCAAGTTTTTGACACTTACTAGTCCTTCTTGCAGATACTACATTTTTTTGAAATCAACTTGGACACATGTATACCAATATTTTACCTCACTTATCAATAAAATTTAAGTATTTTACCTATTCATTCCTCTATGTTCATTGTGTGCATGTTGGTGATTGATGATTATTTCTTGTGAAATATTTTATTTTCCTTGTAATATTATCTCATTGTAAGCACCTTTTACAGAGTTATATGTATGTTGCAGGTTACAAGTTGTGTCAAATTTTCAAAATTGTTTCTATTTGTGAAAGTTTTCATTTCCTTCTAAGAGTTAGGAAAGAATGACCTTCTTGTGAAATATTTATGCAAGGAATGTATAAGTTTAAATAGTGTATGTAAATCTTTTCTAGTTGAATACTTTGTGTATGAAAACATGGTTACATGATCCTTGTTCATATTTGGTGCATCACCGTAGGAAATAGTTCTCATTTTTATGTTCCTTATAACCTTTTTTCCCATCAAATTTTAGTTTAGGTGAAGCACATTAGGAAGCTTACCTTTCTCTGGAGGTTAGACTCTATTAAAGGTGACCCACAAACCTAGAAAGTTCAAATGTTTCTCCAAAGTACTAAGTTTTTCAACTTAGCAAGGGTGTGATTTTGAAAGATAAACATTTCCAACAAATACTTTTCTATTATTTAGATTCCATTTATATAATCCATTGTAGAATATCTTACATATTTTCATGGTAAAAAAATATTCATGTTAGACTAAGGCTTTCTATAGATAGAGCAAAGTTTAGTATGAATATGTTGTATCATAGCTAGAAAATTTTGTAATAATAGTATTTACCTAAAGTAAATTTTTTTATGCTCTAAGCATTTGGACCTATGCCATCCTAAACTATTAGCATTGATAATTAGATGCTCAATTAGGCCCCATTTTAGCATGTATGGGCTCTCGTACTAATATATGACCTCTTATCTATGTTACCAGACTTTTATTTATTTAATATAATTTTAAGGTTAATTCCAAACTAGATTTTGATTGAGGAAAACCCCTCTCTACACAAAAATATCCTTCTTTTTGTGTAAGAAAAAGTGGTGGTTGGATCAAATTAATTAGGTCTTGCAAGTTTAGGACCTCATAGATAATCAGAGACTAAAAATAGTGAGATGTGCAAGGATTATGTTTTTCTAGGAAACCTATTCCTAGGATCAAGTCAACCAAGGTGACCTATTCCTTCCAAAAGAACATCAAATTGAAATGACAAGTTAGTTATAGCTTCAATTTTTTTTGGTATCTGCATTAGTTTATCAGGTTATTTCCCTCCATTTAATTCTATCCTCACATCTCCCTATCAAATTTCCATATTAAAGATTGATCCTAATGCCCTTTCAATGTTTTGACCCAACTAAGCCTATCAGGTTGCCTCACCCTCCTAATGCACAATAGGAAATAGGATCACATGGATCCCATAACCATATTTTCTTACTGTACAATTTGGTGAACTGAATACATGACATTTCCATTCTAATTTGGTTTTAACTCATGCTTCTATTCTTAGATATTATTAGAGTAGCCTTCATTTATATCATGGATTTTACCAAATTAGATTGGTGTGTGATATACCATGTTATTACATTCATCCTTACTTCTCTTTATCAAACACAAAGTATATAATACTTTCTTACATTTCATGTTGTTTTATTTCCTTTATGGTACTTTTTATCCAAAATTTCCCTACCATGCAAACTTTGGCTATAGGTGGAGTAAATGAGGCTCCCACAAGGGTAGAACCCAGCTTGTATGGTTTCTCATGGGTTTCCTAGCTTTAATCCTTCTACTCTGCATGTTTTTAGCCCTCTATTTTCCCCTGATTCATGAAAAATGACCTAGGTCTTAAAAACCCTAAGCAATGTGGAGATAAACCCTAGTTGGTCCTCGACCCTTTCTATTCCTTTATTACTTTTGAGCAGCCTAAGTGACTTCCTTTAGCATGTGCACTTTTCCAATTATTTTAAGTCTCATAGCCACGTAAGGGAAAAGGAATATTCTCATATGCTCCAGCGATCATGAGATTACCTCAGTCGTGTTGTCTCCAAATGAAATGGAATATGTTGTCTGGCTCTTGAGACTTAGCTCTGATTGTTAGATCATTTTCTGATCAGTGGGTAATCACTAGATCTGCCAAAGTAACCCAAGGTTCACAAAAGTTCATGACATCTCGTGACTTAGTGTATTTTAAAACCCTGTAGATATGACTTGAGTTTATGCCAAGTTGGGAAAAAATCCTTTCAGTCACTAAGTCTGCAAAGAAGTTCAAAAGGTTAGTGAAGTTCATAAGACCTAGCGATAGCCATCGATACAAAGGAAGATCTTGTGGTTGTTGTTGAGGCTCGTGATGAACTCGGAGTTAAGAAAAATATTTGGTGAAATGGAGACATTAAGGATTTCTACTACCAGAGTCAAGCCTAGGTTAAGACTCAAGTAAAAATAAGGGTAAAAAATGAGCAAGTTATATCACATCGTGTAGTCAACTTAATGACTTGGCTAAAAGATGCACAAGATCTATCTCATAAGCAATCAAGTTGTGATGACATGTGGCAGATGTGTTGGGTCAAAATAGTGATAGAATTTAATTTATAGCTCAAAGGGTCATAAGAAAATGATAGGTTGACAAATGGCAGCAAGCAGGCCCAGTTTCTATGTGCTCAGTCTCAAAGTCTCCTAAACACAATAGAATATTCCATACTGTCTAGTGACCTTGAGATTGTTTAGTCATTTAGTCTCATAAAAAAAAAGGTATATTTTGAAATCATTAAGAGACTTCCCGTTGATCGTCAATTTTGATCTAATCATGTGGTTGTCACCAGGTCTCCAAACAGATAAAGAGTTAAGTGAAAGGTAATGAGATTAAGTGACTACATTATCGTGTGGTCTTGAGAGAGAACCAAGGTTAATAAAAAGGTCTAGCAACTCCGAGACACAATGCACATGGTAACCCAGGGTTTAAAGCTGAGTCAAGACAATCAGAGTAAAGATAGAAATTGATGGTTATAATTTGAACCAAGAGATAAGTCTTTTCTCAACCATTGATACAAGTACCCACACCACCTGTGACCGTTTGCACGCAAATTCAAATATTCAAATCTGATCTTTGAGCATTCATGGCAATGTCAACTTGTAGAGTGGGTAGATAGATCAAGGCGGCCTATCTACATAGAGTTATGGAAAGGAAAGATTTTTAAAGATGAAAATGATATTCTGAGATATTCCCAGCTGCATTTATGTGTAGAATTGAGAGATTTAGGATTTCTGCATTGTTTATGCAAGATCTATTTTAAACCCTAATTCTTAGAAGTGATTATTTCTTGAGCCTGCATGCTAGAGGAACATGTATATAAGTTAGTTTTCAAGCTTTTTAGCTTAGATTTTTCCAGCTAGTGTAAGATTTAAATTGTGGCATTTTTTTTGCCCCTAAGTTTTCATGTGTTAGTTATCTCATTGAATTAAAAATATTGCAAAGGCTTTTTGTGACATTATTTCTATCCCTGGGTCTTCTTATTTGTACTTCTCTTACTGGAATATAATACAGAAATTGGTATTGGAATGAACTTGGAGTTTCTGAGCCCTATTTCTTTCTGCAATATAGTGTACTACTATGGATGATCTAATTTAGATGACTTTGTGGATATCCTTCAGTCCCCTGTTATTTTGTCTCTCCTATTCTTGATTGCAAAAGTGGATGTTTGTTTGCAGGTCATAGTCTGTGTCTATTTATAGTGAATATGCTATTGTTTGTGAAATCATCTCTTTCCCTGAATAGCCTCTATTTATCTCAGACCTCTTTGTGAAATACTTATGCAAGCGTATCTAGAAATTTGTGTTCTATTAGATTCAAGTCCTCTTTCAAAGATTAATTGTTGTGTTCTAATTTTGAAAATTATCTTTGGTGTATCACCTAGTAAGATAGTTTGCTTATCAGTTATTTCCCTTTCAGCATTCCTTCCATCCCTTTTCCTATCTAGTTTACTTTCATGCATACAGAGGAAATTAGGGTGATAATCCAAGAGGAACCAGCCTAGAACCTAGAGGTCTCATTTTAGTTAGAAAAGGTCCCACAACCTAGAAATGTTTCCCATGTTATACTAGATTATCAAGACTATGAGAGCTTGAATAGGGTGAAAATTTAGTGTATAACAATTCTGGCATGCCCGGTGGGACCAAAACAATAGAAGTTAATCTTGAAAGCTATGCTATCTCTAATATACTGATTGCATAGTACAGACCTGGAAGAGGTTTCATTCTAAAAGTATATCTGGTGACTCCATTGGTGAAGAATAGAAGATTGAGTCATGTTCAAAGTTTATGAGAAAAGTTGAGACAAGGAGCTCAAAGCCTTCTGAGTTCTCGCAGCTGCTTCTGAAAAGAAGTTACCATAGATCATCTCAAAGAACACCCCCTATAAGGAGGGTATAGTCTACAACACCTACTTTAGAAAGGAGACCCTTGTCTTTCCATTCAAGAAGGAGAGGAATATATCTAACAAGGGAGCTACAAGAAGATTCAACTCCACTACCTGACCCAAATACAACTCACATAGTTACTACTCAGCAAGTTATAGTCCCTACAATGGCTAGACAGTTTTCTTGTCCACCTTCAATCAAGGAAGTCCCTTGAACTTTTCTCAACATCATGATGTTCCCTTAGTAGCACTCAAAATTCTACCTGATTTCATAGGTGAAGAAAAAACAATAGCTTTTGAACACATAAGGGATGTGACTACTATCTGTAGTATATAGAATATCACAAAAGAAGATGTGGCTACCAAGCTATTAGTAGCCTATTTCAAAGGTAAAGCCTTAGAATGGTTTAGAAATCTAGCTGTTGGTTCTATTAATTCATGTGATGGATTAGGGGATTCATTAAGTAAATATTTTGAGGATAACTCAAATAATTATCTTGGTTTGAGAAACTAACAACCATAAGGAGAGATCCTGAAGAACAAATGACAGACTTTAATAATAGATTCCTCAAGATATGGAATAGAATCCCAGTCTCAATAAGGCCATCAGCCGATGATTCTTTCCTATACTTCTTGCAAATTTTGAATGGTCAAATCTCTGGCATGATCCAATCCATGGGAGGTACCTCATTACCTCAGGTTTTTGACATAGTTTTCAAGGCTAAAAATTGTTTAATCTAGGTAGACATGATAGCCAAAAGGCCACCCATGCCCATTTTTCCTAACCTCCAACCCACTGCACCTCTACAAATACCTCCTTTTACCCCTTTACCCACTATGATAGCACCTGAGGCTACCACTAGCTATGAGAAATCAAAAGCAATCCATTCTCAAGAGTTAATTGAACTAAGAAGCAGTCAAGAAGAGATGCAAAGTAGTCAGCAAGAAATGACCAATATTTTGCAGACTTTAACTAAAGAGTTGACCAATTTAAAAAGAACAATCAAGGAAATAGACCACCCTTTCAACCACAAGCTCAAAATCGCAACCAGCAATATCAAAATCTGGGACCATATTATCAACAGAATAGGCCACCACATCAAGGAATTTATCAAGGACAAGGGAAAATTTTCAATCAAAGGCAGTTTCAGACTTACAACCCTTCTCCTCTTAACTCTACAAATCTAGTCAAAGATGTGATCCCAAGTCAAAGAAATCCATCTATATAAATGGAATGGTGTTATCCTTGTAATTAGTCCCATAATTATACAACATGCTTAAATGGAAGGGTGCATTAGGCACTCATGGTTCAAAATGCCTCACATACTCAATCACATGCCTTTCTAGTGAGTCAGTTCCTCAGCAAGAATCACAACATAATGAGGCTTCTCTCTTCAATTGGGAGTACCAAGATTTCAATGGAGTGAATGGTGAATCCACCATAGTAGCCAATACTAGATCTAAAAGAAGAGCTCAAGATATGGAGAAAGTAGAAGATGGAGCTAAAGATACTACATCTTCAAATACATCACATTCATTTACACCTATCATATTAAAGAAGGCTCCCACCATCCCAGTCAAAGATGGCCAATCTCCTAAGGAAGTTGAGCCTATTATAGTAAAGACACATCAGAAAGTACAGGCAACAATGCCCTTAAACATTGTAGACAATATGAAGAAGGAAAATGTCACTATGTCTATGTGGGACTCCTTAGCAATTCCAAGAAAACCTGAGATATTAAAGAAAGAAATGACTTTGGAGGTGATCCCTCAACAGCCTACAAAGGAATTTTCTAAGCCAGTGTTGGTTAAAATTGATCAAAAGGAAGATACTTCAAGCAGCAACTCCAAGGGAAGTTCCATGGAAGGTAGGAACTTAAAACCACCTCGTATCCTTAATTATTGGAAAATATTTAATACATAATTGTATGGTAGATAGTGGGGCTACTAGCTCTATCATGCTTAAAAAGGTAGCTGACCAATTGGGACTCAAATATGAACCTTTTCAAAAGAAGGTGACCCAACTTGATGGTTCTTCAGTAAACACCATAGGTTTGGCCAAGGACACAAGGTTGATTCTCCATGCAAGCCCCAATATTTCCATCCCACTTGACATATACATCATAGACCTACCTGCCCTATTTTCCATATGTTTATCAAGGGAAGTCACAGCCAAGATAGGAGGCTATGTCTCTTCTGACTGGTCTCACATGATTTTCCATACAAGATATGGAACTAAGGTTACCATTAAGTCTGGATAATTGGAAGCACACCATATCAAACCATATGTGTCCAATGTGATCAATACAAGCTGTCTTGCACTTGATGATAATGATTTCCCAATCATCAGAGAAGAAAAAACCAAGATAGAAGGTATCCCAAACCTCTATCTAGATGAGTTAGAATAAGAAAGGACTAATGCCCAAGACAATGTTATTTGGGATACTGGTCTGGGTAATTATCTAATACAAGAAGAGACTCCCAAAGAGCCAAACTTGAATAAGGACACTGAGACAGAAGATCACACCAACCAAGTTTGGGAGCTATACTTTGATGGTGCTAGAAGAAGACATGGTTCTAGTGGTGGTGCAATGCTAGTTTCTCCAAAAGGGGAGAAAGATTATGCAACTTTTAGATTCAGTTTCTCTTGCACCACCAACACTGTTGAATATGAAAGCTTAGTAAATGGACTGGAGTGGACTAGGAAGAGAGGGATCAAAGCCCTCAAATTTTACGGTGATAGAAAGTTGGTTGTCAGCCAAGTAAGAGGGATAAGTGCAACCAAAAATGATACAATGAGAGTATACAAGTATTGAGTTTGGGATGCTATAGAATATTTCCATGCTTTCAATATTGTTGTCATCCCTAGAAAATTAAATTAGAATGCTGGCAGATTAGCTATTGTAGCGTCCCAGTATGATATTCCTAATTGTGTTTCAAGAGAGAAGGATCAACAACATATCAAAGTGATTTTTCAGGCCCTCTATTCCTTATAATAATGTTAGATGGCAAGTGTTCGACAGTGATGAGAAAATTCTGCAGTTCTTATTTGAAGAAGATATTTTTTCAGAGCACAACCAAGACAGGTTGATGCAAAATTATGATGATCAGATAGTACAAATGAGGTCCAATAAGATTCCTAAGGGGATTTTCACCCTAGAATCTATCTTCGACAGAGATTACCAAGCACAGAAGAGTAAAGTTGGCCTGGTAGTTCAACAAGAACATTGCACTGATCTAGAACTGGAACCAGGTAAAACCTTAAAGTTTAGGAAGGTAAACACTGATCTAGAAAAAGATGCATATACTTAGTTATTTAAAGAGTTTAGTGATGTTTTTTCCTGGAAGTATGAAGACCTCATGGGTTTCAATCCTACACTTTCCCAACATACGATTGAATTGGAGCCTAATCTGAAACAAGTCAGACAGAAGAAAAGGCCTATCAACCCCAAACTTGAACCACTTGTGCACAAAGAAGTGCTAAAATTGATTGAAAGTGGAATTATTTACCCCATCAAACACACTAGTTGGGTTTCCAACCCTTTTCCTCTGAGGAATAAAAATGGGGAACTCATATTATGTGTTGATTTCAGAGACCTTAATAGGGCCTCCCTAAAGGACCGCCATCCACTGCCATCTATGGAGCAAATTCTGCAATGTGTCTCTTGATCTGATAGATTTTCATTACTAGATGGATATTTAGGCTACAATCAGATCCAAGTTCATGAAGAAGATCAATATAAGACTAAATTTATGACCAAGTGGGGAACCATGGGTTATCAAAAAATGCCCTTTGGTTTGTCTAATGCAGGTGCTACTTTTCAAAAGGCAATGGATATGGTCTTTAAAAGCCTCATGTACAAGTTTGTACTGGTCTACTTAGATGATATAACCATTTATTCTAAACATGCAACAAACAATATCAGACATTTGAGGAAGATATTTGAAAGATGCAGAGAGTTTGAGGTATCTCTTAATCCCAAGAAATGTGTGTTTGCAGTTCATGAAGGGAAACTGTTAGGATATATAGTATCCAAGAAAGGAATTATAGTACACCTTGAGAGGATTGCAGCTATGTTAGAGCTCCCACTCCCACATCAGAAGAGAATTCTTCAATCTTTCATAATAAGGATTAACTTTGTCAGGCATTTCCTGCCTAATATTGCAGATTTATTAAAGCCTTTGACAACAATGTTGAAGAAGAATATATCTTTTTGTTGGAGCAAAGAAGGGAAAGCTAGTTTCCAAGCTATCAAAGAGGATCTAATAGAAGCTCCTACTTTATTGAATCCTAATTCAGTAAGGATTTTATCCTTTATTCTTTTGGAGGATCAGACGCTATTTTTGCAATATTGACTCAAGAAAACTTTGAAGGATTGGAGCAACCTATTGCTTTCTTTAGCAAAGGTTTAGAAGAATATGAACAAAGGTATTCCTTTGTATAAAAACATGTTCTTTCTATGGTCAAAATCCTAAAGAAGTTTAGATATCTGTTAACCCACAACAAAGTGCAACTAAGAGTTACTCATCCAAGTGTCAAAGAGTTCTTTCTTTCTAGAGACCTAAATAAAAAAAAAGCTGGTTGGATTACCAAAGTCATGGAATATGACATTAATGTCCAAATAACTAAATTGTTCAGAGGGAGAGGCTTATGTGAGAAATGAAAAGAGGATGATACCCTAAGAGAGAAATAATAACATAATGCATCTTTAGTTGTTCATTCAGAAGAAGATCATGCCAAGTTAGCAGGTTGCTTGCCTAGTTCATGATTCATTTCTTGAAAATGGGGGAATGCCCTATAGATCTAGATTCAGCAAAAAGAAGGTCCTATAGATTACAATCCATTCCTTTTGTGCTGATAGATGAAATTCTTTTTAGAAAGGACCACCATGGTGTTCTTTTGAGATGCATTGATTCAGAAAAGATAGCAAGTGTCCTATTTGAATTTCATGATGGAACTTTTGGAGGTCATTTCTATCCTAGGACCACTACTTTTAAGATCATGAGGGCTGGATACTATTGGCCATATATCTTCAAGGATAGTCATGATTATGTAAGAAAGTGCATCAATTGTGCCATGTTTGAAGGAAAAGTAAAACTTGCAGCCTTGCCCCTTCAGCCCATCAGAATAGAGCAACCTTTCATGAGATGGGGCATAGATTTCATTGGCATGATAAATCCTCCATCTAGTGCAGGCCATAAATGGATAATTAATGTAAGAGATTATTTCACTAGATGGACAGAGGCAGTTTCATTGCAAGAAGCAAATGAGAATGTTGTCCTCAAATTTTATGATGCTATAATTCATAGATTTTGTGTCATGGACTCAATTATTTCAAACAATGCATTAGATTTCACAGTCCTCAAAGTCTTAGAGTGGGAAATTAGGCATGGTGTTCATTTGAACAAAAGTTCAAACTATTTCCCTCAGGGAAATGGTTTGGCAGAATCAACTAATAAGAACTTGATTAGGATAATCAAGAAGACCCTACTAGATAACCAAAGAGATTGGCACACCAAATTGAAATCTTCCTTATGGTTAGACAAAATTACCCCAAAAAAGATCATTGGGAATTCTCCTTACATGTTAGTGTATGGAAGAGAAGCTAAGTTGTCCTTTTTGACCGATATAGTTCTCAAATGGGATGAGTTCAAGACCAATCCTGCAAGACATACTAAATTTGATTCCTTTTGGGGAGGTCCATTCATCATCACTGAGTTCATGAAGCATAATAATTTTCATTTATCTACTCTTGGAGGAGATCCCTTTCCCATTTATATTAATGGATTCCACTTGAAACCTTGTTTTGAGGTTTGTCCTTCCTTGTAAATATTTGTAAATATGTTTCCGTTCTTTATGTCCCTGCTTTCTAGGTTAGTTTCCTTCTTTCCAAGAAGTGCTTTTGCACAGCTAAGTTGTTCCTCCTCCTAGCTCAAATATTCATGCCTTCCCAGAGGTCTCCAATCTATTATACAAGTGATGACTCCTATTTCCCAATGGATGTCAAAGGCTACTGGTTCTCAATGTCTAGCAGGCATACATCCTGCAGAAATCGCTAAAATGTTATCCAAAATTTCCCCACCATGCAAATTTTGGCTACACATGGAGTAAATGAGGCTCCCACAAGGGTAGAGCCTAGTCTGTATGGTTTCTAATGGGTTTCCTAGCCCTTTTTTTTCCCCTATGTGTGTAAGATTAACACCTTCATGAAATTAAGATTATAAACAACTCTATGGAAAGAAAATGCTATTTAATCTAAGAATTGAAGTTTAAAACCCATGACATCTCATGGTTCTCTATCTAAGATTTGTTAAGAGAGCTCTTAGTCTTTATCTCTCTCAAGGACAATCCTAGAACGAGAAGAAAATGATAAACAATGCTCTAATCTTGCTCAAAATGCTCCAAGATATGCTATAAACCAGCAAATGCTTCTAAACATTATACTCTAAATGCTATGCAAATTTTGAAATATTATCAAAATCTCTTAGATGCTCTCCAAATGACTATAATAAGGATGCTTTTCTCTTGAAATTCTTGGATCCCAAACACAAAGAAAATGGCTTGTATTTATAGAAATTTCCCTAGGGTAGGGGGTAGAATGAGTTGATCATGATCAAGCTTTGGTTGAGTAAAAATCTTTGAGGTGTTTTCAAATGGAGGGAAAGTTGGTTGGTTATCCTCAAAGAAATTAGGAATTATATAATTCAATCATTTAATTAATTTAGCCATGTAAGGGTAAATGGGTTGGATTTGATTCTTTTGATTTAAACTATACAATTAATTGATTAAAATCAATTGCATAATTTGATTAATCCCTTTTAGGCTTGAATTTAATTATTTGATTTCATGATTATTTAATCCTTTGATTTAATTTGATTTTTGACCACTTTGCTTCATAAATGTCCATTTGATTTTATCCATTTAAATGCATTGAGATGAGATTTGAGGCATTTGGCTGAGATTTACAATTTTGAATGCTTAAGATACACCTGGTAAATTTTAGGTGTCTACAAATGCCCCTCTTTGAATTGATGTGCAAAGTGCATTGATTCAAAGAAAACTTGATGTCCTGATAATTGATTTGATACCGATGAGCTGATTGAATGATACAAAAACTTGATATGAAACTCTGATATGAAACCCTGATATGAAACTTGATACAAAACACTGATGCGAAACTCTGATTTGAAACTTTGATGCAGAAACCCTGATATGAAACCCTGATTCGAAATCCTAATATGAAACTTTGATTTGAAACTTGATTCAAAACCCTAATTTGAAACTCTGATTTGAAACTCTGATTTGAAACCCTGATATGAAACTCTGATTTGATGCCCCACTGATAAAGTTTGGATTTTTAATGCCCCAGACTTGATATAAGATATGCTACAGAATCCCAGTTTGATGATATGATCATGCCCCCTCAAAAATGAAAGAATATTGATCTCAGATGTGAAAAATTTGATGAAGCTGATGAAGAATAGATCCAAGATGTTTTCATTTTTGAAAAACATTGATGATGATCTTGGCAACAAAACATGCCCCAGTATGAAGAGAATTTGATAATAATAGCTATGATTGAGAAAATTTTGTTGATGATTGAGATAAGTTGATGATGTTCAAATATCACTTGATGTCAGTCAGAATCACTTGGTTGATGTTGTATTGATGTCAATCAGATAGGATAGGTAGGTTGATGGATTGATTGGATAAACTGATAATTCACTCTCAAGATATAGAGAGACAAACAAATGGATCGATTTTCCTTCCTCAAGATCTAGAGTTAGGAATATTTGATGCGCTTAAGATGAGAAAATGGATGAAAGGATAAATGATTGGTGTTAGATGATCAATTGGATGATTTGAATGATTGATATTCGATTGGATTGGATTGGATTTGATGAGATGGTGCGAGGCTTATAGATAGGGTCATTTGACATGAGTCAGGTGAAGATATAGGGACGGAGATAAACAGAGTTAGGTTTCTCTGAGTTGATTAGATGGTGAGGTTTCCCCTAGGTGAGAAAATTGATATTGATGATATCCTTGATGTAGCATGTGATCACATTGATGAATCAGATATTTGAGGGCATTGATTAGGACTTTGATGATGTAATCATGATTAACTTCCACCCCCTGGAACTTGTAAAAATCCTATAAATAAATGTAATTAATCTACCATGAAGATGCAATGCAACTAATTGTCCTTGAGGTTTGCGAAAGAAATGCAAACAGAGATATATTTCCATCATTGAGTGTTGTGGAACTAGGAGTCGATACAATCCTTACTGGTGCCACTGCGACCATAAGAATATGAATATGAATTTCATCTCATTTGGTAACCCCTTCTGCGAAACCAAGTACAACCCTCACTAGTTGAATGATGAACTATGGGAGTATGAATACCGGTTTGATCAGATTCAATGTTGCAAGTGGATGTTGGTATTAAGATATTGAAGATCTAAATAGCCAAGGTATCCTCTTGCATAAAAAAACAAAGGTTAACCCTGCTCCCTATATGAATGTCCTCAATGGTTCTTTAATGATGATGTCTTTAGACTAATTCACAAAAGTTAAAGAATCTTCCTCAAAACAATCACATAGAAGTCAAGAAAAACATCATGTCTCCATCATCGCCAATCTAGTCAAAATGTCATCGATTAACTAAAAAAAACATAACTCAAAAAAGTCAATGAAAAAATCATCCAAAATTTCAAGTGTTTTGGAATGTATCAAGATTTTCAATAAGAATTCCAAACATTCTGATCATTTAGGGTTTGTGAATTTTTAATCCTGAAAAAATAAGTCAACGAAGGTCAACGATCATGTTGTGCGATCAAACTATTTAGGGTGAACAATGATATCCATCAAAGGTTCCAAAATATCTCTCCTCTGAATTCTAAAAATCTGCTTCTAATGTGTGACCAAGATGTAGCACTCTTGAATCCGTGTGTTACCAAAATCAATGATTTGCCCTCAAGTGATAAGTGAACCATATGTGAATCTAGGGTAAATGAAACCTAGTTTGCAACAATGCAATTTTAAGGCCTTAAGCAAGAATTTTGGATTATTAGATTTTTCAATATTTTTTGGATTTGTAGAGATTTTGGATTTGTAGAGATTTTGGATTTATTTATTTTTTTTAGAGATTTTTGAATTTATTTTTTTTTAATTTAGATTTTTATAATTTTTAGAATTTTCCATCTCTCAAACAAGATCACATTGGTTTTCCCCCAATGTCTAGCAAGGTATAGGACATGAAGGATGGATTTTCAAGCTGATGGATTAGTGGTGGAAAGGCCATGATGGATGAAACATGTGAATGTGACCTGTAGGACCATCTCCTCAAGATTACCCAAGCTAAGGAAAAATGATATAGCAATGTAAAACATGCTTTTGGATAAGCAATGAAAGCCAATGGTGTAGTGCTAGATATCATATATGATAATGACCTGATGTCATGAAAGTGAGTGGTCCAAAAGAGTGGACATGTCAAGGGGTTTTTTTTTTTGATAACAAATTTTGCACTTTATGTTCTTCATTTTTGATCAAGACCAATGGATAATTTTTTGTAAAATGTGGATAAGATAGCATGATCAAGATAAAGGGGTGAAGGAGGCTATGAGGGGATGGTTTTGGATCATGGAAAGACTGCATATGAATAATGAAGGTGGATTGGGGAAAAGCAATATCATGATAGGGTAGTATGAATGCAACAAGTGAAGTAAGCTGATGGAAAGGATAAAGGTGTCAATATACTTGATGCTCATGGATGTGTTCAACCTTGTCAAGACCAAAGGTAAAAGAGGGAATATGGATGCAAGTGAGATGAATGGTAGGAAGATGGAGGATAAGATGGATGAAACTTGCCCCCAAGTGTAGAGTGCAAGAGGAAGGAATTACGCATGACGCCTGTTTGCCAGGTTTTCATCATAGTACTTGTCCAAGGTGCCACAAGTAGTGGTTTCCACCATAGGACGGATTTATTTTTCTTTACTTTGGCTACAAAGGCACCCGTTTACCAGTTTTTAACCAAGGCACTTTTCTCTTTTTTCATTTTTTTTTCTTTTATATTTTTCAAAATTTCCCCAACATATGGATCTTTGGACAATGATATTCTGAAAGATATGCTATAATAAACCATGGTGATGGCTAGGATGCTCAAATATATTGATAAGGTGATGACAAATGATACATATGAAGGATAAGGGTAGATGGTAGTGAACATTTTATGCCATAGATTAGATAAGAGGGATGAAAAGATGGAAAGTATGTGTTGGATAATGAATGTGAGGATAAGAAGAAGGTATGTTTTGGATGGAAATGTTGGCAAGATCAACTTTGACACACACTTTGAAGAGTGGTGGAATGATGGAGGAAAAATGGATGAAGGAGATAAAGATGTATTTGAGGTAGTAGATTTTGGGATGTAGGAACCCAAAGTAGACTTGGAAAGTGGAAAATGTTTGGAAGGAGATGGAATGGAAGCCTTTGGAAGCTTGAATGTCAACTTTTATTTTTTCTTTTGTGTGAAAGTGTTTCAAAAGTGACTTGGGAATCCACATAGTCTTTGATTTTTCTTTCTTTTGTGATGCTTTTGAATGCATTTCTTCAATGAGCGATTTTGGAACCCACATTTTATTTGATTCTTCCTTTTGCTTGGTGGACCTTTGTGGCCTTTTGGATATTTATTTTTTCTCTGTAGACCTTTGCGGCCTTTTGGATATTCTTTTTTTCTTTTCATTCACATGTTGATTAGATGGGACATGGTGATCTTTATACACATGTGGATTCATGGATTTCTTATTTTTATGTTGCACATCCAAATTGCTTCCAAAAGACTTAGGAATTATGGGTGAATAGGAATAATATGGAGGGTTCATATGGATTGGTGTTTGGACATTCTTCAAGTATGTGTGCCTTTGTTGATCTTGATACATGGTAGGGTAAGTGAATGGAGAGCTAGGGATGGTAGGAATGGTTGATGGAGGAATATATGGACCCAATATGGATGGAATGGATGAAGACTTGAACTTTGGGACATAGGAACCCAAAATGGATTTGGAGGATGGTGAAGGCATATGGTTGTGTTTGAATGGAGGGAGACAAGGTGTGAAAGGGATATCAATATCTTTGGAATGAGCTGCATTTTTGAGGTTATCATCTTTACGATTTATCTTTATATCAAGAGGCTCATGAAGAAATTTTATAGGAACAACTTTGATAGGATCAAATTAATCTTGAAGGGATTTATTATCATGCAATGAATTTGGAGGAATGATGGTTTTTTGAGGTGAATACGGAGGATCATGACAACGAGTTGATGGGATACTTTGATCTTCACAAGGATATTTGGATGGTGTAGAGAAGGTTCTTTTCTTTGGATTTTCAATATGTTCATTGGAAATGGTGGAAGAGATATCTTGATCTTGCTTGGGAATTGGACTAGGTATAAAGCTTGGAAGGGCACTTTGTTCGTGAAATGGGAGGATATCAGCTTGGAAGACATGGAAGGGTGCAAGGGGATCATCACAAGCTTCTATGGATATGAGACCCTCATCAAATATTGGAGGGGATTGTATTATAGAATCTTGATCTTTATTTTATTAATACTTGTTTCTTTTCTCTTTGGATTATCCTCTTGACATGGAGCCACTTCTAAGGACAAGGTAGATTCTTGGATATGCGTGGGTAATGTTTGGAAGAATGATGGAGAATCCTTTTGAATAGGCATTGAAGAACATGAAGCTCTGGGGTCCAAGATCTTTGAAGCATGGAAACAATATGTAGAAAGATGTAAGTTAGCTTGGGTTTCTTTTAGAGGTAGCCCTTGAGGGTATACATAGTCAACGTGGAAAGTATCATCATTAGGCTCACTCTTTGGTGGAGTAATTTTGGATAGTTGTGAAGCTTTGTGAGATGGACGAAGGATGAAAGGTGTAAAGGTTATGGGAGAAACCTTGCTAGATAGAGGTTTATACATTAGATCTTTCTTGAGAGTGGTACCTTTCTCTTCATTCTCTTTATTACCTTGATCACAAATAGGGTGGTCATGAAATTTCCCTTGATCCAAGATAGGTTTGTTGCTCTCAAATTCCTCTTTGTTTGGAGAAGATGAAGATAGAGATGGCCCATTATCATAAAGAGAAGGAAAAATTGATCTTAACGATGGTGTGTTAAATGACGTATCCTTTTGTTTTTCCTCATTCTTCCTTAAGGTTGATATGCCATCATTATGAGGAAGGGTAGTTTTTGATTGAGAAAAATATGCTTCTTTATCCCTCTTCAAAATTATGTGCATTGTTGCCATAAACCTAGGATCTTGGGATGCCTCCAATATTTCATCTTCAGTTACTTCATCGTATGAAGTCTCATGCAGATTTTGAACTTGATTTTGATAATTATTCTCCACCATAGGATTGAGTCATTTCTCAAATAGATTAATCATTATAAATGTTTGAATGAATATGTTCTATTTGTTGCACTGGATAGAAATAACTCCGAAAAGGGTATCCAAATATAATTTCAAAATCTTTCCAAACACTTGGGAAATGCCCCATGTTTGCCCTGCTTTGTTTTTGGGTGGCACTTTCCTATGTGTAGGTGGCCTTTAATTGTTACTAAGCGGTCACTAGAATTATTGTACGCGGCACTCTGCAGTTAGCAGGTGGCATTTACCTGTTGATAGGTGGTTTTAGACTGTTGACACACGACACTTTCCAGTGGCTTACGCGGTTGTTCAATGTTTACAGGTGGCATTTTAAGATTTTTAAGCCACCCAATTTTGTTTGTACGCGGCTCTGAAGTGTTGGTACGTGATGCTTTACTGATCAAAGTTGAATTTATCAAATTTTTTGTTATTTTCTAGATTTAAAATTATAGAGGCTTTAATTAGATTTGTCAAAATAGAATCTTGCATGAAAATAGAGTACAAGCTCAACACACACATCAAAATTGTACCATATCCCTAAAACCACACTAAAAGTGTATGTTCTTAGATGTTTTTATAGGTATGCACAAGAATTTCTTCCAAACAATCTACCTTAGAGTCAAACAAATTTATCTTGTAACAATGGCTCTACAAAGGTAGGTCTGCTATTTTATCAAGGTTTCCAATTCCTTCCATTCTAAATCTTGCCAAGATCCTTTATCCCCTTGCAGGCTTCCCACATGCACAAAAGTATGATTTTACGCAATCCTGAAGGACTACTAGAGGAAGTGAGGATGGCTTGCACAAGGTTTAGTCACTTTTAGATTAAGGTAAAGTGCATTTATTTATAGTGGGTCAGATGACATTGTGGTAAAAGCAAATATCTCTCACTTTGAGTTGTTCCCTCTCACCATCCTCGTAAGGCAAATCTCGGGAGGTAGGCCCTTTAAAGCTCTATTTAGCTAACATGTATATGGAAAGAAAGAATTGAACTTAGTCCAACAAGTTTTGGAATCTGATTCACTCAAAGAGTGAAGAGCATATCCCTATTGTCTTCCTTTGTTCCAAACACCTCAAGAAATAATTGTTCATTTTCAACACCTTGACAAGGAGGTTCTTAAAAATGAGATGTGTGGTTCAATTCCTTACCCTCTTCTTTGCACTAAATTGACTTTGCACATTTGGCTTTTTGATTCACTTCGAAAAGTGAAGAGCATATGCCTAATGCTTGTTCAATTTAGACAATTAAAAGGGTTTTCCTAATTAATAGATTTAAACGAAATGCCACAATTCAATCAATGCAAGCTTGTCAAGATAAATACCTCATTTTCGAAGCTAGCAAGGCTAGGCGCATTTTTGATCGATTTGGCTTATTTCAACTCGCCTAGTGGTGATCGTTCCCACTCAGGCTCCTCCAACAAGTTAGTCAACACAAATAGAGACAAAGTGAAGAAAACTTGCAAAATAAAATGATATTTTCCCTCCTAAAAGCTCTTTTAATCAAATTTGTCAAATCAAAGCTTAAAGAACTTAAGAACGTAAATTAATCAAAGAGTGGGAAACTTTTCTTTGTAAGAAAAAAACACTTTAATGTAGTGATCATATAGGTGTTCTTCTTCAAATAAACTTTCTAAGAGATTAACTGCATGTATTTTTTTTTATCATTTTTAGCCTTATGTCTCACCTCTTTGCTAAGCCTCATGACTCATTTCTCTGGTTTCTTCACTTTCAGGTGATTTTTCATCTGCAGAAAAGAGAAACACAGAGAGTCAAAATAGTGAGTAAACCATTAAAAACCTGATTTAAAGTAGAAAGACATACGCGGCATTTAACAGTTAATAAGTGGCATTTAAACATTAGTATGTGTAAATAAAAACTTTCAAAGCAACTTTTAAATCCTAATAGGCAATTTGAAAAAATCCACAGGCAGCCAAATAAAATTGACAGGCGGTATATAAAGTATAAAATGTGGTCAAATGTTGTTGGAACGCGACTCTTGAAAGTTCATAGGCGGCACACTTTATCTAACAGGCGGCACACTTTATCTCATAGGCATCTGAAGAAAGAAAGATGGAGATGAATGAAACTTCATAGGCGGCACTTTACTATTTACAGGCGGCTCTAAATACTTCGTAGTCAGCTCTTCTATTTTCCTACAAAATAACACAAATAATAATACAAAACACACAAAATATCAAGATAAAACGTTAGAAATGAGGATTAAAGCCCCACGGTGGGTGCCATTTTGTGTGTGTAAGATTAACACCTTCATGAAATTAGGATTAGAAACAACAACTCTATGGAAAGAAAATGCTATTTAATCTAAGAATTGAAGTTTAAAACCCATGACATCTCATGGTTCTCTATCTAAGCTTTGTTAAGAGAGCTCTCAATCTTAATCTCTCTCAAGGACAATCCTAGAATGAGAATAAAATGATAAACAATGCTCTAATCTAGCTCAAAATGCTCCAAGATATGCTATAAACCAACAAATGCTTCTAAACATGATACTCTAAATGCTATGCAAATGCTGAAATATTATCAAAAGCTCTCAAATTCTATCCAAATGCCTATAAAAAGGATGCTTTTCTCTTGAAATTTTTGGATCCCAAACACAAAGAAAATGGCTTGTATTTATAGCAATTTCCCTAGGGTAGGGGGTAGCGTGAGTTGATCATGATCAAGCTTTGGTTGAGTAAAAATCTTTCAGGTGTTTTCAAATGGAGGGAAAGTTGGTTGGTTGTCCTCAAAGAAATTAGGAATTATATAATTCAATCATTTAATTTATTTAGCCATGTAAGGGTGAATGGGTTGGATTTGATTCTTTTGATTTAAACTATACAATTAATTAATTAAAATCAATTGCATAATTTGATTAATCCCTTTTAGGCTTGAATTTAATTATTTAATTTCATGATTATTTAATCCTTTGATTTAATTTGATTTTTGACCACTTTTCTTGATAAATGTCCATTTCATTTGATCCATTTTAATGCATTGAGATGAGATTCGAGGCATTTGGCTGAGATTTATAATTTTGAATGCTTAAGATACACCTGGTCAATTTTAGGTGTCTACATACCCTAATTCATGAAAAATGGCCTAAGTCTTAAAAAACCCTAAGCAATTTGGAGATAAACCCTAGTTGGTCCTCAACCCTTTCTATTCCTATATTACCTTTTGAGCAGCTCAAGTGACTTCCTTTAGTATGTGCACTTTTCTATTCATTTTAAGTCTCATAGTCACGCAAGGGAAAAAGAATATTCTCATGTGTTCCAGTGATCACGAGATTACCTCAGTCGCAATGTCTCAAAATGAAATGGAATATGATGTCTGGCTCTCAATACTTAGCGCTGATGATTGGATTGTTTTCTAATCAGAGGGTAGTCGATAGATCTCCCAAAGTAACCCAAGGTTCAGAGAACTTCATGAGATCTTGTGACTCATTGTATTTTCAAATCCTGTAGATATGACTTGAGTTTATGCTACGTTGGGTTAAACTCCTTTCAGTTTCTAAGTCACCAAAGAAGGTCAAAAGGTCAGCGAAATTCATAAGACCTAGCGATAGATGTTGATGCAAAGGATGATCTTGAGGTTGTCACCAAGTCTCATGATGAACTCAAAGTTAAGAAAGAGTTTCAGTGACATGGAGACATTAAGGATTTCTACTACTAGAGTCAAGGCTGAGTGAAGACTGGAGTCAGAAATCAAGGTAAAAATTGAGCAAGTTATATCAGATCGTGTGGTCAACTTAATGACTTGGCCATAAGTTGCACAAGATCTATCTCATAAGAAATCAAGTTGTGATGACATGTGGTAGATGTGCTAGGTCAAAATAGTGATAGAATGGAATTTACAGCTCAAAGGGTCATAAGAAAATGACAGTTGACACATGGCAGCAAGCGGGCCCAATTTCTATGCGCTCAGTCTCCAAGTCTCCTAAACATGATAGAATATTCCATACTGTCTGGTGACCTTGAGTTTGTTTAGTTGTTTAGTCTCATAAGAAAAAAAGGGAATACTCCAAAATCATTCAGAGACTTCTTGTTGACTGTCAATTTTGATCCAATCATGTGGTTGTTGCCAAGTGTCCAAATAGATACAGAGTTAAGTGAAAGGTAAGGAGATTAAGTGACTACATTGTTGTGAGGTCTCAAGAGAGAACCGAGGTTAAGAAAAATGTCGGGTGACTCTGAGACATGATGGAGATGGTAACCCAGGGGTTAAATTTGAGTCAAGACAATCAGAGTAAAGATAGAAATCAACAGTTATAATTTGAACCAAGAGGTAAGTCTTTTCTCAACCGTTGATACAAGTACCTGCGCCACCTGTGACCATTTGCACGCAAATTCAAATATTCAAATCTGATCTTCGCACATTAATGAAAATACCAATTTGCAGAGTGGGTAGATAGATCAAGGCAACCTGTCTGCATAGAGTTATGGCAAGGCAAGATGTTCAAAGAAGAATATGATATTCTAAGATATTTCTAGCTGCATTTATGGGCAGACTTGACAGATTTAGGGTTTCTACATTATTTATGAAAGATCTATTGTAAACCCTAATTCTTATAAGTGATTATTTCCTAAGCCTGTGTGCTAGAGGAACATGTATATAAGTTAGTTTTCAAGATTTTTAGCTTAGATTTTCCTAGCTAGTGTAAGATTTTTGTGGCATTTTTTCTGCCTCTAAGTTTTCATGTTTTAGTTATCTCATTGAATTTCAAATATTACAAAGGATTTTTGTGACATTCTTTCTATCCCTGGGTCTTCTTATTTTTACTTCTCTTACTATAATATAATATATAAATTTGTATTGGAATGAACTTGGAGTTCCCAAGCTCTCTTTCTTTCTACAATATTGTGTACTACTATGGATAATCTGATTTAGATGAGTTTGTGGATATCCTTAAATCCCCTATCATTTTGTCTCATTCCTGTGCCTGATTCCAGAAGCGGATGTTTGTTTGCAGGTCATAGTCCGTGTCTATTTATAGTGAATATGTCATTGTTTGTGAAATCATCTCTTTCCCTAAATAGCCTCTGTTTATTTCAGACCTCTCAGTGAAATACTTATGCAAGCCTATCTAGAAGTTGTGTTCTATTAGATTCAAGTCCTCTTTCTAAGATTGATTAATGTGTTTTAATTCATAAAATTACCTTTGGTGTATCACCTAGTAGGATATTTTTCTTATTAGTTATTCCCCTTTCATCATTCCTTCTATCCCTTTTCCTATCCAGTTTACTTTCATGCATAAAGAGAAAAATAAGGTCATAATCCAAGAGAAACTAGCCTAGAACTTGGAGGTCTCATTTCAGTTAGCAAAGGTCCCACAACCTGGAAATGATTCCCATGTTATACTATATTATCAAGACTAGGAGAGCTTGAATAGGGTACAAATTTAGTGTATAACAGTACTCATGAATATGGAATCATGAGAATTTAAATTAGTATATCTCCTTAAAAATTAATTTTGAAGGCTTTTATCAATATTCCATGCAATCTTCTCATAAGATTTTTAACAAAATACATGGAATATATTGATTACATAAGGGTCTTTATTGAAAATTATGAACCTAAAGAAAAAATTGATATAAATAACCATAACCCTAGGGTATCTTTTTTTAATGAGGATAGAGATCATACTCACAATAATCCTATATTGATGAGTCTTCGTTCTTCTTTTCCTAAACCCACCTTAATGGATTACCTTAAGGAAGCTAGTTTATGCACTTATTTAGATGGTCTTAAACATTCCTCTTTTTATCAAAGTATTTTCATCAATCCTAACATTTAAAATGTCCCTAATGATTTATATCCCAAGGTAACATTGAGTAATCATGAATATCTTGATATTCCTTCTTCCTCTTCCCCACCTAATGAAGATTTTAATAGTGATAGGATTCTTAATCTTGCTAAAGAGATAGATTCCCTTCCGAGTCCTCCTTATACTACACATATACATAAATCTCAATATGAATGTCCTTATCCCTATACATTAAAGGTTAAATGTAATGCGGGTTATGACATTACTTCTCACCAAGGTTATAGTGTACAAGGTCTTGGTACTCTTGTACAAGGTATAAAGGTTCCTATAAATCCTCATACACAACTATAATTGGTCTAGGATTTATACCTCAACCCAACATCTTGTCATCTTCCTTGAATCGTATTGCTTCTTCTTTATCACAACCTAGAAATCCTTTTTTAAGAATTAATTTACCAATACCATCCATTGTTACACCTCATTTTAATGACTATTTGGCTTTGGCCAAGCGAATCTTTTGAAGACTTAGATATGATCTAACAAAATTTGATTTCCTTTTTTAATTTTTCTAAAGAATAAAAAATCTCATAACAGTAATTTTCTATCTTTTTAATCATAAAAATAAACATTCTCTTGCTAATTGTATTGAATTTAGACAATTTGTTCAATATTTAGTAAATAGAGTTCTTATTACCTTACCGATGGATCTTATAGTTTTTCTTCATATAAAAAATATACCCCAGTATTCATTTTTCCTATTATGTTGACCTACATAATGTAATCTTAGTGGCTTATAATTTATTTGTGGACCTTTGTGTTGCATGGTGTTATGTCTCACTTTTCAATCATTCATTTTGAACAGTATAACAGATCCTCATCCATGTCTTTCCACTTGGTGGAAAAGGTTTCTCTCTTTCATTCATTCCTATTTCTCAAAGGACCATTTTTCCCTTTGTGGATTTGTATCTTTTACAATAACATATCCTTTTTAGCATGGAATCCTTTACTTTATGTAATGCATTTCATCTTTCTTAACAATATTTTCATGCTTAAAAGTGCATATATATTATAAATGATCTTTTCCATAGGGTGGTGTCCTCTCTTTCAAAAGATCAATTATCTCTTTGTTATTTTTATAAATATACCTCGGTGTACTTACTTGCATGGAATTTGTTGTCGTAGGATCTTTCTATTTTCTAGAGATTAGTATCCTTGTTTACAATCTCTTTCTTTCTTTCTTTCTTTCTTTCTTTCAAGTGTATACCTATTTCAATTGATCATCATAAACTTAGCATACATAATGTGGTATCTTCTTTCTCACCTTTATGATTTGGGGGAAAGGTATTTTTCTTTGCATCTCTTTATATTTTTCAAAGGATCCACATTCCTTAGTGGAGTGTCATTTTTTTACCATGTGACATTATTTTTCCTATATGGAATTTTTTGTCTTAATTTGAGATCTTATATCTTATTCAAGAGGTTTGTATCCTTGATCACAACCTCCTCCTTATTTTCAAAATAATGTTCGTCCTAAACAAATGCCCATACTTGGGGGCTTAAAGTGTGTCATCCTTCAACAAGAATCCCTTAGGGGGAGAGAGAGATGTGCATTATAGATGAGGAGGAAAACAAAAAAACCTAGGTGGAGATTGAAATAGCTTTCAATGAAGTAAACCTTTAGAACAAGAAAAGAAAGCTACTCCCAAATTAGTACAATTTTAGGAATACATGGAGAAAGGAGAAGAAAGGAGTGAAGAGAAAAATAAGGATGAGAATCCTCCATGGTAGGAAGAACAATAGGACACTCTGTCTTCCTCAAGCCATGGAGCTACTCCTCCAAGCCAAAAAGCATTCTCATCCATATAGGAAGAGGAAGTAGGGAAATAGGGAGAAATTTATGGAATGAAAATATATAGAACACCTACATTGGATACCATTCTTAATGTGGTTATCCTATATTATGTATAAAAGGAAATAAATGTGCAGAGAGGTCAAATTAAGAGGTTTATAAATTTTGAGTAAAACATTTGGTGAAGAAGAACCATGAAGAAAATCCCAAAATATTTTCCAAAAATTAGTTGATGCAAGAGAAAATTTTAAGGCTCGAGTAGCTATTCCCTTAATGAGTAAAATTAAAAAAAAATAGTAGATGAGGATTATCAAATGCATGAAATCGACTCAAGCTTCTTGACCAAAGAAGGGGAGAAGACTTACTACATTATTTGTCACAACCATTTTCAAAAGGATAAAAAATTAGAAAGTCACCAAGGAAAATTTGTAGACCTAGGTCAAGGATCTTAAAGGTTTCATCCACCAATTAATATTCCCTATTGATGCTTCAAACCCTTTTTCTAGCTAGCAAGCATCCCTAGAGTCAAAAGGCCAATTTTCCAAGGAAAACTCCCCTTTTTTAGTGTGTAATAAGGTTGGTCCTAACTTTGTACAAATTCGTGACAATGAAAATATTTATTTCAAAGGACATGATCATGAGGGAAGATGGAACTAGGATAAGGAGAAGTTATATTGATGTGGGATGATTACATTATAATTTTTAAGATTATTAAGGATACAAGCATAGATAAGTTGTTGAAGGCATCTTTTCTTGAGCATGAGGACATAAATATATCTATTAAATAGATAAGACCGATTAAGTTTATTATAAAATTATATATGAAGATGAAGAATATAATTCTAGAATATGATGAGACCATAAATGTTGTAATGTGGTGTGTAGAAGATTATGTTAAATAAAATTTATGCATATTTTGGCAATTAGAGGATTAGGAAGAAATGAAAAACATTGATGAAACTAAATGGAAAACCAAGGATATTCTACATGGATAATGTAACAAATAGTCTATTGATTGGACTATGGGAGTCAAGAATCAGTTAACATACATAAGGAAGGGGATCCCTTATTTTGAAGAGGCAAACAAGAAGTGAAGTGTTTTTTGGAAAAAATAAGCAAGTGACATTGAAATATATGAAGATCCCAAAACTCAACAAAATCAGTGAATCCAATAGTGTTTTCCTAGATCTTGTAGAAAAATTGTAAATAAAAAGAAAAAAAAATTAATTAGCTTTTTGTAGGGAGTTCAAAGATTTTGCAGGAAATTGACAAGTTAAAATCCACTTAGAAGTGCATCCTTGTTTTTGGTATTTTCTACTAATTTTGAGGGTCAAATATAAATCTAGATTGATTCTAGAAACTTTGAAGGTCTTAGCAAGGGTTGAGATGATTGTGGAATTTACTTTTCTAGGAGTAGAAGTATAAGAAATTCTCCAAAACATGTTTATGGGTGAGCTATAGTTCTACCACCCAAACTAAGCTGAACCCCAAAATTATAGGGAATATTTTAGAAATTATAAAGCCTCACCACTATTGTAAATATCATGTAGGATTTATCTAATCATTTTTTTATAGATTATAATTAGTTTTATGTAGTTTAGTTGTAGCTTCGAATTTATTTTGCCTCAAAATAATGCCTAAGAATCCTAGATACAAATTTGAAAAATTCCAATTGTAAAATCTATTTAACCCCCTATATATTTTTGTAATAAGGGTTGGGAATTCTTTGTTTGAACACGAAATAGAAATTTTTGTTGCAATTTTAGCATGTGCTTATGGTTGAATTTGTAGATTAGGAATTAAAATTTTGATTTGTAGAATCATTTGTCATGTTCCATAATTTTACTCAATCATTTGATTTAGCTTGTACTGATAACCAAAAAATTATGTGATGTGTTCGACAACATTGTTGAATCAATTCAAATTGTGTACTGAGGTAGAATTTGTCTTTCATATTCACATGACTATGTCTTTATATTTTTTATGAATTCTAAGAAATGTTATGTTTTAAATAATTAATTACAATACATGATTCATTGTGTTTTTATAAAATTTGAGAATCCAAATTTATGATTACATAAGTTTTTTAGTTTGATTTAACTCTATATAGTAGCAAATGTGTGACTGGGTAATCATTATCTATAGTAGTTTTCTTTCAATCTATTTGCAATCTCTTGCATCCCTAAAATATTTTCCATTTTATCTATAACCAAAGTTAGAATAGAGTTATATTAGTATGATTTAAATGGTTGCTAAATTTTTCAGAACTTGTAACTATAGGTGTGATCTTTAAAAATTACAAACTTGAAAAAAAAATATGTGCTAGAGGAGAAGGGAAAGAAAGTGGAAAGTGCATACCCTTGACATAAAAAGTAGGGTGATGGATATCTATAAGCATAGGGAGCTTAAACAAAGGGAAAAGCTTACACTTTGGCAATATGAGTGTGTTTCCTTTGTTTGTGGTATTCATATTGATAGGAACAAAAGATATCATTCTAGAGGTTACTTGGCCTTCATTGAATGAGGACGCCTACCCTGATTTTCTTTGACTCTCTCTAAAGACATAGAATAAGAAAAACCATGCTATAGCACAAGAGTAGATGTAGGAGGGGCTAAAGGAACCACATCCTATACTAACTTAAAGTCTAATTACCTAGTCCTATACTTGTGGTATTCTTTGTATAATAGATCGTCTTGAGAAAGCAAAGGTCCAATCATAGTAGACCAAAATGGTAGATGGTGAAGCCCCTATGTAACATTAGTGGCTTCTACCCAATATCCTTAATAGTGTGCATGGTTCCCTCATGGGGAAACTTTAAATACTAATGCATAATTGAGGTGACCACAACCATCCTAATTAGCCATGAAATATCTATCTTCACAGAGACAAAGTTAGATGTTGGATTAATAAGAAACATGGTAGATACTATCTTGGGTCCCAAAAGGTCCTATGAGGTCCACCACCTTAATGGTCCTTGTGGGATATTAGGTGGTTTCTACTATGTTCATTATTAATCCCAAATCCAAGTTATTCTATCTGAAGATGATAATTATGTGGATAGCTTCTATGGGTGTAGTCCATTTGGTTGTTCATAATTGTTTAAAGTTTTTCAATGAGGGAACCATACACACTATCTAGGACAATAGGTACTAACTACTAGTGTTGCATGGGTACTTAATCCATCGCTAGTACTATCCTACTCCGGTTAGAATTTTGCTTCTCTATGAGGATGTATTGTATAAAGTATATCAGAAGTATAAGACTAGGGAAATAGAATTTAAATGGTTTGATTTTTATAGAAAGGATAAGGACTTTCCATGTTCCCCCTTCTCCTTGTGTTCCTTTGAATACTCCTTGAGAAAAAAGAAAGGAACATGTGACTGAGACTGCAATCCCTACATTTCTAGCACCTCTTATTTTATCGATTAAGGATTCTCTTCCATTGATAATAACAGTTATGGAGGCCCCCTGTGATGCAAGATGTTGTAAGGTCATCTCCCAATTATGCTCCTACATGTCTTGTGTATGTAAAGACCAACTTTTATAAGTATAACAACTTTTAGAAGGTGATAGCCCATGAGTGTGAGGTTTCCTTAAATATTGAGAATGATTATTTAGTATTTGCCTCTGCTCCTAATTCTCCATCTATGCCTTTATATTCCACTACCCTTGGTTATATTTCTATTCCATATTTTGTGCTACTCCTGGGTAATTTGTGGACTATCATTAAGACTCACCCCAAAAAGGTGTAGGTGTTCATCCCTCCCTCATTTTAGTTACCTCTCATCACTACCCTTCTAGATATCCGCCCATTTTTGTAGCCTATAAAAAGGTATTGACATATGTATATAATTTCTAGTGTAGCCTTGTGTTAGTTCACATTTTGTCCTTAAAATATCTTTAAATTTAACTCACACATCCAAAATGAAAGACAAACGGGAACTAACATTTGGATAGTTCTTCATTGAAGGGATGATCTTCCTCTAAATTTTTGAGGTACAACTCCCTCTTATGATACGATTTTGGAGCTTTTTAGGGTGTGATTTTAAGTGGAAAGAAAGAAAGGCTTATCGACACCTGCACATAGCTATGATACAGATGCAAACTATACGCCTGAAGTGACAAAGAAGATTGAAATAAATAACACAAAGTTCATTCGCCCTATATACACAACAAATTTAATTAGGAAAAATAACAAGGAAATACCAATGACCTCTTTGAGAATATATGAAAATCCATCACTCACTCAAAGTTCATAAAATTTACAGTCATAATCAAATATTACAGAGTAATCATTCAAGAAGGGATTGCAATTAACATAAGAAAATAACAATCAATAAGAGGTATAACTGAACACGGGATTTCATTCCCCTTTATTTCTTAGATAAAATTCAAGAGTTCAAAGACTCAAGATTCGCTACATACAGATCCAATTTTTATCCTCAAAGAAAATACCTTGTTAACTCCCTTTTACCTGAAATCAGAAAAATACCCCTTCCGTACAGCATAGGCATTAGAGAGAGAGGGAGAGAGAATCCCCCTTTCTTGTGAACCTTTTTACAATAAATAACTCTCGATGACTATTCAGTTCCGGTAACTGATTCTTGAAAAGGCCCTTTTCTTTATAAAAATGCATGTCTTGTTTAATATGTTCTTTTCACCTTTTGAATCCAGATCCACTATATTTGCAGCTTCCATCGAATGACGCGTATCAAGCACCCCTAGGTGACACCAATAAAATGTTATTGAGCAATTAAATGTCTTAGCTCTTAATCCTGTGAGTCCAGGGATATGCGGAGCTCAATATTTATAATGAATTCTGCTCACCACTGAAAGAAAACTTATTCCATTTTCAAGAACATTAGTTGATAATAGTGATGACTAGAGTTTAGTCACTCCCTTCAATACCCATAAATTAAACATTGCCAACACAAAACAGTGACTCAGTTTCCACTTATAGTGACTTTGGATTATCTGCATTTGATAAGAAAGGAGGAGAAGCGGGGCTTTCTCCAGGTACCAGTATTTGAAACAGAGGAATGTTTAGAATAGAACCAGACAAATACATAGGTTACTCCTTCATAACCGAAAGGTCAAAATCTTCATAGCTCTCACCGCCCATTGTCATTGTTCATTACCAACCCTGAGATTGATCTAGAGACCAGAGTTGCTGCATTGTTTTATGGTGTATTCGAGAATGCCAACGCTGGTAAAATCTGCATGAGACGACTCCACCTATGTGAGCATTCATCAAATGCATTGATAGATCACCCTGTATATATCATCATGATCCCATTTCCACTTTTACGGACTCCAAACGTTTCAAGCCTTTTTCCAAAATATGATCATTCGGTTCGCAGGCTATGTGGAGTACCCCGACATAAATAAAGATTCCAAGTTATTTGAAATCAAATTTAAATTCCTATCAGATGCAAAGATCATTTCTCGATGCAAGTGCCTACCTTTATGACATATTATATGTTGACAATATATCTTCTGAATACCTCAAAGAATGGCTATAATGTATACCTTTATATTAGTATGTGTTTGTTATGTGTTACCTATGCGTGTCTTTATATGTTTGTGCTCTCCTAGAAAGGACCCAAGTTACTCCATAGGTAAAAAGGGAAGGGGCAGTATTTTTCAAGTAATTCCTCTATTTTTTCATCATTATTCTTTTTTTCCCTCATATCTTGACTTTCAAGATTTGGGGATGATGTAAAGTGTTAAGGAGCATTTAGGTGATTTCTTCTATGTTGATCTAATATTTTTTTCTTTGTCTTCATTTGACTTTGGTCTTTTGATTTGACCATTTTGGAATATGATAAGTAGTTTATGCACTCCTAATATAGGTTTCTTGATGTCGCTTATACACATTCTACTAACCTAAAATAATTAGATACCCTTGTCTATTCTCCTTGGAATGCCTTGAGTTCCTTTAGGTATACACATCCCTTTCTAAGGGAGGGCTATCACATATACATTATTTATTTTTATTTCAAAATCTTCTATAACATATTCTTTTTGAAATATGTCAGCATCCAAAAGAATACACGAGCACACCTAAATGGATGCATAAATTATATTTTTAAAAATTCTCAAAATAAATAAAAATTCTACAAGAATGTTCCTTATGAAACATTGATGCCTTTTCTACCATCAACTCTTGATTTGAAACACAAACTTTATTCATGATTTATCTTTAAATTTTTTACTGGCATAGTTCTTTTATCTTTTTAATATTTATTTAGTTTATTTTTACATTTAACAATATTATGTTAGAACTATATTTTAATATATTGTTAAAATTTATTTAATTTTGTGTGCACACATATAGAGAAAGTAATTTTTGTTTCTCTTAATAGTACATTAGTAGTTTTACAAGATAACCTTTCCCAAAAACAATTAAAGGTATATGAAACACTACCAATGAAAGGTCTCAATTTTAACCATTAAAATGGAACACACGAACAAATTTTAAAATTGTATACGTATAAATGAATATATACAAAATTATAATTATGAGAAGATATAAATAATATGTATATGAGATGAGGGTATTTGATATAAAGAGACATATATTTAAATATTGACAAGTTATAAATTATGCCTACAAATTCTACTTCTTCACCATATCCAACCAGTATTCTCTATGTAGGATAATCAAATACTATATATATTCAATGATATAAATACTAGTACCTCCAACTATATATGATACATGTAATCTTCATTAAGGCTTACAACAATACTCTTCTTGTTTATCCATATATCTATCTCTCCATAATGAATTCTTGTGTTAGATGAATCCATGTTGAACACACAACATGCCTTGGTGGGGGTGAATCAGTTTGAACAAAAAATGCTTACTCTAAACTATTTTTCAATGCATTTTAATTTATTATAAGTAAATAAATTCAATGAAACCATGAAACATAAATAAAAATTAACACAAATACACAAGATTTATGTGGAAAACCCAAGGTAGGGGAGAAATATAGTGTGAATCTAACTTACTATATGAATAGCTTGAAGTATAATGTTCAAGTCAACAACACCATAATGATTGGCACAACTAGGGCTCACTACCTTACGTAAATATACAAATGTCTTGTACTAAAATTCACTATCTTAGCACAAGGTATAGAAAGCTACCAATGGAATCACTATTATCTATAAATAGCAACAATATTAGACTACAAAAATACTAAGAGTATCATGAATATTAACAAGATCAGATGAATAAGCTCATCACATTGAACATTGTCATAACTCACTATTTCTAATGATATTTCATTAATGCTCCAATCTCTGCACAACTAATTTTCTTGCACATTTCTTTCATAGCACACACACTTTTCTTCACTTCAACCTTTTCCACTCTTCATTACACCATTCATTGAGCCTTTGAATGTATTCCTAAAATATAAGATAGATAATTAAAAATTTACTACAAGTTGACCTTAACCAAGATTAAATAATATTACATAACATAGGCCATACAGACCCAAAATATATAAACCGGTCCACTCTAGGAGAAAGAGAGTACCCAAATAATCTGAATACACTCTTTAAGATTAATATAATAGTATGTACAAAAAAGAAGGCCATTGTTGGAACGTAATATATGTTCATAGGAAATTAAAGCTTGTAGAACAATTGGCCAAAAAAACACCTTTTGATGCAATCTAACTTATATGAATCTCCATGCACTAAGGTGAGACCTTAAATATCATTTCCACTTCATTTGTAGGTTGTATCCAACCCAAAGAATGATCCCAAATAAGATAGCTCATTTCAGATACACAAAACGCTTGTGTAAATGGACATGTGAAAGAAAGAGAAGCAAAGGTTACTATTGTCACTAAGGATTGCACCCACAATAGCTAAGTATGAAACCTAGATATCCTGTGAAACATAGGAATAATTTCAGGTTGTGGGTAAACTATAATGAAAGTAGACATCCGGATTAAGGGTCAGCTTCCCTTGAATCACCTTAAAACTGAACTAAACTTTGGAGGAAAAGGGGAGAGAAATGCATGACTTGAAATAACTAAAAAGAAAACTGAGGTGATTCACCAAATTTAAGGATCCACAGATTGAAGATATGCCCATAATTAAACATAAAATATGACTTTATAACTCACAAATTGATCCTAATATTCTGATATTTCTTGAAATAAAGACGTAGTGGAGTAAAAGGGAGGGGAATAGATTCCACAACCTAAAACCCAAATGTACATAGATTTAGAATGAAAATAAAAAAACAAATTTCTAAATACCCAACTTGAACATGCACGCAAAGTAAAGGATATAAAATGGATCACAATAACCTTGACATGGAATTCAATAGAAAACTCAAAAATTAATACGACCAAGAAGGACTACTATTGTATATTCAGTAAAAAGGGACCCAATACAATCTGCATCACCAAGAGCTACAAACATTCAAATCTCAGAGTGAGATACAATGGAAGAACTACGTCAATCACAATATGTGAGAGGTATAAATAGGATTGAGGTAGAATACTACATATCCAAAGAATCTCAAAATCATCATTCCTAACTCCACCAAATCCAGGACTGGATGAAGGTGTATCTCTAAAGAATCTGACAGAATCCCAAGTAGCTCCATAAAGGTGCTGCTCAAACCCAAATGACCAGAATCCTGGATTTATAGGGGTAGGTGAGTAGAAGAAAATTTTAGAACATATGCCTTAAAAGCCATCCTTTATCAAATCAAATCCATCCTTTCCCTTAATCATGCTTGGTGGTAATATTTGACAAAATGACTTATAATACATCATTTGTCCAATATTTTACATTGTGAAATATGCATGATTTTGCATTAATACATCTCATTTTAATCAAACAATGACCCTTAAAAGAAATGATAGGAGACACATTATCAAAATTTTCAATGACACCTAATACCTAGGGGAATGCTTTACATTTCTTTTAACCTTGCCTATAAATGACTCACTAAAGTATTAATAAAATATTTCCCTTCATCCCCTAGGTAAGACTAAAAAACCATATGCTATGAAAAGCTTCATAAAATATCCCACCTTATCATATGTTAAAATCATATTGTAATCGGTCTTCAAATTTTCATGCCATTTTGCATCACCAAGAACTTGAGCTCTGAAGATGCCCTAGATGCACTTTGGAAGGAAAGAATGTTGCTATTTTGGAATGTTTCCAGTTTGCATCGAGCTTTCTAGACTTGGGAAAAAGGAAATATATCAACAAGGTTGGGAGATCATTTTCATTGTCTTCATTATTTTTATTAATGTTGTTTTGATACACGCATGGTCTCTATAACTATGTTTTCTCCATTGGTAAGGCTTAATCCACTGATTTCTCTGTATACTTTGATTTATTCTAAAACATAGATTTAAATACTGCCTGATTTAATGCTATTATGATCTTTGTGGACGTGCTTGCTCCATTTCATTTGTGATTTCATTAGCAATATCTTTGAACTTCTCTCTGTTCCATGGTGGCATTAAATGTATTTGCCTCCATAGCATGTGGCACCATGATCTATATGGTGTTTCAGGTATTATGGGAACATCCATGTGCAAGCTTAACCTCACTGTTGATTTTCATGGCTACGGGCCTATGACTATTTTTTCTTCTTTTTGGAGCCCACAGCTAGGGCATCATTGCATTTTATTTCATTTGGGGTTTCTCTACATCCTCTTTTTTTTGTTGTTTGGATTCATTGGAGTAGATGGATTTCTTTAATATTGCTCCCAAAGTTGCAATACTCTTGTTGTTTTGATACACCCTAGTGGAACCCATGTCGACAAATTAATTTGTATCCATTCTTGTTTAGGGAAGTACCTATTTACATATACTTACTTGTCTTTTATAGATTCTATTGTTTACCATCTTTCTCTTAATGAAGTATTATCATTCACTTTCATATGTCTTGTGGTTTAATATTTTGAAATTCTCTTTATCCTTGAATCATTTTCTTAAGACTCTTTTTCAATAAAGAAATTTAAGCACCTGATCTTGTGACTTTCTCCCCTTAAAGACATGATGTAATTACAATTAGTATTGAAAAATGCTTTTGAAGTCCTATATGATGATTTCATCTAAATCCTAATGTAATTACATGGAATTCTGGATATTTTACTATTACATTACAAATCTCTAAATCCATATTGGTGATAGAAGCAAAGAGAAAATATTTTATGTGGAGAATTATACATTTGACTTAATGATGTTCTTCAATGACTTAAATAGCAATCTATTAATGTTTTTGAAGAGGTTAATCTTGGTTTGATTTAACTTTGATGGATTTGAATGCTTACCATTTTCAATGGAAAGATGATGTTATTATTTATGATCATGGTCTAAAAGATTGAAAATTGTTATAGTTTGATCAAGATAACTATGATGACAAATGATGTTTTCCTTTTCATGCATGTGAATATATATTTTATACCCTAATTCTGGTAGAATGACTAGGGTTATCATTATTGTGTAAAAGAAATATAAGGAAGATGGTTGATGGATATAAAATGTCCCCTAGAAAATATGTTATGCTTTGTGAATACGAAAGGGAATTTGAATAAATTCATAAGGGAACATATTATTGAAAATGGGTATATTAATGCATGCTTACCTATGAAAATTTGCACGTTATTATATCCATCTAGATGTTTTGTGGTATTAATATACACTTATGATTTCTTTTATAAATCATCATGACAAAAGTTATATTGTTACTATGCTTACTTAATATGTAATTTTCACTCCATTTGTTATTAAAAAAAAAGATAAACTTTGAGTGGTATGTTGTTATTATTATTATTATTATTATTATTATTATTATTATTATTATTATTATTATTATTAAGGCAAAGTCTTTATCAAAGTGAAAAGAAGTTAGTACAAAGAAAAATTGACTAACTAAAGTTATAAAGCTTTATATGATTGTACAGATAAAAGATTATATCATTGATTTTGATTCATCTCTATTTTTCATGATTAATATGAAAACCAATCTTATAATTATGGTTATTGTCTATTTCAAGAAATTGATGATAAAACCTTTTAGTATAATTGCCTATATTGCATTTTTTTTAACAATGAATGATGGTGAGTAAACGTTATGAAAAAGAGGTAAAACATTTTTGATTAACATATTTATTATTATATGGAATTTTAATATTAAAGTTTCCATTAAAAATATGGTTGTTTATCATTAATAACCTAACTTTATGTGCAGATTGAAAAGGTGGCGGATTCATTTTTTGTCACAAGAATCCATATCCCTTGACGTTTAGATAAGTCGACACATGCAAGCATGATAAACAACGACTATCATAATGAAAAGAGTGTAAAGTATGAGAGGCGACACTGGATCCTTTGAAAGAGAGTTGGAGGGCATTTTCAATGTGCACTACACAACCATTTTCAAAGTATTATGCAGGGATGGTTAATGAAACTAAGGCAGGGCTGCAGTCGACCGATGATATGAACGGATGGGTCTCAACTACCATGCACGTAAATACTTATGTCGCTATTTCAATTCCATTTATAGAAGTGGTAGACATTTTAAATAAGGAAGCCAACAAATTTGCTGACTCGTCAATGACTCATCAGATGAGTTAGCATATCAAATATGTTTCACGTTGGCTACCATTTCATTAGCAAGAATGACGTGATCGATGAAAATAACATGGCAGATGTATTCAGAAAAAGCATGGATGCCTCCTATATTAGCACCACATACTTGATCAACTCCCTCTGCAAACAAATATACAACTGACTGGCAGTGACCAACAAGAACGATAAGGCGTAGAGAACAAATCCTAAACCTGGCACCCATGGGTCAAAGCTGTCGACTTCCCACATTGAGCATCCATCAACTCCAACACCCTACAGATATTGTGAATAACACCATGGCTGATTATACAGTCTAATTACTATCATACCACAAATCTCTCATCAAAGCCAGTGACTTCTAAGTGCAACCAAAGAATGCTTTTATAGAAACCAAGTAGTTAGGAGGTTTCAGAAGTTATCCAACTGAATGGTTGGCTTTTATGGTTCATCATAAAGGTGTATTTGTTATCCAGACTATTGTAATAGTTAGAAATAGGTTAGTTGTAGGTTAGTTTATAGTGAAAGGGTGTGATGATCCAGCGTACCCTTTCAATTTCATATTTAT
>MU225207.1:1766710-1787919 GCA_018584345.1 Thuja plicata | reverse complement strand
TTTGTTACAAAAAAAAAAAAAAAAAAACTTTGAGTGGTATGTTATTTTATTATTATTATTATTATTATTATTATTATTATTATTATTATTATTATTATTATTATTATTATTAAATGAAGGCAAAGTCTTTATCGAAGTGAAAAGAAGTTAGTACAAAGAAAAATTGACTAACTAAATTTATAAAGCTTTATATGATTGTACAGATAAAAGATTATATCATTGATTTTGATTCATCTCTATTTTTCATGATTAATATGAAAGCTAATCTTATAATTATGGTTATTGTCTATTTAAAGAAATTATGATAAAACCTTTTAGTATAATTGCCTATATTGCATGTTTTTTAACAATGAATGATGGTGAGTAAACGTGCTGAAAAAGAGATAAAACATTTTTTATTAACTTTCCTTGCGGATGATTTGCTAAAGCTCCTATTGAAAGGCGGGGAAGGTAACCCCAATTAGCCCCTTTTGTCTATGGTTAACCTTTTTCACTGGACTTTCCAGTTGGGCGATGTGGGCCTGTTTGATCTTTATTTAATTTCTAGTTTTTGTTATCTATTGTTTTTTGTTGTTAATGATAACTCTACTGTTAATTACTACCACAGGCTGGCTACCAACCTCATGGTGAGTTTGGGGCCTATTAGGACTACGAGATTAATTTTTACTGTTAATTACTGTTATCTGTTGTTTATTACTATTAATGATAACTCAACTGTTAATTACTACCACAGGCTGGTTACCATCCTCATGGTGAGGTTGGGGCATGTTAGGACTTCCAGGCTAGTTACCAGCTCTGTATTGGAGCTGGGGCTTGCTGATTTTCTTTCTTGATTTTTGGTTTTCAAAATTGGCATTGGCTGAGGGTTTGTTGTGGGTGTTCTGGTGGTTATCAACACTCCTCGTGCTGGTTTTCTATTAGGGTCAACCCCCAGTTTTGGCTGCTTTTTAAAATCAAAAACATTTTTGATTAACATATTTATTATTATATGGTGTTTTAATATTAAAGTTTCCATTAAAAATATTGTTGTTTATCATTAATAACCTAACTTTACGTGCAGATTGAAAAGGTGGCAGATTCATTTTTTGTCACAAGAATCCATATCCCTCGATGTTGAGATAAGTCGACACATGCAAGCATGATAAAAAATGACTATCATAATGAAAAGACTGTAAAGTATGAGAGGCAACACTAGATCCTTTGATAGAGAGTTGGAGGGTGTTTTCAACATGCACTACACAGCCATTTTCAAAGTATTATGTAGGGACGGTTAATGAAACTAAGGCAGGGATGCAGTCAACTGATGATATGAACAGCTAGGTCTCAACTACCATGTACGTAAATACTTATGTCACCATTTCAATTCCATTTATAGAAGCGACAAACATTTTCAATAAGGAAGTAGACAAATCTACTGACTCATCAGATGAGTTAGCATATCAAATATGTTTCACGCTGGCTACCATTTCATTAGCAAGAATGACATGATAGATGAAAATAACATGGCAGATGTATTCAGCAATAGTATGGACACCTCCTATATTAGCACCACATACTTGATCAACTCCCTCTACAGACAAATATACAACCGACTGGCAGTGACCAGTAAGAATGATAAGGCATATAGAACTCATCCTATACCTGGCACCCATGGGTCAAAGCTGTCGACTTCCCACATTGAGCATCCATCAACTCCAATTCCCTACAAAGATTGTGAATAACATCGTGGCTTATTATACATTCTGATTACTATCATAACACAAATCTCTCATCAAAGCTAGTGACTTCTAAGTGCAACCAAAGAAGGCTTTTATAAAAACCAAGCAGGTAGGAGGTTTCAGAAGTTATCCAACCAAATGGTTGGCTATTATGGTTCATCATAAAGGTGTATTTGTTATCCAGACTATTGTAATAGTTAGAAATAGGCTAGTTGTAGGTTAGTTTATAGTGAAAGGGTGTGATGATCCAGCGTACCCTTTCAATTTCATATTTATATTCATTCAAAAATCTGCAAAATAGACAAGATAACATTGGGAAAAGACATGATGACTAATATGTTGAGACTATGGATTCTTGGAGTGTGATGGAATGAAAAATAGTCAAATTCAAAATCTGAATGCAAAGATCCAATACACCATTTCTTGTCAAGCAGAGATAAGTCTGTATTTCATTTATTGTGCAATAGTTTCTCGTTATTTCTTTACAATCAAGTCCTTCAGATAAATCAATTTGAAATTCCTTAAAGTGATAGTTTTGAGTTGCGTACATTTCATTTCTAAGTTTATATTTTATATATTCAATTTTTTCTTTCTCATTTTTGCATGGTTAAATCCTATTGAATAAGGCATTGATCAATTGGTCCGTCATCTGAGGAATAGTATTAAATTGAAATATATTTAAAATTTTAGTTAGATGTGCATCTCATAACGCCTTTAAGGTCATAATCTTTTGTTTTCAAAGCCATCTCTGAAGTTGAACATAAGATTGAAGAGATATCGACTCTATTGCCCATTATTGAATTAAAGCACTGGCCTCTTGCTCATTAATTAAATTTGGTATAAGGTTTCATTGTTTCAAGTTTTGAATTACTCTTTTATTTCATCTAATCTAGTTCATATCTCAATCATATCAAGAAATATTAAATACATTATATTTCAATAACACATATATTTTCAGTTTTGTGATCTTATTAACGCATTGAGAAGTAAGAGTTGAAGTTATCAGTTATTCGCTATAGGAAACCTCTAGAAGACTTTGAAGACAAGTTTTAAAGTGCAGGCCCACCATCCTTGGTTTTTTGGAATCATAATTGTAGGAGGATGTTGAAACCTCATTCACTAGCAAATCTATTGTATCTATCTTCATTGGATAAGCGAAATCTGTAAGAAGTCCAATATGTCAATGTGAGCACCAACACACCCGTTGTCTCTATCTCTGCATTTATCAATCTTTTGTATTGATTTGGGATATTACCTCTTTTTTTTTCCTCCATAGCATGGAGCATAACAATGCTAGCTTTTATTTGGAACATTATTGTTTAATATTATGTTGGTTATGTTGTGTTCCTCTATTGATGAGGCTACGGGCTATGACTGTGTTTGATGATGCTTCATCCATGAATGTCGTCTTTGAGGATGTGCTTGTATTTTGGTATCTATTTGATTTAAATAGATTCATATATGATCCAAATTTTGTTATTCTGATGTTGTGGATCATCATTTTGATTACTGGTGTTGTATTTGAATATTTCTTAAAAATAAATCAGAGATATTCATATATGTTGTATCTGTTCTTTATAGCCCATGGTGTGAACTAGAGCATCATTCCTACCTCCATTTGATGTTGTCTCATGCTTGTTGTGGTGTACACCATTGATGTTATGTTATAGATGTTGTATTTCTATTTGAAGCACCATGCTGAATCTATTTTGAGTTTATACTTGTTTCTCCATGATATGATTTGAGGCATCATTTTCACTTGCAAACTTCTATGGATGCTTGATTATCTTGTATTTGTTGCTGCTCCATTTTTATGGAAAGAAAAGCATCTTTATTGACTACTCCATATACTTTTATTTAAATATGTACTCATGGCTATTGTCCCACAGATGGGCAAACATGATGTGTACTCTATTGCATGTATTACTACTCCATGACTTTGGATTCAATGGAAATCTTATGATTTGCTTGCTTCTTTTCATCTGCACCATGATATGATTTGGAAATACTGTGGTTCCATACATCTTTATTTATGTTACACTTATGCTCGATGTGACTTAGATGTATAATGAAGACATACAAAAAAAATAAACCTGTCGTCCTATTTTGCACTATCCTTTTTGTATATGCAATAGTATCATACCTCCTGTTGTTATAAACTTTTGACTACCTGTTATGAAGCATACATGTTGATAGATATATGTAGATGTATCATTCTTATTTTTTGATTTTGATGAACACCTTATTGCAGTTACTTTTATGTTCCAAAATTTGATGAACCCTCCTTTATTATGAGCACATGTTAAGATGTAACTTGTTGTCCCACTTGTGTTTGCATACACCATTATTGCTCCATCATGATTTTGATTGAAATGACACCTTCATTTACCATTATACCATTTTTTCTTTTTGTATCCTAAATGCTCTATGGCTACTGCTACTTCATTGACTATTCCCTTTTCTGGATCAGTGCTCCTCCTTGGGGCTGTGGGGATAATGAGAAAGTCTATTTTGATGGAGCTTCTGATAACCCTCACAGGCTCAATGCGAGCTACTAAGAGGGTTTGGCACCTAATCATTGGTGTTCTTGTCCTGTCATGTAGGTTTTGTCAAGGAGCTTTGAGGGCTTCCTATCAGTACCCACATTATAGAGAAACACTGTCCATTGTACTTCTAGAGAATACAACATCTTCATAAGTAATTTTATTTTGAAAATTGGTCCTCCCCAAAGGTGGCTTTAGATAGCTGCCCCTTGGGGAACCAAGTTTGTGATGCAATGGAATTTATTGCAATCTTGATGCAATGTCAAAGCCTCTTCATAGGTTTTCTTTCTCAGGCATAGCTATCCTCCAAAGATGGCCTGTTATGGCTGCCTTTCAATGATACTTGTGACTAAGAAAGGGAATTTATTGCAATTTTAATGCAATGTCACAACTTATTATGTATCTGCACATGGAACAAACAAGTTAGTGAAAATATGGTACTCTTCTTCCTTCTACTACATTTCTATGAGTGTGCATATGCTTGGAGCATGGTCCCCTTCTTCTGGTGTATGGTTGATTACATGCATGCATAACTGTAGATGTAGACAGATAATTGGTTATCATGCATTCCTTAGATCCATTGGGTCTAACCCATCTCTCTACTTTTTGTAGGTTCTGGATCAAACAGGAGCATACTGGAGTCACACCTGGGTCAACACATCTTCTTATCTTCAGGTAATGTTTGGTACCCTGTTACTTATGTTCATTTTATTTATGCATGTTGATAGTTAGCCATAGATCTTTAGAAGTTGGCTATGCTCATGGCCTATGTGATCTCAGATAAATGCTTTACTTTCTTTCTATACATATTTAGCATTTATGCTTGAAATCTGAATATGATCCAATATATATACTAGTCCATTCATTAGATAGCTTATTTTCATTCTTTTCTTTTCATGTACTTTCCAATTTCAGCTCAAGAAATGAACACAAATTTAATCCAGATCATTAATAATGTGCAAACTGGGTTATCTTAGCAACTCACCTAGTAAATAGGCTAACAATCTTAACTAGTTGAATGAACATAAAAATTGGGTAACATTTCTAGCAACCTTAGGTAAGTTCTTGCTTGCTAAGTACCCTTTTGACATGTTTCCTTCCATTATCCATTGGGAATAGAGTGCTCTATCTTCCATCTAAAAACATAACAACTCCTTCTGAAATGAAACTCCTAAGTGCCTAAGACCTATTGGCATAATTCTGGGGGACTCAACGTGTGAGTATGAATGGTTTGTATCAGTGGGATCTCAACTCACTAATACAAATCACATATGACTATTTGATGAAGCTTGAAGAATAACATCAATGTATCTCTAGCTTATTCCTAACAACTGAAAGCCGGAAACAATAACTGAAACTGATACAAACTTATATGCTACAACACTTAGGGAACACAGAAAACTGAAACTGAAATAACTAACTACTAATGTATAGGTGTAGTACTTTAGCCACAGTATCATGACTTGAGGTGAATCCCATTCATAGGAATGAGAAATTCTTCTCCATCCATGGTAGACAACTTGAAGGAATTTTTGGGCTTTGAATTTTGTTACCATGAAGGGTCCACTTTAGATTGCATCAAACTTCGTGTGCCTCCCAGGTTTACTCTTTAACTCATCCCACCTAAGGACTGAATCTCCCTCCTTGGAAACCCTAGGCATAGCCTTTTAGTTTTTCTTCATCTAAGAATGATGGTTTTCTAGGTTTTATAATGCTATTTTTCTTGCTTCCTCAAGCTCAAGTATTTCAACAAGTCAAACTTTCTTGGAATCCTCTTGTATTAGTTCAAGTTACTTAATCAAATTAAGAGTAGGTAATTCAATGAAAATAGGAACTCTAGCTTCTCTTCCATAAAATAGAAAGTATGGAGAGTTATATGTGGATCTCTTGGAGGTTATCCTATCTTCCCATAAGGTTAGCTTCAACTTGTTGTGCCAGTCTCTCTAGTTCCCCTCAATAGTCCTCGTCATGATCCTGATTAGATTTTTATTTGTTAATTATGATTCACCATTACCCTGAGGGTAATAGTTGGATGAATTATTGAAGATAATTGTGTGATTGAATGCCCATTCTGAAATCTTAATTCCAATGAAGGATGTGGCATTGTCTGAGACAATAGAGTCAAGTGTGTTGAATCTTTCCACCATGTCTTGGTAGAAGCTAAGGACAAAACTTTCAGTTGCATCCTTCAGTACTACAGCCTTTGTCCACTTAGTGAAGTAATCTGTGGCTGTGAGAATCCACTTGTGACTAGCACTAGAGGGTGGGTTTATGGGGACAATGAAATCCAAACCAGGTTTCATGAAGGGTTGCTCCACCTTGATAGGATGCAATGGCAAGGCTATCAGCTTCTGTTTGCCTATAAATAAGGCACAATTCTTACATCTCCTTACCCAAGAAAAGGCATCCTTGTGTAGGTTGGGCCAGTAATATCCTTCTCTTTATCACCTTCATAGTAGTAGCCCTTGCTGAAAAATGGCTCCCAAATGCTCCATCATAGAATTCCTCCATAATTCTATCTATCTAATTTGGCTCAACACACCTTAGTAAAACCATGTTATAGTCTTTTCTATACAAGACATCATCCAAAATGAAAAAAAGGAATGGCTTGAAGCTAGAAATACCTTCTCTTGGCTATGTCAAGGCCTTGGAGATGCTCAATAGTCAGGAGCTAGTTCTTCATTTCAACTGTCCAACTCGTAGGATCTACATTACGCTATGGATTCTTATTTATTGGGATAACATCGTCCTCTTGCAAGTTGTTGTCATCTTTTGTTTTTGCCATTTGTTCGCAAATTCCTTTGCCTTTTATCAACTTTGTAACTTTGATTTTAAAAATATATTACATCACCTTGGTGACCCACCCAGCTCTCTTATGGTTCAAATCTTTTTTCAAAAGGAAATCTTTGATACAGGGATGAGCAACCATGAGATGAACTATATTATTGCAAAGCAAATGTATAAATTTTTGCAAACTCCTTGTCACTGGTAGGACATGCTTTTCCATAGAGGTGTAGTTCAACTCATAATTGTCCAAACCATGAGTGTAGAAATCCTCTGGTTGCTCATGTTTATCATCATTATGTTGAACTAGCATGAAAAATATGGTGTTAGTATTCCAAAATGCATAAAGAGTGAAGTATTTTGAAAAAAAATTGTTTACTAGGAGGGATTTTTTTAGTGGCGATTATTCGCCTATTGGCGAATATGTCCTGTCAGGCATATAGAAATTGGAAAAAAATTGCTTAGTATACTGGTTGATTGGTTCACCCAGATTTTATAAAAGACATGTATAGTGGTCAGGTTGTTCACCAGTACTTGCACATAATTTTACTACGGTAGTCAGGTTGTTCACCCATTTTTCTATTGTATAATTTACTATTATTCACCATGGATTAAGGAAGGGTATTTTTATCAAGGATCGCCATTCACCAAAGGCCCATTGTCCCAAGTGAAATTTTTATAAGCACTGGGACCCAATTCACCATGCATCATAAATAAATGTGTCCCAATTTCCTGCCCTATTCGCCTAGTCAATTACTTGAAATTACACGGGGTTCACCAAATATTAGTTGTTATCATATGCAATTGTTGGCCCCTTCACCAAAAATCAAAATAAGCATTTGTATATAAGGATAGTTTCAAGAGATTTAGTCGTACAAAAATATAGTTGATTCTGAGCTCACAAATCGGTAGTGAACTAGAATGACTACGAGTCTGTAGTATCTTATTCAAGTAAAATTTTATTGTATTCTTAATTTGTTGCAAATGTCATAGTCAAAGTTAAATAGGAAGAGGACTATCAAAGGGGGAGATGTCTAAGAGAGGCCAACAAAATGCAGAAAAATGTCTTCATACTTTGGCGGGGGCAGACACAATGGTGTTGGTCAAAGTGAGGAAGGTACATCATCAGAGGAACATGTACAACTTCAAGGTTATCAACTAACATAGGAGTGTATTCAACAAACTAGGGAACCTATAAAATATGGTGACGAAGTTGTGGAACTTGATATCTTTGATGAAGATGACCTTGAATATTAATTTCAAGTAAATAACTAGCACCAGGATGAATCAATCAAATTCAGTGATGACTATGGTTCAATTAACAATACCACTAAAGGGAGAGGAAAATCAAAAGAAAAAAATTGATCATCAATTAGAGATATCCAGGAGATTTAAATTTGATTGGGTGGAAAAGTATCCATTCATTGAACCTGTGGACAATCCAATTGTAGGTGAGCTGCCAGTAGAATGTAGATGTATGATTTGTAGTTGGAAGTATAAAAAGGAAAAGCGGTTACAGCTTAAACTAGACACCATAGAGAAACATTTTGGTAAGGTTTACAAAACCTTAACTGTAGATGGAAAGGAAATAAAAGTGGTAAGATACAAAAAAAAGGAATAATGTCAACATCAAAGGAATGCTGAGGAATATTATTTGTTTCATAAATTTAAGATGAAGCCTGGTGAAGTTCAAGGTTCCATGAATGCTATTTTTTCAAAAGCAAGTGAAGTAGAAGAACGTGGAAAAGTTGTTCAATTAAGTAATATTTTCCATATTTTGAGTAGAGAGTGTCCAATGACAGACTATCTAGAAATGAGTGGTTTTTTACACTTTTTGAAAGTTCCTAACTATCCTATCACTCATTGGTCAATAATAAGTGGATGAGAATGGGCAAGTTGTATTTCCCAAGTTGAAATAGAGGATGTACAGAGAAAAATAAAAGAGACAACCTTTATTGCGTTATCCTTAGACAAAGTTATGGCAATAGATAATACATCGTGGGTATGCATGCATGTTTATGCTGTACAGAATAATGTCCACCAAACACATCTGCTAACTGTTGCAAAATTGAGGGACAATGCAACATTGAAAACTTTATTTCAATTAGTAAAGAGCCATTTGATTTAATATGGAGCAATGGATTAATTGACAATAGCAAATAATTTGATCTATGTTGGAGCGGATGGAACTTTAGTAATGCAAGGTGAAAGGAATTGTCTTTGCACAAAGATGCAGGCTTCTTGTTCACTATGTGTTGTTGGCATTCACTGTATGGCCCACAGGATGAATCTTCATTTTAGAGTTGTGAAGAAGTTTCCTTTAGTAAACAGGGTTGAAGATTTAGTAAGATATTTGTACTCATATTTTTTTCAAAGCCTCAAATGTTTTAGGGAATTTCAGCACTTTGCTGATGGAATGACCAATGGAAACAAGATTCTAAAATATGTTTATACCAGATGGATCTCTTTGGATGGACTAGCGCATCAATTTTTTTCCAAATATCTTATGTATGAAAATCGTGACAATGCAGAAAATCTGAGATGTGGCGACCTGCTTGAGAGGTTAAGCAATATAGAGACACTTTTGACTTTAGCATCTCTTCTTCCCATGCTATAAGAAATAAAGTTCATTATAAAAATCCCAGCAAAGAGCCATGTATATTACAGAATATGCTAATTTTCATAAAATGTCATGCCAAGCCCTTGATAATCCTTATCGAAATGACCTAAATTTATCCGATGAAAAATTTCATCACTGGTAGAAACTAATAGATTTGGACAATCCTGATAATTATTTAAAGATCATTGAAAATGGATATTTATGTGTTTATGTAAGGGGATTTCAGATACCAATGTACTACAGTGCCCCAAAGAAGTGAGATACAAGAGTTACAAGGGAAGAGTTTACCAAGATCATTGAGTCTATAGTAGATAATGCAAGGAACATAACCTATAAAGTTTCCTCTAAAATAAGATACCGATTCTAATATGAACAACTTCTTGTGGCCATGGCAATTGTGTTTCCTCAATATTGGTGCTTAAACTCTAAGGAAGATTATCGTAATAGGCTATTGACTTTGATAAAGGAATTTTGCAAATTTGTAGAATTCAATGGAGTGGCTATCAATGGAATTTTAGATGAAAGTCTTCTTAGACAAAAATCGGGCACTTTTGCAAGGACTATGAAGCATCAATATAAATTAATGGATAACCCACATGAAGAGGGCTCAACAATAAGGCATTGGACATAACTAAAACATAGCACAATGTTGCGTGATGAAATTTCAGAGTTCTTCAAGGTTGCTAATCTATGTCAAACCATGATATTGGGTTCAGTGGAGGATGAGAGAGTTTTTAGTGCTTTGGGCTTCCTAAAATCAATGATAAGAAACAAACTAGACAAGAATTTGGAAACATGCTTGAGGGTCTACACATCTAGGCATGATGTCAATACTTTTCCTTATCAAAAAGCAATGGAAATCTAGAAGAAAAGATGTGAAACAAGAGGTTTGGGCAACGCCATTAAACAATCTCTGACTCCAAGTGTGACAACTACAAGTGGCGATGGGAGTGGGATTCATAGAAGAAGAGGTCAGAGTGAAGAAGACACAAACAAAAATGAAGAAAATAATAAAGGAACGAGAATACCATAATTAGATGATGACGACGCAAACATGAATTGGCAAATTTAGTAAATTTCTGCTAAATTAACAATAGCAATCAATAGGTATTTTTTGAACTTATTAACTAATATATCCTATCATTCAATGTTCATTTTAGAAAAGCAAGAATGTATTATGTTTCATCATTAAAATTTGAGAACAAAGAGTATCATTATTGTAGTTTGTATCATATCATCAATGATCATTCATATTTGAATTTGAAATTCCTAAATGAAATTTTATATTCCAATAGCATATAACAGAGTAAATCAACTAAGAATAACTGAATAAAATAGAGTAACTCAACGTACATTAAATATGAAAACATGAAAATTAGATAGAGCACAAATTGTTTTGTATTCATTTGCAATACATTATAATTTATAGTAGTTCAAAATTCAGAGCAATCTTTGTAGGCCAGTCCAAACATCCTATGATTGCAGAACAATTTTTTTTATAGTATAGTCACACTCCTACAACTTCGTTAGCAATTCATATTTGGAAGTGTGACTTGACAACACTGTTGCTTCTAAAACTCCATTCAAATTTCTCACTAGTTTGATGCAATCCATGAATGTATCAGGAGATATGTTTGTAGGAAGAAAGCGTAAATAAATATTTATTTTGTCCTGCAACCTTTTTTGTAAGTTTCTCTTCCAATGAAATTATTTGCATCAAATCCCTTAGGCAAACCAAGACTTTCCAATTTTTCTTTCCTTTGTTCCATCTTTGTGATTTTCTTCTTATCTTTGTCATCCAATTCATGTGCTTCCCGCAGCTTCTCACATTTTTGAATTATACTTGATACCTTTACTGAGGCATCAAGGCGGGTGCTAATTCCCTTGTTTGATAATAACTATCACTCTTACTGTAGAGTTTTTGCATAATATCTTTTGCTTTCTTTTCTTCCTTGCCAACATCCATGTTCTATTTAATATTCTTATGTAGCTTCAAATAACATACTCTCATACTTTGAAGCATTTCAAACCACTCACACAAGCTAAGAGACATCCCCAATATTTGGCCCCAAATGTCTTCTTTAGTAATCTTCACTAAATTATTACTAGTATTTGTTAAAGTTTGAATTGTATTATTGGCATTCTTTAGTTCTTCTACCATTTTTTCACAATTATTTATCTCTTCCACTGCTTTGTGTTCCCAATGATTGGCTTTATCCATCTGAGAGTCCAATTACTTTTTAATTCCCGGTTGGAGACATCATTACTCTCCATGGTTTTCAATAACTATTGTGAAGTGACTCTTTCTTCCTCTAGTTTTTTACTTATTTATGCCAATTTTCCCCTCAGTGCCTTTAGCTCTGCCTACTCCTATTCCTTCATTACTACCTCTGCATGTTCCTGCTCTGTATTTGTTGATGTAGAGGTCAATTTTTTAATCTTTTTCTATAATTCTTTCAAAATGTTCTCAGAAGATTTCCTCTTTGCTTTTTCATTGGCAATGTCTGCCTGTAACTTTTCTATATTTTTCTCGAGCTTACTTTTCTCTCTTTCCAACTTTAGTAGTGCACTATAGACCACTTGGTTTGAATAATTTGACACATTCATTTTGTCCACATTTTTAACTTGGGAAAAATCCATTTGGAGAGTGCTAACTTGAAATTTAGATGGATCTATCAGACTCTCTGGTGAGTTTCCATCTTCTTTTGGTGGAAAAACAACCATGAACTCCATCATGTCTCTATTTGGGTCATATGTAGGAAAAACCCTGTTGGATGCAGGTTTTTCCTCTACAGCTACAGTAAGGGCACCAGTCTACAATGTCTTCTTTATTTCCTTATTCTTGGTTGTTGTTTCTGCAAATTTATTATAGAAATATTTGAAATAAAAATATGGTGTTGCAGAAGGATTTGAATGTTTGAAAGGTGAACTAGGGCTTGAAATGCATGTTGATCTAACTAATGTTGTTTGAGGATTTAAAATTTTAGAGGGTTTTTATGAACTTGGAAGTGAAAATAGTTCTTTAGGATCGAGTCTCAATGATGTGGAAACCTTTTTCTTCTTAACACTATCTTCTTCTATGGGATTCCTTGTAGATTCTACTAGCCTCTTTCGAGAGGGAACTTTTTGTATAAGTTTCCCAATCCCACTAGCATTAGTGCCACTACCAGATCTAGTAGTACTAGATTCCCTAATCCCACCCATGGCAATAACTGTTATTGTGGCCATATTTTTTCCTGATGAATCTAATGGGTCCACTCCAAATCCAACCCCAAGGCATACACCATGATCAATTTTTTCTGTGACAATTGGAATCTAGATGCCTTCTCCTGTGGGACCCAAACCACCACCTTTATAACCCATTTTTTCCATAATTATTTCCCCTTTGATATATACTTGTTTTCGGTAGTCGCTAACTCCACTATGACTCCTTGGAGTAAATGCAATTGTTGGATTATCATCCACACTATCTAGATCACTATTGTCGTATGCCATTGTAGGATGCTCCAAATTCCACAATTTTCTAAACTCTATATCCTCATCTATTTCATCTAGATCTGCACTCGTCTTTGGCTCTCCAAGATCCTTTCTCATACTCCAAAAATCATTAATTTTTGTTGGATTCTATTTTCTATCATTACATTCTTCTGCTATTTTCTTTGTTATTTTTTTTATTGATGGATGAGTAGCTTTTTCATATAAATTGTAGGACATTCTAGGCTGTACAATGCCCTTATTTATTGATGCCATAATTTGTGATGACAACTGTTCAACTGAAATTTTTTCCTCAGCGGAAACTTTCTCCATCTCTTTTGTAACGTCATCCCAACTATCCTTGTTTTTCAACTTCTCTAGCAATGGTTTACTTTCATGTTGAAATAAGTTTGCAGAGTTCTTATTAGCAACAAACATTGTTTGAATGACCTTTAGTGGATCATACTTCCAGTACCACTCTAAATCAACTTGAAAAATTTCTATAAAAAAAATTGCCACTTTGAATGCCTTTCTCTCAAATGTTAACCCTCCAATTGAGAAAGGTAAGGAATGAAATATGCTCTTCTTTGACTGGCCAGTGAAGAGTCTATCTATGCTCTCTAGTTTTATTACATATTCTACTACAAACACCCTATTTGTCACATGCATTGTAAGTTTGTGGGTTTTTAGTTCTGATCTATAAAACCTTAGCACAGTGTATTCCTCCATTAAGTACCAGTCAGCCAATTGAATTGTGCTTCCAAGTTGGATGCAATCCCTACATGAAGAAGACAATTTGGGAATTGAGGTGCTTGTTATTTTTTGTATAATGGTGCCAAAATGAAGTCTAAATAATTACTGTAATTCCTTCTTTTATCATACATTCTTATCTGAGGTGTCTAGTTATATATTGGAGTACTTGTCAGTCCTGTCCCCCTCTGAATTTCAAGCTTGTTGTTGTTGCGCATTAATATTGAAACATGCTTGGCTAGCCGAAGATATCACAAGTAGTTTGTGAACCTAAATGTCTTAGAATTGCCTCTTTTAATCAATGCTAATTGTTCTTGCATCGATTGAACCACGTGTCCAACAAAATTATATCTTAATGGTTCATTGGCACAATGGATATCCCAAATTAATTGAAGAATGTTGGCACCCACTTCCCTATTGTTTTCCATTCATAGGAAAAATGCAAGCAAGGATATAGTATCCTAAACCCATGGCACAAAAATTTTAAAATCATAAGGAGGCTTATGGTTCTCACCCAATGAAGGCTTTGCCTCTTCAAATATTAGACCCTTTATAAATGAATCTTTTGCATTTGGCATGACTGCCTCATATTTGTCTACCAACAATCTGAGATCAATATGGACATTACAGTTTTGTCAGTCAAACCCTAGGTCTAGCGAACTGAGAAATTCTTCCTAGGTTATTGATAATATTTCTTCCTGGATATTTTTATTCACAATTTCTTTTCTTTCTTCATCATAATTTTTTGCACAAATCAAGACAATTTTTGGGCAAGGGAAAACTTTGGGTAATAGCATGCGACCCAAAACTACATCCCACGAAGCAACTTTATTCATTTTTGCACCTATCCCTGGATTAAATTTTATAAATTTAGACCTCTTTGGCCTAGTTGCCTTACTGTATAATGTATGTTTAATTGATATAACTCTCCTTTGACTGTCAATAGAAGGATCATAAACATCATGATACTCCTCAGTGAAACTAGGGATTTCTACTATTTTCTGTAGTCTATTAAAGTTTTCCCATCTGCTTGCCCTTGGCCTTGAGTTTTCATTTTCCCCATTTTTCTTCGGAAGAATGAATAACATAGAATCACAGATAATTACTAACAAAATCATAGATAATAACTAACTAATTAAGAAAACCCCAATTTAAGAAAACCCTAATTGTACATGCAAGAATTAAAATTTCAAAATCAAGTTAAACAAAATTTTTGACATTACAAAATCGGGATGCATCAGGCTATATTTCTTACCCAAAATTATATTTTTAAATCTAGATAGATAGAAAGTTAAAATGGCTACGGATCTCAGAAATTACACTCTCAAAATCTTCGGTAGCGATTCAACAGTTCTTTTTAGCTCTGTTGCTACGAGTCGATAGGTTTTTAAAAAGGAAATGTTAAAAACCTTTCATTAAATGTAACATTTAAACCAAAAATATAGAATCCATTTAAAGTATTATCTTCACATGATATAATGGTACGTAATGTTTTGGACAAATTACACATGTCACGTTTCTGGAGAAAGTTTTCAGAAAAGGCTTGTGAAGCCCATAGTACTTCTGAAATGTACAACTTTAACCGTTCATCTCTTGTAATCCAACGATTCTTATAATTTTAAAATATTAATAATTGAATAAACACTAATGAATATAATCATTAACTATATTCACTTAGAAATCATGCATTTGAGAATACCTTATCCATGAAATTTGAACCAGTCACCATTAAATGATAATGTTTGGAGACATTTAATTATTACATAAACCAAAAGTACAATGTAACACAAAATTTCATTACAAATTTACAATTCAACAACACCCATAGGCCATATCAATTTATGATTCCTATAATCATAACAAAAAAGAAAATCACTTCAAGTTTCTTAAAACATTTTCATATTTTTTTTAAAAATTTGTTATTACAATTTACATCATTACAAAACCCCTGGTAAGGTACTACCACTAGAGGGAGACACAATAGAGATTAGGTAGACTCGGGGAAGGCACAGGGACAAAGGGAGACATAGTCAGGGACTATTTAGCTGAGGCTCCCTTCCTTCTATGTGGAACTTTGAAGAGAGGATAATCTTATAGAATTCTTCTAGCCATCGATAATCCTCGGTTTCCTCCAGTAGGGGCCACTTCCAGAGGAAATGCATCCAAATTTGTTCCCACTTCCGATGAGGCATGAGCTTCACAACATAAAGGTTCAGTAGAAATGGTTGCATGGGCATCTTTACTCCTAGTTGTAGAATCCTAGGCAAATCATTTTCCCAAGGAATTCCAAACCCAATTTCTGCAAATACGATAACATTCACATCATCGCCAAGGTACTCTTCTCTGAAAACTTTCCTTAGAAGCATGAGAATATCCACCCTTTCTCCCCAGGTCCAACAGAGATGCCAATAATTGAGATGAAATGTCATTGTTAACTCTATACCTATTTTAACTCTCCAAAAATTCACGTCCCAACACCATCCTTATAGCCTCCTTGGTGAAGGCTCACAACTTCATAGCAACAGACACTAGGATTGGGTTTGTGACCCACCCAAAAAGGCCTTCTGATCCTCCAAGGTAGTGCATCTTAAATGAATTAGAGTTTCCATTGAAAATCAAACTGATATTAGTATTCTAACTTTGTACAAAAATCAAAGAGAACCTAGCACTCATAGACTATTTTCACAAATCTTCTTTCACAATTGTAATTTAAAAAGTGTAGATCATCTATTTATAAGCCCTGATTGAAATTATTTCTCTTCCCTAAAGATCTAATTTATTCATAAGTTAAATGGTAACTATCCTTAAAAAATCTCCAGATATTTAATATTTAATGCAATAGTGGGTGAAATTGGAAACAACACTTATGATACGACATTTGCTATATTGGGAATAATGAAGGCCGAAAGGATCGCATCATACAAGTGGACATAACAATTCTTTATTATAAAAAAACTTGAAACCTATGCCCACTCCGCAGAAACAATAAGCAAAGTATGTTATTTGTGAAATGGCAACAGGAAATAAAGCTTTACCATATATGTAAGATCATCGAATGATCAGAAAACAAGGTCCTTAGATGACATGATGTTTTCATTTAAGTGTTAAATTTAAGGCATTATTCTATCAATGTAATGATTAGATAATGATGTCACACATATCTGTCATTGAAAAATGAAAGGCTCCATCTAAGCAGCCATTAATTGACATTACTTTAATTAATGCCATTAATTAATATTTCTATCTAATATTATTGAAGATTTCCAAAAGAATTCTTCTTTTTTGGTGTTAGAAAATGAGGTCACAGACTCACACATCCATTGGATTACAACATATCAATGACTAAAGGTGAATTTTGGGCCTTTTGTTGGTCTTCATATTATTTATGACAAATTCTCAGCGGAATCATGAAACATGGTATGATTGATTGTGGGATTATTGGTACGATCAATCATACCACATGTCATGATTCCATCAAGAGTTTGTTGTAAAGATTATGAAGACCAAAAATAGGCCCAAAATTCACCTTTGGCCATTGATATGTTGTAATCCAATGGACGTGTGAGTCTGTGACATCATAGTGATGGGACCCGATGCAACTTCAATATCAAATTAGGACCATTAGATTAAGAGAGGTGTGGAGGTACCCTAAATTTTGATAATTTAGAAGTCCCAATCCATTATCGAGAAGTATGTTTCTCTATACTAAAATAATCAAAGGAAGGAATCTTTATGACACAAATAAATAGAACCAACTAATTGAAGCCTTTAGAAAATGCTAGTATTTAGACCTTCTACAAAGATGATATCAACAAAGGCTAAAGATGGTCAAATTTTAAAAATCTAAAGAAGACCCAGCTTGGGAAATCAAATTTCCTATCTCCAGCATAAATAGTAGCTTTAAACGAGGTGTTTTGGATTTTCGACCAAAGCAAAATCCGAAAGTTAGGTACTTATTTTTTAGTTATTTTATTGTTTTTTCAAAATAATTTGTAATAAGGGTTGTCTTTTCACCCTAAAGAGGTGTGAAAGCCACACACACACACACACACACACACACATATATATATATATAATGAGGAGACAATATAATTTAATACATGTTCACATATTTGGATAGTTTTGGATCAACAACTGTAACATGGACCTAGATGTACTAATTTTAAAAAAATCAATAAAGATAAGTCTTTTTTTCTTTCACATGTGCAATTGTTTCATTATCTTTTTGCAATTAGTCCCTTGGATAAATCAATAGAACTTCTTCAAAGTGATAGTTTGATGTATATGCTTCCTAATCTAGTTCATAGTCTTTATTATCAATCGGTTTTTCTCATTTTGCATGGTTAAATTCTATTGATTGAGGCCTTAGTCAATTGGTCTGTCATCTGAGAAGTAATATCCTTTTGATATATATATTTGAACTTGTTCAAGGTTGTATATTCATTCTATAACACCTTTGAAGTGATAAGTTTTCTTGTAAAAATATCTCTGAGGTTGAAAATAGGGTTGGGATGATTTTGATCAAATCGCCCATAATAAAATAAGGAACTGGTATAATCATTATTTGGATTATAGTTATTCAGTTCATTTTTTATAGTTTTGTGATATATTATCTATATGTTCATTTAAAATTACATATACATTTACTAAACATTCTTTCAATTACTTACAGTATTTCAGTTTACAGTTCATAATATATTGCTCTTAGTTAGATTTCTTTCAAGTGCCTTGCCATACTTGAGAGAGAAGGTTGAAGTGTTTCTTATCTTCTATAAAATCTTTGTAACTTGAAGGATAAGTCAAGGTATAGGCCTACCAGCCTTGGATTTGCAGAGAGAACAAATTGCAGAAGTTCCAACCTTGCCTTGGTTGTGACTTGTTAGTTGGCCAAATCACTTGGGTTTCCCATCATTGGATTGGCAAGCCCATAGGAAATCCAATCTGTTTATTTGAGCACCAACATATTGGTGACTCTACTAGGGAGTTGTTTAAAAAAACATTTTGGTATTCTACCTAGAACCTCTGGTGATATATTTAAGACTCTACTGGGAGAAAATAATTCAGAAGATAATAAGTATTTTTCTTCTGATAAGAAGGTCGTGACTCTATTGAACAAAGTATTTCAGTCAGTGACTCTATTCAGGGAGAAAACTTAGAAGGAGATATGAAGATAGCATATAAGGGATGATAAATTATATTTTAATTAGTAATAGAAGATCTATTGCATGATTTTTAGAATTTTTTTAAAAATATTTGTGATTCCCGTGGATACCAGGCCTTTGGATCTCAGAAAGTTTCAATGCAACTCTAATAAATTATTTTCACAACTTTCACAGAGGGTTCCTGAACTTTATAGAGATTTTGATGAATCTGCTCTTGATCATTTGGATGCTTTTCATATATTCCTTCATAATTATGAGGTCCATATAAAATATTATGCCATGAATCTTTTTGCATGGTCATTAAAAAATAATGCACAAGAAGAATATGAATCATTACCTGTGTAGTCCATCTCATCATGGAGACATTTTGAGCAGTGGTTTCTTGATATGTTTCATGATGCCAGTGGTGAAGAAGAAAACATGTGTTATGAACAAAACATGTTCTATGAATAGGAAAGAGAGCCAAATTATATTTTTGAGGAAGAATGTTACATGTCCCCTTTAGATACATTCTTCAGTTTGGAAAGATATAAAGGTGAACTTGCACTACATTTGTTCATGAGAATGATAAAGATCTATCAGGAAATATCTTCGGATATAAGGCCTCTGGAAAGGGAATTAATGGATAAACTTTGTGAGTTAGGAATCTACCATGATTCTCAACTACTAGTTTTTCTTGAGAAAAGATGTGATGTATTGAGGGAAGAAAAGAATGATGACATAGAGGAAGAAAATTTGGATGAGATTGAAGAAGAATCTGTATGTAGTGAGATTTGCATGGAAACATGTATCAATGACCATGATCATGAGGAAGAAAATCTTCTTAGTATAGAAGAAATCTCATCTTTACTAGACTTGGAATATCAAAAACATGTTGAGAAGAGTGCTCAATTTTTTTTCTCAATGCACCATGATAAGAAAGTTGATGGATCAGTACATACTCAGGGGCTACTTGATGAAGAAGATGATAAATTTTAGGAATCAAATAACGAAGATGAAATAGAACAACATACAACATATGAACATGAAGAAGTTTTAGATTAAAGCTCTCATAGAGATATGCCTGAGTTCTCTATATCCTTGAATCCATTATTTGAAGAAAATTTTCTATGCAATCAAGTTCATCAACATCATGATAAAGACAGTGAGCCTAGTGATCATTTTGAAGATGATGAAACTGAAAATATGTATGGGGAAGTGTATTCAAAAAGTGAGACATGCATTATTTCATCCTATGAGAAGAAGTTGTATCAAACATGTGAAGATGAGATGGAATCAAACATACATAATGAGGAGAATGTGTTGAATATTAGTTCTAAAAATTATCTGAGTATCCTATCTGATCAAAATCTTGATAAGAAGGAAGTTCCTAAATGTGAGTTATCTCCAAATTCTTTTTGTGAAAACAAACAACATCTTGAGTTTAGGGAAGATAGTGTATGTAAAGGCATCCAAGTAGAGGAGCTTAATCTAGTTACTTTTAGGGTTGATCAAATGCATGGGGTTCTTCTATTTAGCAAGGACTACAATGCACCTATTGACTTTTCTAAAGGTAAACAAAAGTCAAAGTGTGTTAATAAAGAAATGAATATTTTCCATGAGAGTGATGGCATCGTATTTGGGAGATCCAAAATATTACATAATCAAAATTATGTGTTCGATAGAGGAAAGAAGGAGTGTTGATTTTTTTGGGGGCCTGGGGCCACCAAATTTCACTTTGCGTCAGATTAAGTGTGCTTGGTTTGCTTCTCCAGAGATAGCTGGAATCTCGCTATGCTCATAGGGAGCATATGTCTGCAGAAAGAGACACTGGTGGTACCCTAAATTTTGATAATTTAGAGTCCCAATCCATTATCAAGAATTATGTTTCTCGATACTAAAAAAAATCAAAGGAAGCTTTATGACACAAATAAATAGAACTAACTAATCGAAGCCTTTAGAAAATGCTGGAATTTTGACCTGCTACAAAGATGATATCGACAGAGGCTAAATATGGTCAAATTTTAAAAATCTAAAAATGGCCTAGTTCGGGAAATCAAATTTCCTATCTCCAGAAGAAATAGTAGCTTTACGCGAGGTGTTTTGGATTTTTGACCAAAGCCAAATCTGAAAGTTAGGTAGTTATTTTTTAGTTAGTTTATTGTTTTTTTCAAAATAA